>CM076579.1:3341610-3708906 GCA_034641835.2 Pinus albicaulis
TGATCGGTATGGAGGCTAGAATGCAAGATGCAACGGAAAGTGATTCCCTAACCTATATGCCAGTGAAGATCATATACCTGCCGTGAAGAGTCGGAAATCATGGATCAAAAACCGGGAAAAATCTCAAAATCGTCAAAATGTACCTGAAAACATACCAAACTGGGCACTTCCAAGCAATCGAGTTATACAGCATAAGATAGATCGAAAAAATAAGCATAAGGAATTTTTTCGAAAATTTTCAACTTTTTAGCCATAAATAGACAAATTACCTCTCATTTGGTTCATTATTGCATAGCTGATTTGGAAAGAGTGCTCTGGAGCAAAAACTTCTTTCGTCAAATCAGGAACAACCGACCGTCGGAATTCAGCGAAACTTCAGGTAGGCTCCTTAATCATCCTGTTTATTCATTTTGTCCATTTGGAAATTAAAATTAAGTGATTTTTGCTTTAAAACCCTTGCTAAAAATTGCGTATCTGCGCATACGCGGGTTTAATGAAGGCAAGTCGCGTATACACGCGACTGTGCACAGGAAAAGTCGCGTATGCGTAGGTCCGATTGCAAAAAAGCGTGGCTAATGAAAAATTTGATGAAATTTCTCATGATGAACATCTCATGGAGGGGACGTGAGCATAGCGCAGTAGACCAAGAGGTCATGCAGGACCGCGCATCGCAAAACATCCTCCGAAATTGTGGATTGTTGAAATTCTTTAAAATGACCAATATGAAAAGCAATGTGCGGTTGCTTGAAATGCTCGTAAATTACTGGGAACCAGATCAGGATTGCTTCATAATTGATCAGATGCCACTACGCATTGAAGTGGAGGATATATATTTCATCACTTGACTCTCCAGGAGGGGAGAACCAGTAGACTTGCACGGAAAACCCCTGGGAGGGTTAACCGTGGAAGATTATGTCCACGTATATTGCGTAGATAATTCCAAAAAGGTTGGAACGCAGATTGCAATTAGAGATATCAAGGATTTGCACATGAAGATCCTCCTTTTCACCATCAGCAGAGTGGTAGGATTTGCCTCACTACTTCAGGCGTCCAGGACGCAAATGAGTATAGTTGTAGAGTGTTTAACTCATGTTTATGATTGGTGCACAGCCCTGCTACTGAACATGAAAAAACAGCTGACCTCCATTCGCCAAACAAAGACTAAACATTTTGGCTATGGGACCATTTTGACAACATTCTTCTTTGAGAGTATTCCAGCTTTGAGACCCAGAGTCATCTCAACTATCAGTAGCTCGCGAGACCCAAGAATTTCCCGTTGGGCAGACATGATGAAGAGACTGGGGGGTAGTGAGGTACCCCGGACCACGTGGGATGATGAGTTCTTCCTGTGGTGGGGAGAACAGATCATCGCAGTGGACGACTATCCCTATGCCAGGTTGGATTTCCATGGAGATCCAGATCTAGTTCTTCCACCTGGCACAACATGGGGAGCAGTCGGTAAGTTTTGCAAAATTTTTGACTTATATGATTTTTTTGGATTTTTTCAAATATGTATGAAAAAATGAAAAATAAACATGTTTTTGATTGGATTCATAATTATTGACAATTTAAAATGATCATGTTTCAGATGTTGGACCAGTTCGTCCTGAGGGCCTACCGCGCCATAAGCGCCGCAGAGGTGAGGCAGAGATAGTGGATTCCGACAGGACTCTCCAGGCCATGCAGAGAAACTTGGAGGGACTGACCCGCCAAATCCCTATGGCTGCCGTGGAGGACTTGCCGGAAGCCGTCCAGAGACGGGTTGTAGGAGTACCCCGGGACTGGGTTAGATTATTCCGCCGAGTGGCCACTGCAGTTATGTTCTATAGGAACACGACTTCTGGGCAGGGTCCTCAGGAGTAGATAGATTTTATATATTAGATGACTGTATATTATTTTTGAGATTGAACATGATGGGGCATAAGCCCAAGTTTTGTACAAGATTATGGATCCAAATTTTGTAAAGTTTTTTGACACTCCGATGATATATATACAGCGATATTTGATGTGATGTGATAAATGTATCAAATGTATGATGTTTTTGATGATTAAAAATTATTGTATGGAATGATTAATGTGCCAATCTAATGCTTGATTAGCTAATGAGTCAGCAAACCAATTCTCAGCTCAAGGAATATGAATGAATGTTAAAAATTGAAATGACCTTTGTAACAAACGTACCCTCAAGAACAATCGTAATAAAAATGGATCTCGTACCCGATAAGTGTTGTTCAAATGCGACACCACCAGCTGGGAGTCCAAGAAAACTACCAACGAATCAACACCCAAAGATATTGCCTCCGAGAGTAGATGAATGACTGCAGTGTATTCTGCTACGTTATTGGAAGCAGGACCAATGCAGACCCCTCTTGATGCCAACAGCTGACCGGAAGGATAATGAAGCACCCAAGCCGCGGAAGCTAAGTTCCGGGTGTGTCTACTAGCACCATCGGCGAAACCAAAATGACTCATGACATCCAACACAACCTGCCAAAGCAGATCAAAAACATCATCACCTCATCAAAAATCAAAAATCAATCAGATATGTACAAAGCAAAAACTACTATATCAAAGCAAAATGCCAGGCCAAAGCCTAGGCATAATACTTCTTCAAATAGAGCCCATTTCGGGGCTCCGTCAACTCGTTCCCTTCGAAATCAACCAAGGTATATGCTCCTTTCTTAAGGACTTTTTTAACGATATAGGGGCCATACCACATCGACTTAAACTTTCCTGCCCCCAAGGCATCTTTTTCTTGGGCATAGACCAAAACAAGGTCACCTTCGGAAAAGACCCTAGGCTTAACCGCCTTATCGTACTGAACTTTGACTCGGTTTTTATGCGCTTCATTCATCGTGGCAGCATCCTGACGTTGCTCATCGAGATGTTCCAGATGAAGAAGCTGCTCTGCCAGACTAGAAGTGTCAGGAAGAAGCTCAACAACTAATTTAAGGGAAGGAATCTCGCATTCAATGGGAAATACGAATTCCACCCCGTGGACTAACTGAAACGGAGTAAAGCCAGTTGCAGTTTTAACTGACGTCCTCTATGCCCAAAGTGCAGGATATAGCATAATATGCCAGTTGGATCTATGTTTATCAATTATCCTTTGAAGAATTGTCTTCAAGTATTTATTCACGGCTTCCACTTGCCCATTGGCCTGAGGATAATATGGAAATGAATGCTCCTACCGGAAACCCAATTTGAGAGCCAACTCAGCCATCATACTATTCTGAAAATGACTGCCATGGTCAGTGACAATCTCTCTAGGTATACCAAAACGAGCGATAACTTGGTTGAAAAGGAACAAAGCTGTAGTCTCACCATCGTTCCCAAAAGTAGGCATAGCCTTGACCCACTTCGTAAAGTAGTCTACTGCTACAATAATGTACTTGTGACCTTTTGCCAAAGGCGGGTTACAAGTAGTAAAATCAATACCCCACTTTGTAAAAGGACCGACAGTAATGACTGGAAAAAGCGGAGCTGGATGAGAGCGCATTTTTCGAGTATACACCTGACAAGGATGACACCTTTTGACCGATTCAATACAATCTTTGAAAATCGAGGGCCAAAAGTATCCAGCATGCAAAATATTTTGGGCTGTAGCAAGCCCAGATAAATGACCCCCACAAGCTCCACTGTGAGAATCATTGAGCACAGCCTCAGCTTCTTCGAAATTTAAGCAATGTCTTAGGATTGAATCAACCCCTCGACGGTACAAAGCATCACCAATAACTAGATAATTCTTGGCTAAGTGACGCAGCTTACGACGCTCATCTTTCGAAAAATAAGAGGGGAACTTCGCAGTCTGGAGATACACAATGATATCCCCATACCAAGGATCTTGTGGAGAGATTAGAAACAAGTGTTCGTTCGGAAAGGACTCATCATAGATCATCCCCTCTCCACAAGGCAACTCGGAGATCAATTCCGCAAAGACTAATGACTTCTTGGATTTGGCAGACATAAACTCGAGTTCAAATTCTTGTAAAATCACAATCCATCTATTATATTTGCCCCCAATCACTCGCCTGCTGAGGACAAACTGAAATGGATTGGCAGCCGCCAAGACATAAGTTTTGCGAAGAATAATGAAATTCGGAGTCGCTGCATAGCATGAACTACTGCTAAGGCTAACTTTTCTATCGGGGTGTACCGCAGTTCAGGTCCTACCAGTCCTCGACTAAGGTAGTAAATAACATGCTCAGCAAGAGCATCATCCTCCTGAACCAGAACCATACCAATGGTAGATTCTTCTGTAGCCAGATACAAAAGAAAATCTCTGCTATAATCGGGTGGACTCAGCAAATGAGTAGAGGTCAATGCCCTTTTCAAGGCATTGAATGAGCGTTGAGCGTAGTCGTCCCAAAGAAAAGGAACTCCTTTCTTCAAAAATCTCATATATCCCTTTGTAATCTCAGCATAGTTGACGATAAACCTCCGAATAGAATTAGACTTCCCTTGGAGACTTTGAAGCTAACGGATTGAAGACAGGGGAGGCACCCGAATTATTGCCTCAACCTTGAAGGGATCTACCCTTATCCCTTCCCTAGACACGATAAATCCCAACAGCCGACCGGATGTAACCGCGAAAACGCACTTTTTCGGATTCAATCAAATTTTATAAAAACGACATCTTTCAAATATTTGCCGGAGGTGACCAGGATGATCCATCCTCTTTCGAGAATGAGCAGCTAGATCATCTAAGTATGCCTCAATAATCTTCTTGATGTCGTGGAAGGTGTAAGACATGGCCCGCTGAAAGGTAGCTCCAGCATTTTTAAGACCGAAAGGCATTTTCTTGTATGCAAACGTACCCCAGGGACAAATAAATGTGGTCTTATGTTGATCTTCTAGACGGATAGTAATTTGATTATAACCAGAGAAACCGTCCATGAAGGAGAAAATCTCGTTACCGGCACACTCGTCAATAATCTGATCGATGAAAGGTGTGCGGTAATTGTCTTTAGGACATGCCTTATTTAGGTCCCTGAAATCGATGCACACTCAAATCGTTCCTTGCTTTTTATCTACCGGAACGGGGTTTGAAACCCATTCAGTCAGAGGAACTGGGAAAATGAATCCCGCCTTAAGCAGCTTTTCAACTTCAGCTTTGATGGCTGCTGCCTTCCTAGGATTAACCGGACGAAGTTTTTGCCTGACCGGCTTAGCGTTTTCATACGTCTTGATCTCATGTTGGACGATAGATGGATCTATGCCAGGCATTTCCTCATAAGACCAAGCAAAAACATCCCTATACTCTTTGAAGAGCTCGGTATAGATTTGAATCTCTTCACGGGAACATTCAGCTCCAACGAAGACATTCTCGATAATGTTGGGATCCCTGGAAATGTTCACCAGGATAGTAGGAGAGATCACAGCCATGTTCCCTTCAGCATAAACCTGTGCTGGTGCCAAAGGGTTCAAGACTGGGTGAACAGGTCCAGGAGACTGAGGACTTGGAAAACTTGTTTCAACTTCGTTCAAGTCAGGTAGGAAGTAAGACCGATGATGAAAATCATCCCACGGTCTATCTATACCAGTCATGGCTTCCAGGATTGCCTCTTCAGATGGAAGAGTGGTATCAAGACAATCCTGGGCCGAAGAAGAACTAATCGTCCAATCCGGAGCCACATCACCATCCAACTCTTCCGGCGAAAGAGGAGCTGGAACGGATTCTGCAGTGTCAACAATAGACTGATATGCAATCTCAGCTGCAGAAATCAGAAATGCCATTCCACCCACTTGACCTTCCGCTAATGTGGCAGTAGGGGAAGGTAAGGTCCAAGGGTCCGAAAAATAATGAGTTCGAAAGAACTCTCTTCGAAGGGGAGCCCTGGAGGATGAAATAGCATTAATAGACACAGTAGGAGGAGGAAGATTGAAAGAACCCATCAGGGAAGAATACATTCCAACTCCTAGATTCTCAACAGGCGCCTTAGTATTATCCAACATAGGAACAGATGAGTCAGAAGGTGCATTCAGGTCTACCTGAGGATAGTCCAGTTGATCCACTGTAACGATCCTCCCTTCATGGGGGAAACATACAATTCAAAATAATGAGGATGCAATAGCATCCATCTCATATATCCAGTTCCTCCCCAGCAGAAGGTTGTAGTCCAAGGCTGCATCCACTACCTCAACTTCTATGTTAACGGTTTTTCCCCCAACATAGATGGGCAAAGCCGCGACAATACCATGGGGCCTGTGAGAATGACCATCGAACGCAGTAAGAACAGTGCTAGATGGAACAACTTTGGGAGATCCAAGTGTCTTCCAGCATGCGAGAGACATCACGCATGTAGAAGCACCCTCATCAACAACCGTTCGAAAGATATTGCACTTCCGATACGACGATTTAATATGAAAAGCCATGTGATGAGGAAGTCTCTTCTTAAAATTAGTCATATCAAAAGTAATCAGAAGAGAATTTTTAGGATCAATAGCCCCAATGGCAGTGAGCAAAGCACTGCGCTGAGCCGGACAAGACTGGAGTACCTCTAAAGCTGACATAGCACAAGGACTTTGCGCTAGATCTTCTACAATCGAGTAGTTCTGGGCAGCCCTCATGTTCGGATTAATCGTTGACCGCTTAGAAGATGCTTTTGGCATCCGAGGCATAGACTCAACAATTGGCTTCGTGATGTGAAGCGGCTCAGTAGCATCAGGAACTTCCTTAGCTTTCGAAGATTCCTCTCCGCCATAATCACGGGATCTCGTAGCGACATCCACGTGAGCACTCATCATAAAGATGTTCGATGGAATTTCCCCTTCCTAGGTACCTCCAGAAGAAGCCCCATGATTTTGGTTCGCGCCAACAACTAATTGCTACCCTTGGGGAAAAGGGTTTGTTAGCACAGCCTGGGAACTAGAAGAACCCTGCTGGGATAACAGGCGCTGAGCATCCTGAATTTTAGGGCAAAGGTGTGTGAGATGGTCTCCAGTACAAAGCTTGCACGGAAACTTCACTTTCTTTTTCTCCTTTTGACCCTCACCAACACGCTCGTTGGTTTTATTTGCATTTCCCTTCCCATTCTTGCCCTTCTTCTTGTTATTACGTCCCTTCTTCTTCCCATCGGATTGTTGATTTCCTTTGGGATCAGAAGCTTGGACATCATTTATGGACAAAGACTGGGAAGGTGATGAATCAGCAGGCACAGCCTGACCAGAAGGAGCAGATTGTAAAGACAACTGCTGCAGTTGAGAAAGCAGGCTGGCTGCACCACTATTGACCGATCCGACAAGCCCGTCACCATGCGGACCAGGTTTAGTTTTCGACAAATCCAATTTGGAGCGAGGAGCATTGGGCAAATACTTATAAAGTACCCCAGACTGAGAATAGATCAGTTCCAGCTGCTGGGCCCTAAAAATGGCCTGCTCCTCAGAAAATACCCCAGATAGGGATACATCTTTTGAAATATCCGACTGCAGAGATTTCAAAAACCACTCGAGAAGGAATTCACCTGGAATATGAGCTTTGATAAGCCTTTTCCTTCTCCTCCATTCCTGAATGTGATCAGAAATGTGAGTTGCCTCATCCTGCTTAAAATTAGCCAGGAGTTCGGTCCCAGCCTCATATCTGACAGGCAACTAAAAATGGTTTAGAAATGTGACAGCCAGTTCTCCAAATGTGGCGAAACTGCCCCCAGTGAGCTCGATATACCATTTGGCAGCATTTCCAGTTAGGGTGCGTTGAAATAATCTCAACCTAATTGAATCATCGATCAGGGAGCTCGAAGAACACCATAAGTGGAAGTGGTGATGTGGTCCGCCGGATCCTCTCCATTCTTACCTTCAAACTTTGGAATGTCTGAAGGAAGTTTGGTCGGGACCGGAGGCCACCCCGGACTAACGAATCGGGTCATTAGTTAACTTCGACAAATCTGGCAAGTTTAACGTTGCCAGAAATGGTAAGCGAGGCGGAGCCTGAGGATTCCATCCTTGATGGGATGGATTCCCGACATTCTGAAAAGAATAGCCTAGATTTGATGAGGCACCAGGCTGGTAGAAAGGACTCGTAGAAAACAGAGAAGAACCTCCTCCCCACGCCGAGTTACCAAAGCCCAGACCAGTTCCCCCCGCTGAAGTATTGATTGAAGAGGAGAGCCCCTGGTAGGGGTTCCAAGCATTAGATAGAGGGGAAAAAGACTGATAAGCACTTGATGAAGGGAAAGAAGCATTCCCTTGATGACCTGCGTAAAACTGATTCCCTGCCCCCGCTGTAGTAAAGACAAGATTCCATCCCGTAAAAGTAGTCGAACTTTTCCCCCCAGACCAAGGGTTGAAACTCTGGGTCTAGGACGTAAACGGAAATGACCCTAAAGAAGGATTGGAACTAGGAATATGCCCAGTCCCAAAGGGGAAACCCTGAAACGAAGCTGATCCACTAGCCATGTTAGACATGGGCGTAGATCCAGCTGCACCGGCGGAAAAGGAAAAAGAGGGATTTCCACTAATGGACATCCCTGAACAAAAAGGACCAGAATGAGAAGCGTGTGCTTGGGTGAACCCAGAGCCAAACACAGCAGTGCTAGAAGCAATCGAAGATGAAGCAATAGTGCCCCCTGCTTCAACAGAAGCAGGGGTCTGAATGCCTGCAACACTCACGGTAGAAGCCGCGTTCCCAGTCGTGGCCATCGAAAGATAAGAATGATACGGAAGATCCGGCGGTCTCTCAGACTTTGGTACGATGTACTGAACAACAAACGGATAATCAGGAGGAAGAGGAGATGGACCTGTAGCTGGAGGCTCAGGTATATCTTCTATCTAAAAATCTTCTTCCTGAGGAAACAACACTCACGAGGTGAGCGGAACGCTCCTCTCGGAACCGACACTGGAATCAGATACGAAACCTTCAGACCTTGGTGGAGGATCTCTCTCCACAGCGTCAGACTCCACAAGGTGGTAACCACCTGCTAAATCGCTCCTACGCCTTCTCGAAGAAGGCTCTGCACTCTCGGGAGATAACCCCCGGATTCTCCTCGAACGTCGAGGCGCTTGATCAACCACTTTTATAGATTTATTAAATTAGACTCAAAAAAGTGAAAATCTAGGCAAGCTAGGAGCAAAGAGCACTCACTAAAATAAAAATCCCTGAGAAACAGCAAGCAAATAGCCTCCAAGTATTTCCGCTCCGGGTGATGAGGACCGGACACCAAAATACAGGAAAGCGAAGTATAGGGCCTTCCGAAAGCAGTCTGGGATGATTAGGGCCCATAACAACTAGCGAAGGTATCAGAAACAGTTACGCCGACCTCCTAACGACAGCCTTTGCCAGCTCAAGCACCCAAGCTTCGCAAGGGCACCCCCCAGAAGTACTGCTGAAAGTGATGCGACGTCTGCCTCAGGTACCACGAGTATTCCCCCCCGCAGTCACCTGTGTGGAACCTAGGAGTGGCAACTATGGACACCAATCCGTATCAGAAGCTGGGCGGAACGGTCTTGAGGTCAGATTCAGCTAATCGGAGGGGGGTATCCCTCTTCTCAACCTTCACTTCCCCTCGCGCTTGACTCTCGGATGAGAGCTTTCCCAGTCCACCTCACGGAGTTGGATTTCGCTCAATTAATCAACTTCTATGTTTGTTTGAGCGGCCTTGGAGAGTTAACTCTCCACTCACCTATTCCAAGGCCCTACAACCTAGCTAGTTAGTGATTGACACTTAGAAAAACTTGCTAGTTGATTTTAGATTAAATCGCTTATTTTAAGGGCTGTTATATTAAGTCACAAGGATATGGAGATGTAACCAATGGTGTTTTGACGCAAAAGAAATTAATAAAAACTTAACTACATGCACATGCAGTTCTTTGTCTTTCGATGAAAATTAATCTCTATACAGGTTCTACGAGACTAAAAATTGTATTTTTCTTTTCAAAAAGCAAACTCACACTCAAAAAAACTAAGAAGCTAACTAAATGCTGAAATGCACCTAATGCAAATCACTACAAGCATGTAAATCCTAAGATGCAAAAATCTCTTAAAACAGAGTGAAATTTCCCAAAAAGCTCCTTCAGTTTTAACTCATCTTTTGTTGTCCAAAAAGCTAATTCTTGAAATCAAGAACTCTTAAAATAAGGACACCAAAAACACTTAAAAACAAGAAGAAGAAATCAAGTGACAACTCCTCCTCAAAATCAAGCCAAAAACTAAAAGCAAGAAACTTCACAAAAGCTCCAAAAGATATGGCAAAACGAAAATGAAAATGCAACAACAAAAACAAAAACAAGATAGAATGTTTTTTGAGTTTTTGAAATGCAAAAACAAAAAGCAAAACAAATGTTTTTTGGGCTTTTTAGTTTTATAAAGCAAGAGCTCGAAAAGACCAAGCACAACTATCGAAATCCAAACCAAACAGGACCGAATTTCAAGCACACACTTCAACAATGCTCCCAAACCTTATAAGGCTAATAGTAGCAAGATCAATAAGAGAAACGGAAGACCAAAAACTCAGCCACTCAGCCTAGACAAATAGTGCAAACTTGTTGCAAACAAAAACTCCAAAGAAGCAAGAAAAGTTCTTCGAAAATTGCAACAAAACCCTAGCCTATGGAACTCAAGAAAACCAATCAAAAACGAAGCAAAAATCGCAATGTGAAGCACAACACAAAGATAGGAGCGAGTCAGTGAGCAAAAGCTCTATGTTCTGATAAAGCAGAACAACCAAGAATGCTCAGAAAGCGATCTTGGAACTCAATCCAGAAGTGCCAGCACCAGAAACAACACTTTGCCGAAAAGACCAGTTTTCACTCAAACGAAAGAGATAAAAGACATGAAACCACTTCCTTCACACTCCAGTAAGCACATAGACTCTGTAGGAAGAGGTCTCCACAGCCAGAAAGGACCAAAAAGTCAAGAAACTCAAAAATTCAAAATCTGCCTAGGTATACGCTACTTCACAGTTATGAAACCAGCGTGCATACGCGTCTGTTCTAAGGGAAACTCGCGTATACGCGGGATCCTTCAGAAAAACATGCGTGTATACGCAACTGTGTGCAAGAAAAAGCACGTATAGAAAGGTAAATAATGAAAAAAACAAAAAGAACAAGCCTGGAGAAGACACCAAGACTTCAGATTGACTTCAAGAAAATAAACTGGACTGCAAATGAAAGTTAAAACTGCTGGGATCCTACCAAACAGCTGAAACCACCCAACAGGAGAATCACAAAAGTGTGATCCCCAATGGAGTCGCCAGTTCTGTTTCGGGGAAATCTCACCCTAGAGGTTGGTTGGGGTACAACCTCCACAGAGCAGGGGCATGCTACTTAACAAAGACTCACACAACCATGCACGTTCAGAAAAACTAAATAGAGCAGAATGAGAAAGTTACCCGTAGGTCCTACGGTTGAAGTAGATCCACGTGGGGTCCAAACCCCCAGCAACCGTCCTTCCTTCTTAACCTGAAAAACAAGAAGAAACCAACACAAAGGACAGGTTGTACAGCATATACTACTCTAAATGTTAGTGAGATTCATATAAAACATTAAATAAATCATAATGAATGCTTGTATAACAAATATTCTCATACATATAAGCATACACTAACACGTTTATTTCGGGAACAACATGGTACTTCTGTATTATAAATAGCATGTACAAAAGTAACGAGTGGAGAGATCACCTGATCCTTCCACGGCCTTCGCAGACCGTCCTCCGGATCCGTCCGGCCCTTGCCTCGCTAAGACTCCTTCCAAACTGGTGCATACGAGATGACATATAAAGGGATGT
The DNA here is from genome assembly GCA_034641835.2 of Pinus albicaulis. Classification (NCBI taxonomy): domain Eukaryota; kingdom Viridiplantae; phylum Streptophyta; class Pinopsida; order Pinales; family Pinaceae; genus Pinus; species Pinus albicaulis. Next base: position 3,353,333 of record CM076579.1, read on the forward strand.
GCATATCAAGGAAACAAGGGTTTCCTGTAATGAACTGGGAAAGTGCAGGAGGCACGGGGAATCAGACTTGGATAGGGAATACCAACAGAGTATAATATCAATAATTCTCTCTCTCCCTTAGGCCATACATATGAGGGCTTTTTATAGTCCCTCCAAGTAGTTTCAGCAGTTGGAAACAGTTGGCCACGGGCTGGGGTGGTTGAACTACCTGAGTAACCATCAACCCAACGCGAAATTAGGGATTTTTTATATATATTTTTAATCATTTTAATGGCATACGCGGAAAAGTCTAGCTGAAATCGCGTATACACGCGGAAAAGTACGAGCATAGTCGCGTATGGGGGATTTTACACTGTTTTTAAGTGAATTTGTCCAAGTCTGTAGGAATGGGTGCCCAAAAGCCATGAAGCAATCATGAATCATGTCAAGGTGAGAAATGAGGCTATAACAATATGGGTAGCAAAGTGAACAGCAAGAAAAAACATCCAGCAGCCTCAAGGAGAGCAGCAGTTTCAAGAAGATGTCAAAGGTAAATTAGTTATGCCTCCTCCTCCCAAAAGAACAAAGCTCAGCACAGTAAAGAAGAAAGGATCTAAGGCTGCCACTCTAACAGTGACAAAGGTTGTTCCTAGCAAAGGGAAATCTCCCAAAAGGACACCTACTAGCATGCCAAGGAGGAAAAGTGCAAGATTGGCCTTCAAAGGGAAAAGCAAAGTTGGAGAAAGTACAAAGCGTGGAGGTGCATTAGCTGTCATCCCAATCCAAAGCGATGACAGTGATAATGAGGCCCGCCTTCTTGAAAACCTCCTAATCCATAAAGAGGGGCAAATTGAGGCATTAGAGGAGGATCTTCAACGGGCAAGGAACTTCAACCACTTCTTGGAGATCGAAAACAAACAGATGAATGTTCACACAGCTGTTCATGAAGCACGGGCTATCAAATATAAGAATAAGGCAGCTAAGGCGCAAGCGAGGATAGAAGAACTCATTGGTGAGTTTGATGAGGAAGAAGAGGAAGACCAACTTAGGCGGAAGAGGCCTAGGACCATAGGGCTTAAAAGAGCCTTGGAAAAGCAGAAAGAAGAAGAACAAGCCCATCTCCAAGCCTTTCCTCTCACTGCACTCCTTGAGCAGGAAATTGAAGAAAACAAAGAGGCATGGCTTGAAAGAGCCAAAAAAAACTTGGAGATGAAACTTGAAAGAGCGAACAGAGATCTAGAGCTGCAAAGGAAGAGGACAGATCACTTCCAAAAGTTGAATCAGTTTGCCCGGCGCAAACTAAAGGCAGCCCAAGAGAAATTGAAGAAGGCAAAGGGGAAGCGCCCGGCATGGAAAGAGGAGAAAATCACATCAGCTCTTGAAATTTTGGCCTCCGCTTTGGAGCATGTTGCTAGGGATCCCTGAGGGTCATGCATGCCAATTTTGGGCCCATTTCGGCAACTTTTTGTTTTTTGGCATTTTTTGGGTTTTTGGTCGAAAACTCATAATTTCGCCATTTCAGTTTGAGGATTTTTCAAGGGAGAAGGATGATACCAGTTGATGCCATAAAACTATGAGCAGGTTCCCAGCGATTTTCATAGCATTCGGAGATCATTCGCCCCCTCAAATTGGAAAAAAATGCTCACTTTTTTCACATTCTGCCCGTCATATCAGCAGTCTGGTATTTCCTAGTTTTTTACACACAGGTAAAGATTTGGAGGACTTCTAGGCATCATATTGAGGTGATTTCAGTTGCACCGAAAAGTAGACATAGAGAGATTTCCAACGGGCCATCATGAGCCTCATTTTGACACCGGAAAGGCTGCCAAATGTTTCCGGCAAGTCAGGGGACCTTTTCCTGATATAAATTTGAAGTATTTTTGTAATTTTTGAACCTCAAAAATCTGTTTTTTCCAAATGTGCGTTTAGCTATTTTTGCACTTGGAAAATGTTGCAAAGTCAATATAATTTCCGTTTTTAGCATTTTTTAGATATTTTATGGGATATTTTGTGCCTTGGGCTTTGCAAAGCCTCAAGGACAAGTTTAGATATTTTGACTTGGCCAATGGGATAGCTAGTTGCTCCATGAGGTTTTCCTCCCTCAAGCCTATTTATTCCATGGGTTTCATTGTAAATCAAAGGCTGAACTTGAGAGAAGAATCAATATATTGGTCATATGAGCTTTGAAGAACATATTTGTGTTATGATTTTTGGACTGCCTCTTGGATGCTTTTGATGAATGATGAAGGATTGGTGATGGATTCCATGACATGGTAGAATGGTATAGTGTTTCTTGCTTTGTTGTTGTCTTCTAGTTTTCATTCATAATACATGCTTCTTGCTACTATAGATCAGTAGAGATTAATTTTGAGATATGCCCATGGAGGCACCTCAAAATTCCTGAATCTTCATAGCTTTATGTTTTCTTCTTCCTTAGTTATACTAAAGAATTCTTAACTACTCTTTAGTAACTTAAGGATATTGTTGCTAGTTTTATTCATAAGTTCTATGCATGTTGAGTAGGATGTATGGTGTGCCCTACTTACCTATGACTGTCCATAGTTCTGTCCATGAAACTATCTCTTTGACTGATTAGTTTATCATCTTGTTGAACCAAGGAGGCCTAGTCCCGATCTAGCCCTTTGCCTAAAACTATGAAATCTTGTTTGTCAAAGTGCCCAATAACTTAAAGACTGTGTTTAGGCGTTCCGACATAGTATTTTGAGTTGTTAGTCCGTCTTATGTGTTTTCCCCAAAGTCTGATAGCCATTTCCCGAAGTTAGAAGGTCTTATACTTCTATGCATGGCTGAAATGTTTGATTTCTATGTATTAATTAGCTTATAGTTACATTTAGCATGATTAATGGCTTGCTATAACATGTTTATGTCTGCTATCAACTAGTTACACTTGAAATCCCTCGTCTTTCACAAACTTGATGTTCATTTACTCCATTTTGCCCAAAGATCCCTTCTACCGTGAATCAAATCGGCCCTACAGCAGCCTTACATCATCATCTGATAGCTTCCTTGACCTTTTTGACCCCATAGCCCAATTTATCTACATCTTGTTATCCAGTTTATATCTTTGATCAGTTTTATCTCTCACAAACTAAAAAACCAAAAATCAAAAAACACACTTCATAACTAGCCTAACATCAGAACACCATAAGCAAACACACCGATATCTTTTACATATATAGAGAGAGCCCTCTCTGAGTCCAGGAAGGCTAGGTCCTTGGCCTCCAAATATTGGTTTGATGTTACATCGTCATTTGGCTTACCAATCAGCCAAATCACGGGACCCGAACATATATATAATTTTTTGTCAAGTCTCTCATGAGATTATATTATCTTGTAAAATCATGGTGAATAACTAGTACAAATGGTGAATCACTAGTACAAAATGGTGAATCTTTGTCTAGTGGAGTTTAGCGTGTTGGTTCCAATGAAGATATGGTAGTTGAACCAAGAGATGAAGGAAGAGAACCACCAAGACCGAGCATGGCACATGGTGACTTGTGAGGGAAGTAGTTCTCATGTAGTTTGGAAAACACAATCTTCTAGTTCTACTAAGTGTAGTGTTGTTGCTCATGCTACTACTAGCACTGATATTGAGGTTGGAGAGGAGTTTGAGGATTCCTCGGACCAAGAATTTTTTACAATCACATAAGGCAACATACTTCTCAGCGATCGAGGTCTCTACAAAGAGAAACCTATATGAACAAGTTTAGATCTTCCAAACATCATATATTCTAATTTATCCAGTCCTCCATCAAGGGATTCTTCCCTTGAGCTTCAAATGGTAGGAGATATTCACCTACTGGAAATACAGTTTTAGACGCCAACAATTTCTCCTTATTATCCCTAATTAGTAGGTGATAGCTCCACCAAACATTCATCACTTTCTACAGGAAACCTTCAATCAATATATTCTTGAGAATCAGGACCCTTTCCTCTCTTAGACTCTCATCTTTGTAACATTTTATATCTTAGATGAAGAGTTTGACCCTTTAGGTCTTGGACCTTAGAAGTTAGATATTCCGTTATAGGAGCTGCACTCATGCTCCCACTACATACTGTTTCTGATGCACCTTGCAGTCCATTCAACCTATTTGTTGTGATTTGCTTCTTGAAGCTCTATGCTACATACCTCCACCTGCAACTATTTAGGGAGATTTAGAAGATGCAGCATAGAGCTAGAGGAAATGGTGGATTCCAACCTGAGCGCCAGACTATTAATCACATCTTTACACTCCATGCCATAATTGAGGAAGCCCAACATTGTTCCTGGAAAGTTTACTGTTGTTTCGTAAACTTTCAAAAAGGCTTTTGACTATGTCCCCATAGAGGCTTTATTCCACATACTCAGAGATAATGGCATCTCATAAACCATTTTGTCAACCATTATGCATTTTATATGAGTCAATACTTGGTCATCTATGCACCAACACATGGGATATCAAATTTTATCCTAAGTATCATTGGGTTAAAACAAGGTTTCCCCTTGTCCCCTACACTATTTGGATCTATATTGACAAGTTGGAGTCCTTGTATGAGCACATCCAAGATGGCAATGGTTGTCTTCTACACCATGTCTTAATTTATATTTTGATGTTTGCTGATGATGTGGCCCTTCTAGTCTCATCCCCAGACAAATTGCAAATACAACTTGATGCCCTAGCCCTTTTCTGTGATCTTCATCAGTTGAATGTGAACATAGGTAAAAACCAAAGTCATCATCTTCAATGTGTTGAAGAAAATTCTCCCTGATCATCATTTCTTTCTCAAAGGAGAGGAGATCGAGATAACAAACTCATATACTTATCTAGGGGTACTATTCATAAGACCTTGCTTTAGTTTGCAACATGCACTTCAGCCCTGACTCAGCAAGGGCTATGGGTCCTTTGCACTTATTGAGAGGTAGTGTTTCTCAAATATTTTTCAAGACATCTCTACCAAGATGTCACTCATGCACACTCTTGGCCCAACCTAGAGTTCTAAATGGTTCCAAGGTTTGGGTACCTAGTTTACTAGAGTCTAATTGGTCTTCTACAAAGAGAGTATAGATCATCCTCCTTTGTCGCATTGTTCAATGCAAGTAGCCAATTCCTCAAACCATCATCCTTATAGAGTTTGCATCTCACCCCTTCCTACTTGAGAAAATGATTTGTCTTCTCCCTCTTTTACACTATGCTCAAAAATCCGTTGATACAACAAAGGGGCATGATTGGTATCCATACTTGGCCTTTTTTCATCAGATTCCATTGCAACAACTACTCCTTTGGCTTAATCTCCTTGATTCATAAGTATTATCATGGACAAACTTCCTCCATTAAAATATTCCCTATATGCACCTGACCATCTCTTACCAACCAAATAAAAGATGAAAAAAATCATCAAAAAGGATATCTATAGGATGTAAAAATTAAAAAGTACGAAGTAAAAAATTAAACAATGTAAAAGTTTGAATCACACATGCTTCACTTTATAGGAAATTTTGAAGGCCTTAACCTATGAATGTTGTGTTACTTAAGGTTTTATTAGAAGCACTGAAAAACAAATACAATCTCCATCATGTCCCATCTTTGTGGCTATCTCAAAATAATTTTCAAACATAAAATTACAACACACTGTCGCAAGGAGATTACTCACGATTTAACATATTTGACTTGACATCTTATATTAACAGTTTCCTTTTACATGATGCCAGTCTTCTGCCCATTAATATAGCTGCCCAGATATAGTAAGAGATCTGATCTATACTTAAATATTAATAGAGACTAGAATAATTTGGTTTCCTTATAGGGTAAGGAAGAATGGGAATAAATACATCATGTTCATGTCAAGTTTACTGGGATTCAAAGGGGGTGACTGTAGAGAGATAGGGTCTAAGAGGGTGGCTAAAAATTTTTTTATGGGTAATGGGATATAAAATTTAAGTTGCCTCAACTAACTCTCTATTGGTATGGGTATTTAGTCATCTGAAAAAATGCTTTATAGACTATAAATTCTAAAAAAAATATGAGTGATTTTGAAGCTTGGAAGATGTCTGAAACAATAGAGTGTGAACCAGTAAAGCTAAAAACCTAGATAGTATGAACTGAAGAAAGCCATATTTTTTATTATAATAACCTCTCCATCTAAAGGTTTTAATAGGATTATTGTTGGATGCATCCATCCAGACACTGAATAACCTTAATCAAAGACAATGCAAACTGCCCTGACTTCCAACCTTAATCATCGACTCAATTACTCTTGTTTATCTTTGTAAATATCTGAAATGTCTATGCTAACTTTTATTAAAATTCACATTAGTAATAGGAAATGTAAAAAAGGCAATTACTATGCTAATCTGTAAGTCAAGAATAAGAGAGAATCCAATGAAGAGTACATTGAGATCAACTTAAATCTGTATCACCAAAGACATGTTTCTTTTAGGAGATGTATGCATGTGTAGATAATTTTTTCTTAAATTAAGGAAAATTCAACCTCATATAAACTTTCCTAAGTCCTGAAAATTGGTTGGTCTACATTGAAAATTAGGCCAATAGGAGGAGACCTGAACAATTCCCCCAGAACAAACTTGTCAATTTTGCTTCTTGCCCCATTTACTAGACAGAACCCTTAAAGAGGCTAGAAATCTTGTTGATCTTTATCAATCTTAAAATTTCCTCACCAAGATATCATTGCCATAGTTTTTAAACTGGTTAAAATTCTTACCAGTCATTACATATTCTGGAGTAGCATAACAATATGTTCCATAACTCGAGTTGAAACATGGGTGTTGTCTCCCTCAGGTCCATATTTTTCCAGTCCAAAATAAGACAACTTCACATTGTATTCCTGCACCAAGTACATATCTCTCCATAAAGACTTAAGAGAATCCAAAGTGTAATTTGTAACACTGAGGGATCTCATAATTCTGAATTTGTATGTACAAACCGAATCTAGCAGAATATTGGATGTTTTAAAATCCCGATAAATCACTGGTGTTTCAGCCCCTCCATGAAGAAATTCCAGACCTTTTACTGCAACCAATGCAATTTTCATCTTGCTAGAACAAGGGAGTGGCAGGGACCCTTCTGCATGCATAAGGGAAGTACCATTGGACATCAAATGTCTAAATATATTTTTCAAAATACAGATTTACAAATTGGGATTAGGACTCTCTAGAAAGAAAAAGAATAATTATGTAGCTACTCATTGCCAAAAAATGTGAAAGCCCCATGACCCTGATGCTCAAAAATAATATTTAACTAAGGGAGGCACATATTTCCTTGTGTCCAACAGAAGTTGACAAATCCAGACCGAGGATCGAAAAAGTTAATGAAATAAAAACAGATCATAAAGTATTCAATAAAGCAACATAGAGTTTGTTTTGGGTAACATCATCAACATATAGTATGCTCTTCAACCAATATGACTTAAAAATTCCATATCAACCAGTGAATGTTTCTACACAGAAATATTCTAAGAAGACATTTCAACATATCCTCACCAAAAATGGATTTTTTTTCACCACCATCTAATCACAGAACAGAAACAAACATTAAAATGTAATACCTAACAATATTGAGTGTTTCGTCAAATTTGAAAATCATACATCTTATGTTAAATGCATTTGATGCCTTGGATGCAAAGACCAGCTCAAACCTTGAAAATTCCAATGGATATAAACCATGTATGCTTTCCTAAAATTTAAGGTGGAAAGAAGTATAAGATAATAAAACAAGAACTGTTTTGTAGGTATTCATACCACTGTAAATAAGTATAAAAGATTGGAAATAAGCATAGAGCTTCAATATTGGTCACTAGCATATGGACCTTAGGATGGGGTAAATTATGCATTAAGATTGCAAATCCACAAGGCCAATAACGGATTAAAAATTGAATTGTGATCAATGGACATCCAAGATAACATATTTTTCCTCTTAGCTTAACTTCACATCTGCCAATCTGAAGGTCTCAATCAAAGAAACATGTAACATTGATGTACACAAGTAAGTGAAATAAATATATGGCACTGCTAAATACAAGCATACCAATAAAGGATGAGGTGCAAAGGAGCTCTGGAAAATTTTTTGAAATGAAAGAAACCAAGGAGTAGGTACTGCACTCAAAATGGAAGAAATTCCTTTTTTATTAAATCAAAAAGACGGTTTGTATGGAATAGGTGCATGGTTTACCTCATTGTTTTTTCTTCTTGCATTTTAAATTTAGTATCAAAAAATATTAATGAACTATCCTGATCTATTACCAAAAGAAAGAGAAAACAAAACATACCCTAGTGTGTTTGATATATTTTGTATTTCAAGAAAATAATTCACAGTTCATGCCTGAAACCAAAAATTCATATATGAGCATTTAATTTATTTGTAGAAAAAAACAACTAAAGCAGACCAAGGCCACTATGGCTCAAAAACCAAACTATAGTACGATCACATCTCATACCTGATGTAAACTTTCAAAAAATTATGTGTTCATACCATGAAGATTATATCCATGTTACAAATTCTTCAGTATGCTCAAAGACCTATCATATGAAAGTGCATGCCAGTTCCCATCTACTGAGATGTCACAAGCTCAAAAGTTTAATTAAATAATTTATTGGTAACGTACTCATATTCTCAGGCATTGTACAAAACTGCAAATTTTGCATCCCCCTGAACTTACTAGATTTACATTTCTTGGAAATAAAAGAGATATTTCAGCTAGAATAACCTGTTATCTATGTAAAATTCCTAATATATGCAATATAAATAAAAAACACTCAACAGAAACAAGAGAAAAAGGGAGGATCATGAATTATGACAATGTTCATAAATAAAGAGGGGATGCAAGAACTTGAAAATTTATTCTTACAGAAAAAGAATCAAACAAACTCAGTATTAGCGATTACACTCTTGGGATTTGTTATCACCTAACAAAGGTGTGAAAATGAATTTACGGTTGCCTGTGGTTTTAGGTATGGGAAGTACTTTAATCAATATGATGTTTGAACTCTCAGTAAAGATAGTCACTATATCATGAAAAATCACAACCACAAGAACATTGAAAAGCATATAATAAGCATACAGATAGCTATTGCAAAAACAAAAGAAGGACAAGTCACTTTCACTTCTGAAACTTACAATTGCATTTTGCAACCGTGCAATGTACTCTCCACCGACAGCATGTACAATAGCACATTATTTTGGCTTTAAAAAGATTATCTATTAATCTACATATATAAACAAAATTTTAAAAGTGTAAAATATTTTTAATTCTATTTAAGGTGTGTTACCCACCAAAAGTGGGTGACCCCATAGGAGAATTTTTCTCCTAGATCTCTCTTCAGCCAGAAGCCAAACTTGTCATGACAAAGTTGTTGCAATGCATTGGACTTATTATATTTAAATGATAATAACTTGCAGTCTTTGTCAAAGAGGGAAAATGACACAAACTTGTTCAGGGTTTCTAAGGAGATCCAATTCTGATTTAAACTTAGTCCCATACCATACCACATAACGATGTTGGTCCAGGGTATAGGTGTCAATACACAAATCAATGTCATGGCTTCCTCATTAACATAATATCAAACTCTTATCAACTTTTACTGAGCTACTGTTTTAAACAATGGCATGGACCTTGATCTAAGCACCTAATTTCTTTACAAAACCATAAGTGAACCAATCTAGAAAAGTTTAAGATTACAATTCTAAAAAGTGAAAATCCAAGACTACAAAGAAATCAACCAAAAATAAAATCTAGAGAGCCATATTAAAGATAGTGCCATGACACCAAGACTTGTCAAAGACAATACCTCAGAACAAATGCAATAACCAAGTTGTACGAAGAAAATTTATAAAAATACATACATGTAAAATTAAACCTAATGGAGAAAGGATATAAATTTGGAAGCACCGTACTCTAAAAATTCTCTCATTTTACCTTCTTTTATCATATGCTTGACATAAAAGCCAGATCCATTCAAATGTGGAAACATTTTTGAATTATTCACTGCTTTGAAAGTTGTAGTTGAGTGTCTTTATCATTTATGTTTAATGGGTAGATTTGGTCGTTGTTTTATCATTGTGACTTATGTAAATCAAATCCTTACACCAACAAATTTCATTTGATATAATCCAATGGAGCCTTTAAATATCATTTTAAGCAATACATTATAGTATCTTGTAAGTGCCTACATACTGTTCTACTTCATTGCTTCTAGATACAGATCCTATGCTAAAAAAACAATTAATATCATCCTATATTTTGTAAATATGAGGTCATGCCTCTAACATTCAAATAACAGATTAAAATTGTGGATTAAGATGCCTCATTTTCCAACATTCAAGTAAAAAAAATTCAGGTTCCTATGGTGATTATCTCAGTGGTTGTTTGGAGACGGACCTGATATATATGTCTGAAAATTATGAATGGACCTAGACATATATGTCTTGACATATTGACAAACAACTTCAACAATATTATGGAATTTGTATTACATGACATTCTCAACAAACTTATGTTATTTAGGATGAATGTGGCAATATATTAAACATTCATTTGATCTATTAGTGTATAATGAATGTCTAAGAATATATTCTATCACTTAGAGGTGACAAACCTATTTGGTTTCTCAATAAAAATCTTGGCACACCTATACTATCTTCATCATGTAATGGGTGTGGTTTCTTTGTGACTATAGTGAATGCAACTCTTGGGACAAGATCTTTACCTTCTCTCAAACTTTCTTATAATAGAAATATTAGAATGTGTATGAAGGACAAAACTTAGATTCATGTGATGACTATCTTGACACCCATGAGATAAGCTCAATTTTTATATGATTCGACATTCATTATCAACACTTTTACCTAAGTAGAATATTCAACATGCAGACCTAACATAATAGTGGCATATCCATGGAATTTCAAGTTCTATGATGATAGAATCAGTATCTTGAAGTGGTGATTCCATCACAACATTCAAGGCATAAAAATTCAAACGAACATAATAAAAACACAATCCAACTCGCACTTAAAATACATCAATGTTTAAGGTCCTAGAGGAGGCTAAAAGCCCCCAAAAAAATATTCTTTAAGAATATGGTTTGGAAGCATAAGAAGACCTTTCATAGAGTAGGAAATCCTCCTCTGTGTCATTGGATTGAGAAATAATGCTCCTTTGTTTCACTGTATTAAGAAACAATGCTCCTCTATGTCACTGCCTTGAGAAACAATACTCGTGTTTTTATAGATTGAGAAACAATGCTCCTTATATCGCTAGGTTGAGGAAAAATGCTCCATCATGCTTAGAATATACCTTAAGGGGTCTCAAGGGACATAGAAACTTGGTATCATCTTGAGAAATTTCAATCAAGTTTTGCAAGGTGAATTCAGATACTTTTTGTTAGGTGGCACCCTATGGAAACAAGATACTAGGTGGAATAAAAGGGGATTGTAGTGGCTAATACAACAATTAGAGATGCAATGGTAGGACCTATAAATATCTTAGTGTTTCCCATGAATATCTACCAAATCATTTGTGATTAGTGTTCCTTCATGGTATATCCTTTCTACCACAAGGGTACCACTACTTAGAACTGTGGAATGTTGAACTACATGAACTCTCATTTACTGATCTTGGTTGAAACTTAAGGAAGGACCTAAAGGGCATAGACTGTAAAAAGGGATTACCTCTCCACTTTAGAATCTTATGCTGCTAGGATACAGATATTTCATGAGAGTATCCATGAAAGAAGAATTTTCATGGAAGTTTGCTGCAAAGGGTGATCAAAGTCGAAAGAAGATGGATCCTCAATCAACTTTGGAATTAGTTCCAGACTTGGTATACTAGTCATCATCCAATTTTTACCAACAAAGACTATCTATGTGATTCAAAATCTAGCCAAAATCAATTTTGGAAGATGATGAATCCTATAGGGATCACCCTTGGGGTGGGTAACATGCCATTTGCTTCGATATATCATTATTAGACAAGATTTTTATCTTGATCACTTATTTGATTAAAAATTGCAACAAAATTCAAGGTTTGTAACAAAACAGAAATCTACCATTTCTGGATAAATGACACTCCTACAACCATTTCTAAGATGAAAGTGTTTTTGTTTATTTTGCAACCCCAGTTGGAAAATGGAGACAAAGGTTAGTGATTATCATTTTATATAGACAGTGTGGCATTTTTTTTAATCCACACCAGGGTTTTGGAGACAACTTAATCTCTAGAAGTTCTAATATATTTTGTCGAACTTGTTGGATGGTTTTTCTCTTGGAAAATTTGCAGTCTTACTACCTCCTTTAGCTCTTGATCATCTAGGTGAGTAAGATATAGTCCATTTTTTTTTCAATATAAATATTAAGTTCTTAAAATTTCAATTGAATGTTACTGTTAGTGGGAAATTTTTACTGATTGGCATCTGACATGTGATCTTTCATGCATCTAAAGTTTTGTCTTTCTTGAAGCTAGGCTCTAGCCTTGATTTGATTCTACTTCTCTTGTTTTTTCATATATAGCTTCATTACAAATAGATTATCCTATTCTCTTTGAGATTTATAATGCCACAACATAACGTAGATCACATTGTGGAGTACTTGAGTTTACTACTGATGAGGGCATGCTTTACATGCCATACTGGGTATGTGAGCCTTTGTTTTTCCTGGCATGTTTAACAAATAATCCAACTTCTGTCAAAACTTTGAAGCATTGTTTAGGAGATTTTTTTAATATGTATCATGTTGTATTTAGTTGATGCAAAATATGTCATTACAAGAGGGATATATTGTTAAGGTGAAAAATGCTACACTTCCAAAAGGAAATTATGTGAAATTGGAACCTCACACAAAATATTTTCTTCACATATCCAATCCTAAGTCTGTGTAATTATTTCATCTATCATACTCCAAATAATTGCAATGGAATTTATGCGATAGATGATGATTTTGTTTTCTCCTTGAATTTCATTTAACAAGTTTACAACTGCATGTCTCAAGAAAGTTATGAATACAAAGGTTTAACTTTATTTTTTGTTATCTATATTGGAAACCACTTTGAGGAAATTTTCCTACTTAACTACAATTGAAAGCATCATGGTGTCTTACAACAGAAGATACTACTATTTAGATGTTATTGACACCAAGACATCATCTTCCATATCAATCATTGTGACAGACTATGAACATGATATTGCAATTCCTCTTGAATACAAAGAATCAACGAGTGTATCCATAGCCTCTTGTACTCCATTGAGTAGAATTACTGCATATAAAGGTATTCTTATTAAATGATATTTTATTTTTCTATCAAATTTCATTCGTAAAAGAAAATCAGGGTATTCAAGTTTGCTTTGTATAGTAACCTAGATAACAATATATTCATTTAGACCAATCCTTCGAACAATGGTGCGGATTATGATACCTTATGGTTTGCAAATGCATCCACTTAGATTGGAAAGTATGTAGTGTATTAACAATGATTCAGGTAATGCTGGAATCAAATAGCAAAGAAAATTGAACAACAAATTTATCTTTCTATAATTTCTCAAAATCGTAAACCAACAGAGACAAATACCAACCTTTGTAAGATTTGGATTGATGTTGAATACTTTCTTCAGTCCATCATCTATAATTTTCAGGCACTCCACTATAGTCAATTTTCGTAACTACCTTGAGACCTTTCAACAAGTTTTAAGAGGGCATCATCAGGGAGCCTTTCCATGTTTAGAGGTTAGGACATTAATATGTTTAATCTTACATCTATATTTAAGGATGCAAGTTTTGAATACATGGGCCCATGTGATGAGCATAGATTATTCATGAGCCTCATTGATCATATCTCTTCCTCCCAGAATTTTGCACTGGGCCTCTCTTAAGGTCACCTCCTTTGATTGCAAGTTGAGAATCTTCAAGGCATACTCACCTAACCATTCTTTCTTGTAGTAACTCACTGCACTAAGTTTCTATCACCTCTACCTTGCAAAGCATATAGAGCATTACTAGCTGAATTTTCAGAATATTTCAACCACCATTCAAGTGGACACATCCATTACCCAAGACACCACTGAAAGAATTCTTCTTGGAGTTTGATATTCATCAGAAGAGGTTCTAGTGAAAAACATTGAGAATGACCCCTCAGAGTAATTTGATACATGGATTTGTGCTAATGGTAATAGTGCACAATTGACTTCTAAGATTCATGTTACACCTACTTCCAAATTTTAGGAGACATGTTTAGTTGATTACAGGTGTTCACTATGTTTTAAGGTTTATTTTACACCTACTTCCAACTTTTAGGAGACAGGTTTAGTTCATTACAGGTTTTCACTATGTTTTAAGAGACATGTTTAGTTGATTACAGGTTAATCCTTCGACCTGCATTTAAAATAAACCACATCAGGCCTCAAAAATAGGACATCCTCCAACTTTCAGGTTATTCCAAGTAGAAAGATACACAACATCCCTTCTTTCCCATTTTACTTGGATTCCAACCTGTCCATTTTAAGATTCTCAGCTAACTGAGAACCTGAAATTCTGCAAATCTTGAGGAGGGCAATAGATGAAGTTGAAAAGGAAGTGGAAACCTAACTCTGATTTTAGAGATTATTGAATGCATTGCACCCTTCTCAACTGATTTAATATGAAAATGCAGATTTCATTGTGGATGGCTCCTAAGGCTTGGTAAAGATGGAGAATGTCCTGGTTTTTTCTTGGCCTTTTATGGTTAATGACTCAGTTCCATTTGGATATTATTATCGATTTTTCATTGATGGACTTGAGTCTTAGACACTAGTTTTCTAAAAAGAGTGAGTTAATTAGTGGAAAAACTAAATTTCGTTAGAGTTTATTTTTTTCCGATGAGGGAAAGTTCCACTTTAAAAGTTTCTTCATCAAAGTCCTCATCAATAAGGTAGAAATATAATTCCTACAAATTCCTACCAGAATTGAGAAAGAATTTTTGCAGAAAAGAGGATGAGTTTTTCTATAGTATACTTACTAACTTATTTCTTTTGATGAGCTCTATAACTAGCTATTATGTGGCCTCATGTAGTTTTTTTGTTTCAAATTAAAATTTAAGTTCTAACCCAAGGAATCAGAGTGAAACGAAGTTCAGTAATAATGATAAAAAAAGTTTCGGTCAAAATCTTACAAGGAAATAACTAACAGTTTCAATAGCTTACAACAAGTGAAAAATATATATTTCAAAATTGTTGGTTGCATGGGAAGTTGAAATTTCTTCACAACATGAGATCATGGATACCCTCTGCAACACCACACCAAACCAAGGTAAACAAACTTGCCCACAATTGAAGATTGAATTTGGTGGTGAAATTCTTGAAGTTGATGTTTAACAATACTGGTAAATTTCCAATTCCATGTTTTTAAAAGATGGTTGGATTGATGTTGACATCAATGGATGACCTTGACATCCACAATGGAGTAGTAGAATAATGTCAAGGGATTACTTGTCTATAGATGTCAGTATTAAGTTAGGTAATAAAATACTTCGTTATTCTATTATAATTGTTGGATGATAACCTAAAGTATTTAGGTAGGTACAAAAACTAGAATCTATTGTTTCAAATATTGAATCCATTACTCTTAAAGCTTGTTGTTTTGATTTCTATACTAGATTTCATTGCTTTGTAGCGTAGTGTTGCTAATGAATAATATTTGAATGGCATGGGGCTATATATAGGGATTTCTTTGTCTTATTTGAATGCTACATTGAATCAAAATGAATGACTGAGAAAAGGACACAAATGACCCCTATGAATATAATAGCCTACATTAACCTGTAAACATCCATTTCTATAATATATTGTTTTATATGGTGCATGCAATAAAAAATAAATTCACGTCTACATGTTGGATGCTATTACAGTTGGTTTCACAATATAAAACACAGGGAAAAAAAATTGCCTTAGAATTGAAATATGAGCTCCATGGTAGACGATTACCTATAAATGCTAAAGGAATGAGGGAGTGGGGAATGTATACATACCATGAAGAAGTGTATGCATACTCCCATTTGGAATATAGTCATAGAATAGAAGCTTTTCATCTCTAGCAAAATAATAAGCCCTTAAATTAACTTCATTTTGATGTCTCAAACTTCCCATGAGCTCCATATGTTTCTCAAACTCCTTCCTTCCAATACCTTGCAAATATTTCAATCTCTTGACAACAACTATTGGTGTCACAGAGGTGGCTTATTATAGGCAACCCTAGTGCTTCTCATTTAATTATCAACCCGAGGTAAGCCTTCTTATTTCAAGAGTGTCAAAACAATATATGAAAGTGAGATCAACTGATATATATTCTATGTTATTTATGAGAAAGGATTATCTAGCCTTCTGAATTCAATAAACTTAATGAGGAATGGTTTGGGAGGTTATGGCTAATTATTCTGTCAAGCCTATGATTGAACAGCAGGATGACAGTTTGAACAACAAGCTTAATGAATTGAACAACAATATAATTGAATTGAACAAAAATATAAATGAATTGAACACCAATCTAAATGAATTGAACAACAAGCTTAATGAATTGAACAACAATCTAAATGAAGTGTACAACACTCACTTATATAATTTTGCAATGGAATTCTCTTTGTAAACTAACTCATTGAAGTTAATCAATAATTGGATCCTTTATTGTGCTGAAAGAACAATGTAATCCACAAAGATAAGTAACATCGAGCAATAACTATCTTACGATTTGTAAATCGATCGTAAAGTCTTTGGAAGAAACTAAAAATATCTACTAGTGATGAAGTATTACTATAAACTAGAAAATACGAAATGTGATTATTCTGAATCAAGAAATACAAATGTTAAACTATTCTGAAGGAAGACAAATGCAAATTTATTGAGTGGAAAAGTATGTTACAACTGCATCAGATAACTGAACATGGATTCTGTAACTAACGCTTAGCACAGAATTGGAGAGGAAACTCCCAAGGGTTGGGCCCATACCACTAGAAGTTTTAACGCAATGAAAGCCTCAAAAGGTGATTGTTTAAAACATCACAACTCAAAATATAGTATAGGAATACAATATGACAACTCTGTTTTGATGCGCTGATTACAGAGGGAAAATTACTATTCTCCCCTCTAGTTCATCCCTGGCCCTTTTTAAAGGCATTTATATGTAATGAGATAGTGTTCTCCAAACTAAAGCTGTTGTGTGTGGCTATCGTTTGAGTCTTCGAGCTCGAATCTGTCTCTTTGCCTTCTGTCGACTCATACATTCGTGTCAGTCGGGTGTCTTATGTTTGCCGTTGGTTCAGATAATATGCCTTCCTGCATATGGAGATACAATAAGTCAAATTTTTTTTTTTATAGAAACATTCCTTTTTTTCGTTAGCTCAATTGCTCTAATTTTCATAAATATTTTCTTTCTTTATTGTCAAAATGAGGAAGAATTCCTAAGATTGTGCCATAATTCAACGTAATTATAGGGTGAAAACATACCTTGATTCTGGCCCAACATATACTCCCCTGCTTACCTAATTACATGTCCTCATGCAAACATATGGTGAGATGCAATTGTGTTAGAGAGTAGGCGGGGTAGACCATTTCCTTGTATGCGCTGAAACCTTGTTTTTGTCTAATTATTGTGAAGGCAACGCTTGCGTTCCCCTCCAGTAACTCATAATCATGATTATAGTTCTAAGGAGGATACCAGAGGAGAGGGCTTCTATACCTACATCCCAGCCATGCAGGCCCCATGCTAAATACCAGGTTACTGTATGAGAGGAATCTGGAGGCAGCAACCTTGAAATTCCTATAGCCAAATGGTTCCCTATTCTTTACGTTGTTTGTGGAGGCCATCTATCTTTTCTTATCTATTGCCAAGGTGGCTTATCGAATGTCTTCAAAGTATTCCTGACCATTTTTTATGATGTCCTTATGGATGGGCCCCAGCCGAGTCCTTACACCTTGCCTTCGCATGAAGTTCCTGTGCTAGATAAATAGTTGTATGGGTTTTGTAGGTTCCTCTCTAACCCACAAGTCTAGGCCATGCTCTCTGTTATCACTTTAGTAAATTCTTAAGTTGTAGGATTTTGGTTTTTAGTCAAAGAATACTAGAGGTAACCATAAACCTACTTCAAACACTAGGATCTATCCTTCCTAGGGTTTAGAGAGGGCTCTCTATTTAAAATTTAACTTTGTTTTAATTTATAATATTAGGCTAGTTATGAAAGTACTATTTGGTTTTGGTTTAAAGGGTTTGGTGGGAAAAAATCACTCGGAGGTAAGATAGAGAGAAATATACTTTTCCATTGGGCTATGGAGTCTAAATTAAACTAACAACACTAGAAATCAAGGCTAAAAAGGTACAAATATATTCAGGGCAAGATAGATAACCCTCAGAGATTTGGGAAAGTGGTTTTTTGTGAGATGGTATGATCAGGATAAAGGGAACTTAAGGATCCTTTGATCCGGAAAATGGAAGTAGAAGGCAGAGGTCAAACGGGAGAAGGAGCAATTAAGGGTTCCTTGCACTAGAAATCAGAAGAAAACATTTAAATGGAAACTAGTTAAAGATAGGGAGCACTTGACTAATCATGTAGTAATACTCATAGTTACACATTCAGACAGAGCAAACATCAAATTAATGGATGAAACATAGAAAAGGAAACAGTGACAAGTAGGAAGTACTTCACTCATCAGCTTATCATAGAGATCCTGAATTATGATGCCAGTCAACTTGTCCAGTCTAATACTTCGAATTCAAACACACAATAGCCTCCAATGTTCAACAAAAATGTCTATAATAAGTCTAGCAATTTTTATTCTACACTGAATACTTCTAATGTAGAAGTATTTATACAAAAATGTTTTACAAATATCCTAGAAGAGTTATAGGAATTATCTTAGGAAAAAGAAAATATCATTACATAATAAAAGGAACAATTGCTTAACAAACAACAAGCTATCCTTTTTATCCAAAATAAATAAAATTGTTTAGCTAACAAGGAGCTATTGACTGTCTAGGTGTCCTGCTTGCTAGCTGCTAGGAAATATCTTGCATTTGACTTGCCTTCGCTGATACTCTTTCATATGATACTCTTGAACCTGATGCTCTTTAATGCTAATACTCTTTTACCATTAGTTTCACTTATTTACTGCTGTAAAATTATATTTTTAGCAATAAGAACAACAACAAACTGTCTTTTCATTTTACCTTTCTTTTGACTGTCTGTCTCTAGGTAACTTTTCACTATTTTTACCTTTTATCTTTACATCAAATCTTTGAAAATTTTCCACTCTTATGCTATTGGAATTTGGACATTTCTCAACTTCCTGAAGTTTTTATCAGCCTATATATATCTTGAAAAAGTAGGCTTGGTGACAAAGAGGTGCCTAATTTCATGTTGTAGAAAGAATAAATCATCAAAATAATGAAGTAAAAATTTGCCTGTAGGAGTGCCTTGTGCTAGCTATTTATTTATTTTCTCTTTAGAAAACTCCCTAATCTTGTTATCATAGTCCTTTTATGGCATAAGTTTTTCATTAATGACATGTATGTTTGGTAAGCCTTTTTTTCTGAGATTTGTATATTTTACCATAAATCTAGTTATGGCAAGGTTCATTGTTTCACATTTTTCTTAAAGATTTTCATTAAGCTATTTTTAGTAACAACCTTCTTGATTTTCAAGATTGTCTCTTTCTTGTCTGATATTTTCAATTCTTCAAGTTCCTCCATGTTTTTGCTGTTTAGAAATGTAATGAGTTTTAAAGCCTCTGCAGGCTTATGAGTAAACTCATCTTTTATCTTTTGTATCTCTGTCTAGGCTACCAACAAAAACTCTTTCTTCTCATAGATAACCTGAATTGAAGGCCATTGATTATGAATGGTTTCAATTATGTTAGTCCAAAGATGATTTTTAATATATGAGATCTGCTCTGTGAGAGTCAATTCGTTTTGTAAATTCTTGAGTTGTTTTCCCAATCGGATTGCTTTCTGCTCATGAGTTTTGGCATTGATCTGAGCTGTCTTATTTTCCCTCTCAATATTTTCAATTATCTTGTTAAGTCTGTTTATCTCATACGTCTTTAAAGACATCTCTTCCATGGCTTTGACAATCTAGTTGGCTTCATCTGTTTGTTGTTCATTTGTAGTAGAAGAGTCTGTAGCTGAAGTGGTGGTTGAAATCACTGGCACTGCAATTTCCAGTGTGCCCTTTGGTGCTATCTTCTCTCCTAAAGTAGAAGCCACTGCTGTAGTTATCACTGGGATGATTGTAGGAATTATAGGAATCTTAGGTTCTTTTACAGTCTCTTTCTCTTGAACAAGCTGGTCCATTTTTGTTTCCATCTCTTTAATTTGAGTAGTTAATTTGTGTATGAGCTTCATAATTTCTTCTTTCTCATTCTGATCCTAGAGGATTTCCTTTGTTTGTGTATGCTCACTTTGAGGAAGCTTGAGTTGTTTCCTCAAAGCTACTATGTCTTCATTCTTCTTCTTGATTAATATTTCTGCTGCTTGAATGTTTGAGGGATCATATCCCACCTGTAAAACTAGCTCCTCTAAGGCTTTAATCCTTAGGTCTTTGGCATATAAGGATGCTTATCCATTTTCATATGATCTTGCATATTAAGGATAGTATTTTGTAGCTTAGTAGCACTCATTGCTTTAGTTACCACTGTAGAATATAACATTTCAGAGCTATGCCTATGAAATTCAATCTGGTCCAGCTCATGAATATTTTCTGTGTCTACCTCAAAGTCCACCTTTTTATAATCTTCTACTGTTTTGGGTGCTGAGGTAGTAGGTTGAAGGAATGAAATGATCATTTTGTTGGTAGAATAATCAAAGGCTGATAATAGCCTATTCTAATTTCCAGGCTTTTGTTTCAGGAATTGAGAATATATCTTAGTCTTTATCTCCTCATTCTTCTTCTTAATCTGCTTGTATTTCTCCTTGATGTCCAAATCCTTTTCTTTAGCTGATTGTGAGGAAGAGGCCTCCATGTTATGTTGTTTTTCAATCATTTGTGTGTCTACCTAGTTTGATGTTTTCTCTTTTAGAATTTCACTAGGTGTTTCATTCATTATTACTGTTGCTACATCATTGTTGACCTCTGGAGAATTTTTTTCATCAATATCAATAGTAACTTTCTCCTTTTCTACTGAACTGATTTTGGGCCTTTTATTATATATCAATTTAAATCTGGTCTCAGTGGTTGTTTCTTCTATGTAGGCACTTTCTTCCCTGCTTCTCTTTGCTGATGCTTTTGGTTGTTTGACAACTTCTAGAGCTTGTGTTGTATCAATTTTATTTTTTGTATCAATCAATGTGTTTTCCAGCCATTCAATTTGATTTGCAAACTTTTCTATGTCAGGCTTGGCTTCATGTATAAAGGGTGTTAACTTGCACTTTATCCTTAGGTTACTCAAGATTTCTTGAGGATCATAATTCCATGAAAAACTTTCCTCAAATCTATACTCTGATAGTTTCTTGGTAATCTCCTTTTCTGCATCTCTGTTGTTTATTTTGAATGGGCCAGCTTGATTCTTTAACTTAAACTGAGTCTTCTTTTTGGCAGCCATAAATTTAATTGAATCTGAGTTTAGAATATGTTTAAGATATTCTAATGAAAAAATTCTCATACACATGTGCTTGGGCAACTTATAGGGTAATAAGTTAGACCTTAAAATCCTTAACTCAGTGCATTTTTGATAGAGATACCAATCTCCAACCTTATTCTCTTCTGAGAGCTATAAAATTATTTTCATCTCCTCACTGATCCTGGGCTGTTCTGTTTTATTAAATATGTTCACTGCTGGATATAAAAAGAGTTCTGAAAACTCTGAATATGTGAAATCATTACATTCTTTTCTGAGTAATGAAGTCCAAAAAATGATTGACAAAGGTTTTCCCTCTATATCCATTTTTTTCAAAGAAACTAGAAATTTGTCTGCTTGAGAGAATAAAAACAAATGGAAAAGATAAGATGAATATCTAAAAACCCCTTCTGTAGGTAATTTAGTCAACTGGTAGTGGATGGCATCTGCTATGAAACCAACAAAATAAAAAATGACTGATGGAGGTTGACCAGGAGACATGGTAGATAAGAAACCAAGAATAGATTCATCACCATACTCATCTGTGAAATATCCAAGAATGAAAGAGAGCATAGAGACGATCTATCTAGAACCTTCAACAAATTTAGCTGTGGAGTATGGATGATTTATCTTTAGAATTTCGACATGAGAAGGAATAAAATTTTGAAAGATCATGAACCTTTTAGGGAAGTCTAGGCCAAGGTATAACTGAGTTAAGTCCTCTATAGACAAGGGGAATCCATGGGGATCAGGTTGTAATTGAAGCATTTGATTAATTGAATGGGTTGTAATGGTAAAAAGTATTTATTTTTCTGCATTTACTATAGCCCTCTGATTTGGCTCATAGTATCTTTGACATAGTCTGATGAGTTCTTGGCCAGGATGAGTCAAAGGGACTGCATACTTAGGCAAATGAGTTTCCCAGATAGGAATATTATATTTGTCTAGATATTTCTCATAACACCAATTATGTATATCCATCAAATTAAACTCAACCACAGGGTCTGCAATTTTATAGTCAAGATCAGTCAAAGGGATGTTTTCAGTAGCAACCACAGGTGGTTGAAGGGGATTCACTGTTATAGTAGATTTAACAGAGATGTCTAGGGTAGGTTTAGGAGCTTTGGATACCTTTGGTTTTCCTTTGCTCTGTTTTTTAGACATTTTGGATAACTACTGCAAGATTAGACTGTTTGAAGGAATTTTTATATTAAACAGAGAGGAAATTGAGCAGTTTTAGGCTGAGGATAGATTATTTTAGGCTTTTGGCTCAATTAGGTTTATCTGAGGATGTAAAACTGGCATAAAATAGATAATAGGGTTTTTCTGAGTGGGTTTAATTGAAAAAAGGATTTCTATGGTATATTCAACGGTTTTAACCCTTTAGGTACTTTGAATTTGGTCTTCAAGCTTTGGAAACTGGGAATTTGGCTTCAAAAAGGCTTATCGTGTGAAACAGGGTTTCCTAGGAAAAATTGACCAGGGTTTGGCATTTTTTTTGGTGTTTTAAAGCAATTTAGTCCAGTGAAATATCTTAATTAAAGGCCTGGTTTAATTACTAATCGTTTAGCATTGAATTTGTAGGCTTCAATTTGTCGGAAAATACCTTAACATGCAGGTATTCGGCTTCATGAAGGTTTTGAGAGGACCATGGTTGATTATGAGGTCTAGTCCGGCTTACTGGTGCAGTGAATAGCTCTTGTTCAATATTTAATGGTGGAATTGTGGTTGAATTCGTGACTTCTGGGCGTAATTTGACAATCGGGGCTAAAAAGGCTTTTACATAGTCAAGAGGAGCTATTCGAAGTTCATAACGTGCAAATAAACATAAAAAATGATGTATCAAAGGTTTTAACCCATGATATTAATCATCATAAATGTTTATTAAATGTAGGTCTCATCAATGGCTGTAGCGGTTTCGGGTTTGAAAGGGAAACTGGAGAGCGGTTATCGAATGGAATTGGAGTGGTATGTGGTTTAACCTCAAACGGACGCGATCCAATAAAAGGTTGCCATGTTGCGGAGGGAGGAATGGGCAATACTGCCCATTTTGCGTCCGATTTGGGTTGGAGTGGTCGATTATTTTTTCCATGCGATAATCATCTGGGGCCGTTAGATCTTGTGATCAGGAGTGAAGAGTGAGGATCTATTTGAAAGGTGCAGTTCAAAGAATGGTGGGACCGGGCTCTTCATAAGCGCTGGAGGGTAAAAAATTTATAAAATATTCATTGAATTAAAGGTGTTATATACATAAAAGGGGTTTATGTATATGGGCGGGGGTATATAAACATAATTAAAATATATCGTGGTTTAAACAATATAAAGCGTGAGGTTTTATATAGTATGGAAAATATGGATAGGTGCGGGGTTAATGTTTAATTGAAACAAACCTTAGTTAAATTTCAATAAAACTTTGGGTTATGAATTTATGCGGGGAAGGATTAGTATATACATTGCAATGGGTTAAGTTTTTTGAACCTTATCAAAACATTTAATCAAATTCAAAAGACTTAGGATAAAAGTTTGATGAGCGAGGGAATATGTTTTGTTTTGAACATATGTATCGGCACAACTTATATTTAATTATATAGTTTTAAACCTCTTGAATGGTTCAATAACTATAGGGGGCGAGATATTTAATTAAAGTTAGTTTTAGACCAAAGGGTGATTTATTTCGGTTTTATTTTGACATGGGATAATAACTTTGGTCCAAAATCTTTGTAATAGTGTTTTTTGCGGGTATTGAGATATAGGGAATTAAATAAGTAGGATAAGGTATTATTTAGGAATTTAATAAACTAAGTTAAAAGTTAATATGAAAAGGGGAATGGAATGCACACAAAAATACATAAAATGACTAAGTGAACAAGTAAAGCAAAGCTTGTTTTTTCATCATTTCACTAATTTACTTAGGATAAAGCATTTTTGAGGGTTTTTGTATGTTTCTTAATGAAGGAAGTTAATTAGATGGGCTTTTATGTTTCATTTAGTTAGAATGAGTCTTTACTAATGAAAATGAGTTAAAATGTATGAATGAGGGATAAATAATGGTAAATGGGGAATTAACATAAGAATTTAACATTTTCAACTAACCAGTCATTGAGCCTTGGGTCTGGTCCCAACAAAAGTCAGAGAAAGGCTCTAAGCCTGTTTGAATGATAGTCTAAAACACTAAATACTTACGGGGGGCGGGAATTAGTGATTTTTTCCCGATGATGAATATTACATGCTTTGTCCCACTTCTTTCTACCTATCCAACATTACTCTAGCATTTTTTCTTCCTTTTGGAAGGTGCATTTGGGCTTGCAACCTTGAAACATTTATTCTTTTTAAAGCATAAACTATCTAATTCTACCTTATTTCATCCGAGGGCTTAGATTAAACTGTTGAGCTCCTCATTATTCTCTACCTATCTACTGATCTGTCAGGATTAAACTGTATGACAAACCTTTATTCACTATCTAAAATATGGAAATTGGAAACATGACAAGTCAAGATTAAATGTTTTAACTCATCATGGATTATGGCATTTAATGACACTCTACACATAATCATTTATTATTTGCAGTAAAAAGTAAAAGTATTGGCATTTGGATTTGCTCTCTTTCAGGTTTTATTTCTTTTCTTTTGGGGTATTTTTCTAAGTCCTTTAATATTTTTTTTAGGACTTTTTACCCTCTTTTTGACTTTTTATTATTTTTTTCATTTTTTAAAATATGGGAAAACAACTTACAGAATGCAAAGTATGTACATATTTACAAGAATATCAAAGTCAATTCAAAATTATGAACCTTATTATTATAGGACCCTAACAGTGGCTCCACATGGGGATGACATTTCTTGGTGAAATATCAAGAACTTTAAGACTTAGTAGCCTTTGAAATTTGATTGTGTTGATCCTATAAATGTCTTCTGATATCTGAAACTTATTCATATTTATGATATTCACTTTTCAGAGCTTAGGGCATTCTCTTCGGGCTTAAAATTTGATAAGGAAATATCCAATCCAATCTAAAACTTTGCAATGTATATTTACAATGATCAAAGTGAATAAAAACTAACTATTGGTTAACTTAGGTGAGTAATAGTGCTTCAGCATTCTGCCATTAACTGGTCCTTCTTGCAGATCCGTTCCATCCAATTATTTCAAAAAGAAAGCATTATTACCTCTATATCCATAAATTACATAAGGCCCTTTCCACATAAAATCAAATTTTCCATGTTTTCCTTTGTCTTCTCTTCTGGAATCCCACTTTTACACTTGATCTCCTATGTAAAAATCATCTTCTTTGGTCTTTTTATCATAAATTTTCTTGATTTTACCTTGAATGACTTGAGATTTGACATAAAATTCTTCCCTTGTTTGTTGTAAGTGAATAGTCTGATTTATCCTTCTTTGGATATCATTGGTTTCAACCTCTAATTCTTGGATAATTTTCATCACTGGCACACCTAGGGAGGAAGGAAAAACAACATCCATTCCATAAACTAATTGGTAATGTGAAGTTCCAATGCATTTTTTAGTAGTAAGTACATCTTCCCATAAAGCATTGACTAACTTCTTATGCCATGTCTTTTTATTATCTTCAAGTAATTTCCTTATGATATTTACTCGGATTTTGTTTGAGGATTCTGTTTTGGTTCCTGTGTTTTGGCCAGATTGCCAAGACCAAAAGACAAGACAACATCAAACCACTTTGGGATCCTAGGATCTACCCTCCTGGATCCAGACAGGCATCTCTCTATAAATGTAAAGAACGATATATCTTTAAGGTCGGTTTAAGGTATTAGGCTAGGTATGAAGCACAAGGTTTGTTTTGTTTGTTTGGTTGGAAATCATTAACTGAGAAGGTTATGTGAAGTGAAAAAGGAACTAAGTGGTAGGATGTTTCAGCATGGGAAGATAGGTCAAGAGAAGTGTCGATCCATTGGGCTATGGAGTCATAAAAGGGTTTACTCGTATAACAACTATCCAAGGGTTTCCATAGGGCAAGTCATCTATACCATAAGATCTCTTTAGATAGATGGTGAGGTGGAACATTAAGAAGTGGGGTGAAAGAAAGAAACCAAAGTGCAGCCTAAGATCAGGTAAGGAATTTTAACCTATCCTTCTTTTGACATACTTTCAAAGGAAACTCTCAATAAGAAAACAAAGGGTATCCTAAGATCAAGTAAGGACTTTTAACCTAACCTACTTTCAACATACTCTCAAGAGAGACAATCCAATAGTCCTCATAACCACTTTCAGACAATAGAAAACATTTAAGATTAAACACAGCGCAAAGCCTAAGATCAATGAAAGAATTTTAACCTTCTCTGCTTTTGACACCAACTCACAAGGAAACTTTCAAGAAAAACTGTTGGAGAAGAAACTAGAGGACAGGGCTAACCATAGACTTCCCTAGTTCAATCTTTTACTTAGCATGAAATGAAAATATCTTTCAAGAACAATGTTTCAAGTTGTACTCAGCAATACATGGGCTCACCAACATTTCTTGACTGGTTATACTCTATAGAATTATCCTTAAAATACAAAATTAGAGGAAAACGCAAAGATAAAGCTTATCAGTGAGATTTAGGGTACTTCCAAACAGTATGTCCTAATCTATACTTTCTATTCTTTATTAGAGTATAATGGACAATATGAAAAAACATGAAAGGAGACAATTATAGTAAGGAAAACATCACCAATAATATAGACCAGGATCCTGTGAATCTGATTGCTCAATTGATCTGCAAAAGCAGTCACATACTTTGAGTCCAATGGCCTTTTACATTCCAAAATTCTCTTCCCAACCTACTATATTACAAACTAGTCAGCTACTTCCTCTCAATAACAGTTCAAACAGTCAATAAAATCCCAAACAACCAACATTTTCAATGTATTTACAGGGGTTCTTATAGGTGAGAATGGAGAATAGTGGTAGATATGAACTTAAATGACTCATTAAGACAAAGGGGCAGAAGTTTGAATGCCCACTCTGCTTAATGGATCTACATTAACTGTTTGGTACCTTTTAGGCTGGTCTATAAGTATTTGTCAGATTGACAATAACTTCACGTATGTTCTTTGATGTACTCTGGCTATTTTTGTTGACTTTGGAAGCTCTGGTAGGCTGGAAATTACTTCTGAGCTGCATATATGTCAATAATATATCTGGCTGCCTTAACTGTGCCTTGTGTTGATGAAAATAGGACTGCAGGTGACAGTATGGGTCGATGGGAAGTAACTAGCCTCTCTGATTTGGCGTGTAAAGGCTTCTCTGATGATCTGTCTGTGATGTGGGTTTTAGGCTTCATTAAGCCTTTTTGACCATATTTGTCTTCGGCTTGTGTCTTTTATCCTTATAAACATTGGATATAAGCATTAAGTCTTCAATATTATGCATTAATCCTTTAATCTCTTTCTGATACACTTTACTGCTTCTTCTGTATAGGTGTCTGGGCTTTCTGCTGAGCTGGAAGGTTTACAGGTATGATTTATGTTCATGATGCATCATTCCACCTTAGAATTCACCCTACATGGCTTCCCATTTGTATTGATAGGTTACAGAGTCGTCACTCTGAACTGAGGTGTCACCTTTGTGACTGTGGGAAGGCATTATGGATCTAACGCCATTAAACCTGAAAACATAAGATAAACCAATTAAACAAGACCTACACGTAGGGTATAACTGCAACAGAGGCTTGTGAGGGTGGAGGAGCATTGAGGAAAAAGGTAAATCAAGCAGAAAAATGGGATGAAAAACCTAGCAGAGCAGCTAACCAGGTGCAGATGGAGGTTTTGGCGCGATGGCGAACAAGAGCTGTTGGATTAGGAAAATCAATGGTGGGAATATGTTGATGAAGTCATTTAAGAGATTAGATGGGTGGTAGACAAATGAAAATGCGATATAATGCGGGCCATTCGATCTTAAACACCAACGGATAGGGAAAAACGCGAAAGGAAACGTTGTGGAGGGCGGTGGTATTGTGGAAAACTAGGAATGGTTTTCGCGCGGCGAAATGGGCGGGAGGTGGTATTGCCTTTTAGAGTGCGATTCCATACACTGACTGACACGTGGAAAATGAAAACTGCCCATATCACGTGATTTTGAAACGTTAAAATTTGGGTGCAAAAATTATGCGATATCGCGCACTGGCCATCAGATCATCATCAAGAGATCGGACGGTTGTGGGAGAGCATGATGAATGGAAAGTTGCAGTTTCGTAAAGCTGGGTAGGGTCCACGATGACGTATGACGGCTTGTCGTGCAGTGGAAAGGTATTGGGCTATCAGGTTTATTCTCGACCGTAGGATCTTCAGATCGGACGGTTACGATCTAATATCGGGGTGGAGGTTTTGAAAAGGGGAGATGAGATGTTAGATGGATGGGCAGAGCGCGATGCAATCTCGTCTGTTGGCTATTGTGGATTCAACGTCCCAGATTCATTTGAAACCATAATGTCAGGAAATGGAAAATAGAAGGGAAAAGGGGTTTTTACATGGGGGTTAATGTATTTAAGCGCCTGGTTATAGCACTTGGGTTTTATGGAGAACAGGGGCTGAGTTTAAGCTCTCGGGGGCTTAATGGCTGGAAAATGGGTTTTTAGGCCAAATGAAGGTTTTTCAAGGCCTTTTTGGCTTTTGATAAAGGGGAAAGGGGTGTTTTAAACCTAGAAAAGGGATTTTCAGGGGTTTAAAGGGATTTTGGAGGCCTTTAGAGGGAAATGGAGGGTTAAAGGATGAAAATAAAGTTTTTGTGAAAGTAGATAAAAAATGAGTGAAAGGGGGAGTTTTAGAGGCCTTTTGAAAACAATTTCTTTCATAAGCAAAAGGGTTCATAAATGGAAACAGTAGTGAAGATTCTCTAAAGGGTAAAAGACACATGAAGGCTTCAAGAATGATAGATTTATAAAGGAAATGTTTCTCTTGAAGGCTCGAAAACATATTTAGCCACCTGTTTGCTTTGACAAATTATTATAGGTGGCTAACAGTGGCTCCACATGGGGATGGCATCTTCTTGTAGGTGTTAATAATCTCAGATATAATCTTTGGAGGTAGGCCAAAGCCTGGGACCTTGACCATATTTTCTTTCTTGATCAGCTGCTACATAAGTGAAGAGCAATATATCAGCAGCAATACTTCCCCAAACAACTACCTACCCATCCTACTGTCCTAACATTTTTTCTCCAAGGTGCATTTAGACTTGCAGACCTTCTTCATCATTATTTTTATTGAAAGCAAAACTAATATAATTCTACCCTTATTCCTCCATGAGACCAAATTAAACAGTTGGACTCATAGCTTCTCTACCTAAACTAATATCTGCCAGGATTAAACTGTCTAGCAGATTTTCATTCTCTATATTCTAAAACAGAAATTGAAAACACATCCAAACCAGGATTAGACTATATGATTTGTTGTGCGTCCATGGCATAAATACAAGCTGCACATGAACTGAACTTTGCAGAAATTAAAACAAAATTTGGAAGGCTTGAAATTTTTGAAATTAAGAGCATCCTTCCTTCTTTTCATGACTGAGATTTTGAGCTTTTTAGAGTCACTTTTTCTTCTTTTTAGCTTTGGTTTTGATCTTGTTAGAGATGCTTTCTTCTTCTTTGCTGGTTCAAGTTTTGAGCATATTAGAACCAGTTCTCTTTTTATCTTTGGCTCAGGTTTTGATCTAATTAGAGCGATTCTTTATCATACTTACAGGTTTAGGATTTGAGCTTCTCTAAACCTTTCTTTTCTAATGCTTTTGTATTTTTTGAACTTTTCTTCAAAGTAAAAATCAATAACTAACTAAATGCTCACAGGTTGAGCTTTATTGAGATTCCTACCTATCCTAATCTAACTTGAAATATTTACATGTCTAGCTGACAAAATCTCTTTTCCAATACATCCAGTCAATCAGATGATCCCATGACTGGTTTCTGCTCATCTCTTTGAGCATGTTGGACAGGCAGGGCCACTCACATTCTCTTTGTTTTTTAGCAGTAGCTTCTAAAATCTTTCTTGTTGTCTCCAACAAGCCGCTCTTGATGAACTTTGATCCTTCTCTAAATGTCTGTAGGAAATGAGCATAAGGATCTTGAAATAATACCTGGTTGTGAGTATTTGACAAGTAGGCCTCAACCAGGATTACTTCCTCTTCCACTGGATCAAGGAAAATATTCTTTTGAGAAAGAAACTCTTCCTCATCTTCATTACTTTCTGAACTGGAGGACTCATCATATACTGCCGTGTTTTCCTCTTGTAACTCTAATATATTCTTATTTGAGGGGCTGAGCTCTCTAAAAATATCAATGTATTCTTGAGCAGGGGTCTATTCCATTGCTTCCTCTTTTTTAAGAGAAGGCTCCTTGGTTTCAACCTGCTCAAAAATTTCTTCATTGTTTTCCTCTTCACCCTTTGAGATGAAAGGCTGCTGATTTCCAAATACATGGAGACTATTACTGATGATTTGAGATAAAGAAGAGTGAAGATTCAATGAGTCTTCACCTGCTACTAGACTTTCATAACTTTCCTCATCAGTATCATAAATAGCTTGCATGGGTTCATTACTTTCTTGAAGTTGATTGAACTAATATTCCTCCCATAAATCTACTATTGATGGCCCTGCAAGATCAACTTCTGTTTGGAGAACATCATCATCAGATAGATCAAAGTTAGGAAAATCATTAAAGTAAGTAATGCTACCAATCAAAAATATTGGATTATCAGCAGATCTTTCTTCATTCTAATTTACAGGGGAGCTTTCTAAATCTGTACAACAAGGCTCAGTAGATGAATGGGCAAGAGTTTTTGTTTTATAGGAAATTTCAGAGGCAATCTGCTTGTTTAATATTTGATCAATTTCTTCTTCTGTCAAAGGGGAAGGTGTTCTTGTGTTTCTTTGACCAGAAGTGCAGCAGCTCTCTATTTTTTGTGAAGACTGGATTTGAGGCTGGATGTCTTCTTGGGCCTCAGCTATAAGGGGTGATAAATCAGTGTTCGAGTTTTCAAGGATATCTTGAGGGATGTCTTTTATTTCTTGACTGATTTCTTCCTCAGCTGATCTATCTAGGTTCTTGTGATAGTTAGGATGCATATGAAACTCTTGAATGGCTTCTAACAAATCTTTAGGATGCATGTCTACCAAATTCTCATCAATATCTAGCAGGTATTGTATGATGTTCTGAGATTGGTCACAACATTTTTCAATCCATGGTATGGATGAGGGGTTTTCTTTGTATTTCTCATAAAATACTTGGTGCATGTCTTTCAAAGAAAACAAAATCCTCAGTTCTAACCATTCATACCAGTCCCTTGCCTTTACTTCTAATGTTAACATGAAAATTTTCATAAGGTAGTCTTCATGACATTCCATCTTTACCTTCCATACATGTATGTGAAATTTGGTGAGATGTAGAAGTGGGTCCTCAAAATATTCACCTTGAAAAACAGGAAGGTTATCATCCTAAAACACTTGGGGCATCTTATGTGGGAACCTAGGGATATGTTCTCTACTCACTGGGGCATATCTTCGTTGTATTCTTGGAATCATGTTTGTAAATTAGAAAAGAGGTCACTGTCTCTATCCAACCAGTTCAGAGTGTTCTACTAGTGGAGTCATTTGGTCTTTTGGGAGTTGTGGAGTGTGGAGTCACCAGGTGGATGAATTTGAATGTTTTGAAGCAAGCTATCGTCCACCATCAGCAATTAAATACCAATATAAGGAGATTGTGGGTCTTCTGAGTTCTTAAAGGTCTCTAAGATGAAATTCACTCAGAATTCCCCAGTGGAGTTACCATTATGTTGGGGTTCCTGTGTTTTGGCCAGATTGACAAGACCAAAAGACAAGACAACATCAAAACACTTTGGGATCCTAGGATCTAGCCCTCCTGGATCCAGAGAGGGATCTCTCTATAAATGTAAAGAATGATATATATTTAAGGTGAGTTTAAGGTATTAGGCTAGGTATGAAGCACAAGGTTTTTTTTTTTTGTTTGGTTGGAAATCATTAACTGAGAAGGTTATGTGAACTGAAAAAGGAACTAAGTAGTAGGATGTTTCAGCATGGGAAGATAGGTCAAGAGAAGTGTCGATCCATTGGCCTATGGAGTCATAAAAGGGTTTACTTGCATAACAACTATCCAAGGGTTTCCATAGGGAAAGTCATCTATACCATAGGATATCTTTAGATAGAAGGTGAGGTGGAACATTAAGAAGTGGGGTGAAAGAAAGAAACCAAAGTGCAGTCCAAGATCAGGTAAGGACTTTTAACCTATCCTGCTTTTGACATACTTTCAAAGGAAACTCTTAATAAGAAAACAAAGGGTAGCCTAAGATCAGGTAAGGACTTTTAACCTAAATTTCTTTCAACATACTCTCAAGAGAGACAATCTAGCAGTCCTCATAACCACTTTCAGACAGTAGAAAAAATTTAAGATTAAACACAGAGCAAGGCCTAAGATCAGAGAAAGACTTTTAACCTTCTCTGATTTTGACACCAACTCACAGGGAAACTTTCAAGACAAACTGTTGGAGAAGAAACTAGAGGACAGGGCTAACCATAGACTTCCCTAGGTCAATCTTTTACTTAGCAAGAAATGAAAATATCTTTCAAGAACAATGTTTCAATTTGTACTCAGCAAGACATGGGCTCACCAACATTTCTTGACTGGTTATACTCTATAGAATTATCCTTAAAATACAAAATCAGAGGAAAACACAAAGATAAAGCTTATCAGTGAGATTTAGGGTACTTCCAAACAGTATGTCCTAATCTATACTTGCTAATCTTTATTATAGAATAATGGACAATATGAAAAAACATGAAAGGAGACAATTACAGTAAGGAAAACATCACCAATAATATAGACCAGGATCCTGTGAATCTGCTTGTTCAATTGATGTGCAAAACTAGTCACATAATTTGAGTCCAATGGCTTTTTACAGTCCAAAATTCTCTTCCCAGCCTACTATATTACAAACTACTCAACTACTTCACCTCAATAACAGTTCAAACAGTCAATAAAATCCCAACCAACCAACATTTTCAATGTATTTTATAGGTGTTCTTATAGGTGAGAATGGATAATAGTGGTAGATATGAACTTAAATGATTCATTAAGACAGAGGGGAGGAATTTCGAATGCCCACTCTCCTTAATGGATTTGCATTAACTGTTTGGTACCTTTTAGGTTGGTCTAGAAGTCTTTGTCAGATTGACAATAACTTCAGGTATGTTCTTCGAAGTACTCTGGCTGTTTTTGTTGACTTTGGAACCTCTGGTAGGCTGGAAATTACTTTTGAGCTACATATATGCCAATAATATCTCTCGCTGCCTTAACTGTGCCTTGTGTTGATCAAAATAGGACTGCAGGTGACAGTATGGGTCAATGGGAAGTAACTAGCCTCTCTGATTTGGCGTGTAGAGGCTTCTCTGCTAATCTATCTGTGATGTGGGCTTTAGGATTCATTAAGCCTATTTGACCATATTTTTCTTCAACTTGTGTCTTTTATCCTTATAAGCATTGGATATAAGCGTTAAGTCTTCAATATTATGCATTAATCCTTTAATCTCTTTCTGATACACTTTGCTGCTTATTCTGTACAGGTGTCTAGGGTTTCTGCTAAGATGGAGGGTTTACAGGTACAATTGATGTTCATGATGCATCAATCCACCTTAGAATTCACCTTGCATGGCTTCCCATTTGTATTGATAGGTTACAGAGTCGTCACTCTGAACCGAGGTGTCACCTTCGTGACTGTGGGAAGGCATTATGGATCTAACGCCATTAAACTTGCAAACATAAGATAAACCAATTAAACAAAACCTGGGCGCGGGGTATAACTGCAACAGAGGCTTGTGAGGGTGGAGGAGCATTGAGGAAAAAGGTGAATGCAGCAGAAAAATGGGTTGAAAAACTTGGCAGAGCAGCTAACCAGGTGCAGATGGAGGTTTGGGCACGATGTTGAACAGGAGCCGTTGGATTAGGACAATCAACTGTGGGGAATTTTTAATGAAGTCATTTGGGAGATTAGATGGGTGGTAGACAAATGAAAATGTGATATAATGTGGGCCGTTCGATCTCAGAAATGGCTAAGGAAAAACGTGAAAGGCAATGTTGTGGAGGGAGGCGGTATTGCGGAAAACCGGGAATGGTTTTCGCACGGCGAAATGGGGGGGAGGCGGTATTGCCTTTTGGAGCGCGATTCCACACAGTGACTAACACATGGAAAATGAAAACCTCCCATATCACGTGATTTTTAAACGTTAAACTTTGGGCGCAAAAATTACGCGATATCGCGCGCTGGCCCTCAGATTATCATCGGGAGATCGGATGGTTGTGGGAGAGCGCGATGAATGGAAAGCTGCAGGGGCGGAGAGGTGGGTAGGGTCCATGATGACGTATGACATCTTATCGCGCAGTGGAAAGGTATTGGGCTATCGATTTTATTCTCGACCGTAGGATATTCAGATTAGATGGTTACGATCTAATATCGGGGCGGAGGTTTTGAAAAGGGGAGATGAGATGTTAGATGGATGGGCGGAGTGCGATGCAATCTCGGCTGTTTGTTCTTGTGGATTCAATGGCCCAGATTCATTTGAAACCATAATGTCAGGAAACATAAAATAGAAGGGAAAAGGGGTTTTTACATGGGGGTTAATGTATTTAAGTGCCTTGTTATAGCACTTGGGTTTTATGGAGAACAGGGCCTGAGTTTAAGCTCTCGGGGGCTTAATGCCTTAATGGCTGGAAAATGGGTTTTTAAGCCAAAATAAAGGTTTTTCAAGGCCTTTTTTGGCTTTTGGTAAAGGGGAAAGGGGTTTTTTAAACCTATAAAAGGGATTTTCAGGGGTTTAAAGGGATTTTGGAGGCCTTTAAAGGGAAATGTAGGGTTAAAGGATGAAAAGAAAGTTTTTGTGAAAGTGGATAAAAAATGAGTGAAAGGGGGAGTTTCAGAGGCCTTTTGAAAATACTTTCTTTCATAAACAACAGGTTTCATAAATGGAAACATTAGTGAAGATTATATAAAGGGTAGAAGACACATGAAGGCTTCAATAATGATAGATTTATAAAGGAAATGTTTCTCTTGAAGGCTCAGAAACATATTTAGCCACCTCTTTGCTTTGACAAATTATTATAGGTGGCTAATAGTGGCTCCACATGGGGATGGCATCTTCTTGTAGGTGTCAATAATCTCAGATATAATCTTTGGAGGTAGGCCAGAGCTTAGGACCTTGACCATCTTTTCTTTCTTGATCAGCTGCTACATAAGTGAAGAGCAATATATCAGCAGCAATACTTCCCCAAATAACTACCTACCCATCCTACTGTCCTAAAAAATTTTCTCCAAGGTGCATTTAGATTTGCAGACCTTCTTCATCATTATTTTTATTGAAAGAAAAACTAATCTAATTCTACCCTTATTCCTCCCTGAGACCAGATTAAATATTTGGACTCATAGCTTCTCTACCTAAACTAGTATCTGCCAAGATTAAACTGTCTAGCAGATTTTCATTCTCTATATTCTAAAACAGAAATTGAAAACACATTCAAACCAGGATTAGACTGTCTGATTTGCTGTGGGTCCATGGCATAAAGACAATAATCACATGAACTGAACTTTGCAGAAATCAAAACAAAATTGGGAAAGCTTGAAATTTTTGAAATTAAGAGCATCCTTCCTTCTTTTCATGACTGAGATTTTGAGTTTTAGATTCACTTTTTCTTATTTTCAGCTTTGGTTTTGATCTTGTTAGAGTTGCTTTCTTCTTCTTTGCTAGTTCAAGTTTTGAGCATATTAGAACCAGTTCTCTTTGTATCTTTGGCTGAAGTTTTTATCTGATTAGAGCCATTCTTTATCATACTTACAGGTTCAGGATTTGAGCTTCTCTGAACCTTTCTTTTCTAATGTTTTTGTATTTTTTGAATTTTTCTTCAAAGTAAAAATCAACAAATAACTAAATGCTCACAGGCTGAGCTTTATTGAGATTCCTACCTAACCTATCTAACTTGGAATATTTACATGTCTAGCTGACAAACTCTCTTTTCCAATACATCCAGTCAATCAGATGATCCCATGACTAGTTTCTGCTCATCTCTTTGAGCATGTTGGACAGGCAGGGCCACCCCCATTCGCTTTGTTTTTAGCAGCAGCTTATAAAATCTTTCTTGTCATCTACAACAAGCTGCTCTTGATGACCTTTGATCCTTCTCTAAATGTCTGCAGGAAATGCGCATAAGGATCTTGAAATAATACCTGGTTGTGAGTATTTGACAAGTAGGTCTCAACCAGGATTACTTCCTCTTCCACTGGATCAAGGAAAATATTCTTTTGAGAAAGAAACTCTTCATCATCTTCATTACTTTCTGAATTAGAGGACTCATCATATACTGCAGTGTTTTCCTCTTGTAGCTTTGAGATATTCTAATTTGAGGGGCTGAGTTCTGTGAAAATATCAATGTATTCTTGAGCAGGGGTCTATTCCATTGCTTCCTCTTTTTCAAGAGAAGGCTCCTTGGTTTCAACCTGCTAAAAAATTTCTTCATTGTTTTCCTCTTCACCCTTTGAGATGAAAGGCTGCTGATTTACAAATGCATGGAGACTAATACTGATGATCTGATATAAAGAAGAGTGAAGATTCAATGAATCTTCACCTGCTACTAGAATTTCATAACTTTCCTCATCAGTATCATAAATAGCCTGCATGGGTTCATTACTTTCTTGAAGTTGATGGAACTGATCTTCATCCCATAAATCTACCAATGATGGCCCTGCAAGATCAAATTTTGTTTGGAGAACATCATCATCAGATAGATCAAACTTAGGAAAATCATTAAAGTAAGTAATGCTACCAATCAAACATACTGGATTATCAGCAGATATTTCTTCATTCTGATTTACAGGGGAGCTTTTTAAATCTGTACAACAAGGCTCAGTAGATTAATGGGCAAGAGTGTTTGTTTTATAAAAAATTTCAGAGGCAGGCTGCTTGTTTAATATTTGATCAATTAATTCCTCTGTCAAAGGGGAAGGTGTTCTTGTGTTTCTTTGACCAGAAGTGTAGCAGCTCTCTGTTTTTTGTGAAGACTGGATTTGAGGATGGATGTCTTCTTGGGCCTCGGCTACAAGGGATGATAAATCAGTGTTCGGGTTTTCAGGGATATATTGAGGGATGTCTTTTATTTCTTGACTGATTTCTTCCTCAACTGATTTATCTAGGTTCTTGTGATAGTTAGGATGCATATGAAACTCTTGAATGGCTGCTAACAGATCTTTAGGATGCATGTCTACCAAATTCTCATCAATATCTAACAGGTATTGTATGATGTTCTGAGATTGGTCACAACAGTTTTCAATAAATGTAAAGAATGATATATCTTTAAGGTGATTTTAAGGTATTAGGCTAGGTATGAAGCACAAGGTTTGTTTTTTTTGTTTGGTTGGAAATTGTTAGAAAATTAAATATTACAGAGCAATGAAACACATAAAAATATGCGGAAAATACAAGCACGCAAAACACATAAAACCAGAGAGACACAGATATACGTGGTTCACCCAGTTTGGGCTACGTCCACCCCGAACAGCCAGTCCTTCCTTTATATTATCCAACAAAAATGAAGAGAAAAAACCTACAACAGATCCGCTGTAATATCCTTTGTTCTCTCTCACAGTCTCCCTCTCTGTTTCTCACTCTGAGAATACACTCATAATACACAGCCACAATACAATGCCCTCATATATACAAGGGTTTGCCTTCTAGGGCAAAAAATCCTAATCTAAACATAACTTCTACCGTCAGATCATTTTCCTAATGAACGGCCCAGATTGACTAGAAATTACTATACTTTTACAAGGCAATTTTACATCTGTTTTTAGCTTCGGGGGCGCTGCCCCCAAACCCCCTCCAGGGGGGGGACCCCCCACAGCAGCGATTAAATTTCGGGTGGCGTTTCCGCCCCTTTTAAGTTACAGGGGTCCAAAGCTGTGATACAAAGTAAACAAGATAATCAGGCTCCACACCCAACAGAAATCATTAACTGAGAAGGTTATGTGAAGTGAAAAAGGAACTAAGTAGTAAGATGTTTTAGCATGGAAAGATAGGTCAAGAGAAGTGTCGATCCATTAGGATATGGAGTCATAAAAGGGTTTACTCACATAACAACTATCCAAGGGTTTCCATAGGGCAAGTCATCTATACCATAGGATCTCTTTAGATAGATGGTGAGGTGGAACATCAAGAAGTGGGGTGAAAGAAAGAAACCAAAGTGAAGCCTAAGATCAGGTAAGGACTTTTAACCTATCTTTATTTTGACATACTTTCAAAGGAAACTCTCAATAAGAAAACAAAGGGTAGCCTAAGATCAAGTAAGGAATTTTAACCTAACCTGCTTTCAACATACTCTCAAGAGAGACAATCTAGCAGTCCTCATAATTGCTTTCAGATAGTAGAAAACATTTAAGATTAAACACAGAGCAAAGCCTAGGATCAGAGAAAGACTTTAGCCTTCTCTGCTTTTGACACCAACTCACAGGGAAACTTTCAAGACAAACTGTTGGAGAAGAACCTAAAGGAAAGGTCTAACCATAAACTTCCCTAGTTCAATCTTTTACTTAGCATGAAATGAAAATATCTTTCAAGAGCAATGTTTCAAGTTGTACTCAGCAAGACATGGGCTCACCAACATTTCTTGATTGGTTATACTCTATAGAATTATCCTTAAAATACACAATCAGAGGAAAAAACAAAGATAAAGCTTATTAGTGAGATTTAAGGTACTTCCAAATAGTATGTCCTAATCTATACTTGCTGTTATTTATCAGAGAATAATGGACAGCATGAAAAAACATGAAAGGAGACAATTACAATAAGGAAAACATCACCAATAATATAGACTAGGATCCTGTGAATCTACTTGTTAAATTGATATGCAAAACCAGTCACATACTTTGAGTCCAATGGCTTTTTACAGTCCAAAATTCTCTTCCCAGCCTACTGTATTACAAACTACTTAGCTACTTCCCCTCAATAACAGTTCAAATAGTCAATAAAATCCCAACCAACCAACATTTTCAATGTATTTTACAGGGGTTCTTATAGGTGAGAATGGAGAATAGTGGTAGATATGAACTTAAATGATTCATTAAGACATAAGGGAGGAAGTTTGAATGCCTGCTCTACTTAATGGCTCTGCATTAACTGTTTGGTACCTTTTAGGATGGTCTAGAAGTCTTTGTCAAATTGAATATAACTTCAGGTATGTTCTTTGAAGTACTCTGGCTATTTTTGTTGACTTTGGAACCTCTGGTAGGCTGGAAATTACTTCTAAGCTGCATATATGTCAATAATATCTCTCGCTGCCTTAATTGTGCCTTGTGTTGATGAAAATAGGACTGCAGGTGACAGTATGGGTCGATGGGAAGTAACTAGCCTCTCTGATTTGGCATGTAGAGGCTTCTCTGCTGATCTGTCTGTGATGTGGGCTTTAGGCTTCATTAAGCCTCTTTGACCATCTTTGTCTTCGGCTTGTGTCTTTTATCCTTCTAAAAATTGGATATAAGCATTAAGTCTTCAATATTATGCATTACTCCTTTAATATCTTTCTGATACACTTTGCTGCTTCTTTTGTACAGGTGTTTGGGGTTTCTGCTAAGCTGGAGGGTTTATAGGTACGATTTATGTTCATTATGCATCAATCCACCTTATAATTTACCTTGCATGGCTTCCCATTTGTATTGATAGGTTACAGAGTCGTCACTCTGAACCGAGGTGTCATCTTCGTGACTGTGGGAAGGCATTATGGATCTAACACCATTAAACCTGCAAACATAAGATAAACCAATTAAACATAACCTACGCATGGGGTATAACTGCAACAAAGGCTTGTGAGGGTGGAGGAGCATTGAGGAAAAAGGTGAATGCAGCGGAAAAATGGGCTGAAAAACCCGGCAGAGTAGCTAACCAGGTGCAGATGGAGGTTTGGGCATGACGATGAACAGGAGCCATTGGATTAGGACAATCAACGGTGTGGATTTGTTGATGAAGTCATTTGGGAGATTAGATGGGTGGTAGATGAATGAAAATGCGATATAATGCAGGTCGTTCGATCTCAAAGACCAACGGCTAGGGAAAAATTCCAAAAGCAATGTTGTGGAGGGTGGCGGTATTGTGGAAAGCCGGGAATGGTTTTCACGCGGCGAAATGGGGGGGAGGCGGTATTTCCTTTTTGAGCGCGATTCCATACACTGACTGACACGTGGAAAATGAAAACCGCCCATATCGTGCGATTTTGAAACGTTAAACTTTGGGCTAAAAAATTACACAATATCGCGTGCTGGCCATCAAATCATCATCAGGAGATTGGACGGTTGTGGGAGAGCGCGAATAATGGAAAGATGCAGGGGTGGAAAGGTGGGTAGGGTCCACGGTGACATATGATGGCTTGTCGCGCAGTGGAAAGGTATCGGGCTATCGTGTTTATTCTCGACTGTAGGATCTTCAGATCGGATGGTTATGATCTAATATCGGGATAGAGGTTTTGAAAAGGGGATATGAGATGTTAGATGGATGGGTGGAGCGCGATGCAATCTCGGCCATTGGTTCTTGTGGATTCAACAGCCCAGATTCATTTGAAACCATAATGTCGGGAAACGGAAAATAGAATGGAAAAGGGGTTTTTACATGGAGGTTAATGTATTTAAGTGCCTGGTTATAGCACTTGGGTTTTATGGATAACAGGGGTTGAATTTAAGCTCTCGGGGGCTTAATGCCTTAATGGTTGGAAAATGGGTTTTTAGGCCAAAATGAAGGTTTTTCAAGGCCTTTTTTGGCTTTCGGTAAAGGGGAAAAGGGGTTTTTTAAACCTATAAAAGGGATTTTTAGGGGTTTAAAGGGATTTTGGAGGCCTTTAAAGGGAAATGGAGGGTTAAAGGATGAAAAGAAAGTTTTTTTCAAAGTGGATAAAAAATGAGTGAAAGGGGGAGTTTCAG
Organism: Pinus albicaulis; assembly: GCA_034641835.2. Lineage (NCBI taxonomy): Eukaryota > Viridiplantae > Streptophyta > Pinopsida > Pinales > Pinaceae > Pinus > Pinus albicaulis. The sequence continues at coordinate 3,394,852 of CM076579.1, forward strand.
AGGCCTTTTGAAAACTGTTTCTTTCATAAACAGCAGGGTTCATAAATGGAAATAGCAGTGAAGATTCTCTAAAGGGTAGAAGACACATGAAGGCTTCAAGAATGAGATATTTACAAAGGAAATGTTTCTCTTGAAGGCTTAGAAACATATTTAGCCACCTGTTTTCTTTGACAAATTATTATAGGTGGCTAACAGATTCAGCTAGGCCATTACCATGGGGGTAATATGCAGTAGAGTGACCTAGGGTAATATGGTATTTATGACAAAATTCAATCATTTTCTTGGATTTGAATGCTGCTGCATTGTTAGCAATTATCTTCTGAGGACATCCAAATCTAGAAAGAATGTTGTTTTCTAGGAAAGAAATAATGACTGCATTAGTGGCTTCTCTAGTAGGAATAGCTTCAATCCACTTTTTGAAGTAATCAGTGGCAGTCAAAATCCACTTATGTTGGCCTAAAGAGGGAGGGTGAATTTCACCAATGAAGTTTAAACCCCATTGTTGAAATGCCATTTTAGTTGAAATAGGCTTTAAGGGTAAAGGTAACAATTTCTTTTTGCCTTCAAAAATTTGACATTCGTGACATGAAGTAACAAACTTTTTAACATCAGCAAACAAGGTAGGCCAGTAAAAACCAACTCTAAGGATGTTTTCAGCAGTATTTTTCCAATATAAATTCCCTCCACAGTCACCTGCATGAAATTATTCAAGTATTTTATCATCTTCTTCCTTTAGTAAACAATTCAATAATATCCCACTATGATCTCTCCAAAAAAGTACATTATCTAAGATACAAAATCTCATTGCTTTAAGTTTTAGAAATCTAGCTTTAGTCCTTGACAATTTAGGAGGAGCTTTTAAGTTTGTAAGTACAAAGATGATATCTGAGTACCAAGGTGAATCTAGAAAGGCTTCACTGATCGATGGAGTCACCATCTCTTCCTGATCATCAACCTGAGCAATAAAATGTATATCTAGTGCATTGCAATTAGATTCAGCCATTAACCTGGCTAATCCTTGTCCTTTAATGAGTTTTGTGGGTTTATTTCTATGTCATATTCTAGGATAGTGGAAATCCACTTACCTCTTCTTCCCTCAAGACCATCCTGAGTAAGAATTTTTTTTACTACAGAATTAGGGACATAGGCAATTATGTGGGAATAGAAAATATAAACTCTGAAGTCTTTGATGACCTTAACCAAAGCTAAGGATTTTTTCTCCATTATGTTATATTTCAGAGGGGCATCTCTAAAGGTCTTACTGAAAAAAGCTATATGTTGTTCAAATCCTTGATCATTCTTCTCCAGTAAAACTGCAGCAATGGTATGCTCAGAAGCAAATGAAAAAATTATGAAATCTTTTTTGAAATCTAGACTGATTAAGACTAGTATTTTAGTTAAAGCATGCTTTATGGATTCAAATTATTGTTTGGCTTCAACATTCCATTTTAAAACTGATTCTTTTTTGAGCATGTTGTTCAGTTCTCTAATGATTTCAACTAATTTTGAAATAAATCTTCTCAAAAAATTAATCTTACCTAAGAAAGCTTCTAATTCTTTGATATTTCTAGGTGGATGAATGTTCAAAATTGCTTCTATCCTAGCAGGGTCTATCCTAATTCCTTCTTTTTAGATTATATTTCCAAGTAAATTACCTTCTTCTAATCGAAAAGGACTTTTCTTAGGATTTAAAGAGATGCCATATTTCCTACACTTAATAAAAACTTATCTCAAATGATCCAAGTGTTCATTATCTGTTTTGGAAAACACAGTAATGTCATCTAAGTAAATGACTAAGAACTCATGCATTTCCTTTGCAAAGGCTATGTCCATAGCCCTTTGAAATGTTGCTCCTGCATTCATTAGTCCAAAAGGCATTTTTGCGTACCTAAAAGTGCCCCAAGGAGTAGTAAATGATGTTTTAGCTTGGTATTCTTCTTGAACTAGGATTTGGTTATATCCTGAAAAACCATCTAACAATAAAATCCTTGAAGAACCTACTACCCTCTATAATATATGGTCCATTTTAGGTAATTGGTAATTATCCTTCAAAGATACTTTGTTAAGATTTCTAAAGTCTACACACAACCTAATTTCTCCTGTTTTCTTTCTTCTAGGAACTAAGTTTGAAACCCAATCAGAATATCTGATTAGTGCAATGATCTGGGCATCATACATTCTCTTAACTTCTTTTTCAATCAAAGGTAATAGCACAGGGTTAATCCTTCTCAACTCTTTTTTGAATGGCTTTTGATCTTCTTTTATTGGAATCTTGTGTTGAATTATGTTTGTATCATAAGATTTTAAATCTTCATAACTCCAAGAAAAGACATCTTGATATTCCTTTAAAAGAACAATATATTTATCATTTTCTTGTTACGGTAAAATTTTGGACAATTTGATTAGCTTAGGTTTAGATTCTGTACCAATGTTAGATTCTTCTATGTCAGATCTTACTCGCTCCATTTTTTGTTTTCTAGCTACATCCTTGGAGTCAAAAAGGTCTTCCAAGGGAGTAAAACCTTTAGGTAAGAAATTATCCTTAAGATTCAATATTTCTGATTCATCTTCAATAATTTCTTCAATCTCTACTTTTTCTAAACTATCTATGTTAGATTGACTAAATCTAGTGGGTTTATCAAACTTTATTTTTTTTACATCTAAGTTATTTAAATCTATTTCACAATCCAAATCATGATTTACTATACAATCTGTATCTATAATACAATTTTGAAATTCTCCTTCATTGTTCATAAACTTGTAAATTTGTTCATCCTGAGAAAAAATCTTCCAATACTTATATTGTCTGGAATTATTGGCCTATGTTTGAATTCAACAATATATCTGTGATTAGGTTGGAATGGTAAATTGCATGTACTAGCAAAATTTTCAAGACAATGAGCTTGTATATTTTGTTTTCTAGGTTTAACAACAAACTTGCATTCCAATAAATCATTAGTTAAATCTAGAACAATGTCTTTGTATATTATTAGTCTAGGATTGAAAACAGAATAATCTCCATTTACTTGTTTTATGATCGAATCTGAATCTCCCATGATTAAAATTATTTTTCCTCCTGAGTTTCTGATAATTTGGAGGCCTAGAATGAGTGCCTCATACTCAACCATATTGTTGGTGCATTTGAAGTTTAGTTTGAAGGCATGTCCTTCTGAGTGATTAGTCTCCATGTTTGTAATCCATACTCCTGATCCTACTCCTAATTTGTTAACAGAGCCATCAAAGTCTAAGTGACAAAGGGATTCATAAAAGATGTTGTCATTGTTTGGTGTTGGCTTTTTATCAATCAGTTCAGTTTGGATTTCATTATTCTCAGAGTTACATAAGATAAAAGAGTCAAGGTTAGTTGGTGTAGAATAAAAAGGATAATCTATAGATCTTTCAGCACTACTCACCATGAATTTCATCAATGTCTCCCTATATAGTTTTTTAGGTTGACCAAGCACTGATATAGTAGCATAAATCATGTCTAATTGTAGAGATCCCTGTAACTTTTCTCCCCATGAGCGAGAAAGTAGCATATCATACTTAGGTGGGATATCAGCCACTACAATATCCATTAATATACTCTTACTGGGGTACTGAACTAATGTCACACATAAGTCTTTGATTAATCCTAAGAACTTAACTTTGCTAGAGTCAAATGAAAACAGATCTTTGTAAGGCCTGGTTATTTCTATATTAAGTGTTTCGATTATAGCTTTAGGCATTAAATTATGGGAATCTCCTAAATCTAGCATAGCATTATGGAGAATTTGATCATGAATGGTAAGACTGATATAAAACGGAGGGACTCATCCATCTGCATGCTTTCCATTTACATCAGGGCCAAAGATCAATTCTGGTTTATCATCATTCAAATTAATTGTATCTTCACCATCATTCATATTCAGTGTTTCAGTTATGGTTGATTTGTATAAATTATTTTTTACCAATTCTATTAAAGGAATGGGTATTTTTAACTTAGCAATTTCATTCTGAATATTAAATGAGGGTTGAGATTTACTAATTTGAACTAGTTCATCTTTAGTAACTGTAATTTGACTTGGTTTTTCTTGAGTTTATATAGTTGTATTTCTATCTTCAATTGTTTTGACATTCTCTGTCTGCATTTCCTAAGTTTTACTACTTTTAACCTTCTTTTCAGGGACTGTTTGTGTAGTAGTAGAAGTTTTATCAGACTTATAAGTATTAGCAGGTGTTTTTAAATTATCAATTTTTGGATCTACTGATTTAGGATCAGCAGAAGGTGTTTTTGAATTATCAATTTTTGGATCTACTAATTTAGGATCAGTAGAAGGTGTTTTAGGATCTAAATTTGCTGATTTAACAGAGTCATAGACTTTTTATATAGTATATTTCAGTGTGTCTTTTGAGGCTCGAGCCACTTCATCAGTAATATCAACAATTTTGGGACTTGATGATCTTTTAGGACTAGAAATGGGTTGAGAAGAATGGGAAGTTTGCTTGTTTTCCCTCGGGAGAATTTGCAAAACTTTTTTTTTTGGTGCTTCTACATTTTTCTTATTTTGATTTTGGAAATTGTTTTTGGTAGAAGACTCATTGTTTTTCTTACTTCTAAGGTTATACTGGCTATGTATTTCATTAATTGCATAGTCATAACCTTGCTTATAATCAAAGGATTCACTGGACTCTAATTTGAGTTGTTGAAGCTCAATTAGTTCTTGATCTTCCTGAGTGAGGAAAATGGTATTGTTTTCATCTATTCCCATTAGATGATTGATGTCATCCTCATATTCATCATTATTTTGAGAAATTTCAGCATAGTTCTCCTGGAATGGGGGCCTAATTTTTTGTTATGGGCCTGTTTCTTTTGCTTTTCCCTGATTTATGTTTTTTCTAAAGTTTGGATTTCTGATCTGTTGTTGATTATCCCAATGAGCTCTTTTTTTCTATATTATCTAATCTATCTACCACCCTTTCTAAAGTTTTAGAAATTAAATCTATTTTAACATCTGAATTTGAACTTTCTTCTTTAATTGTAACTCTTCTTTCATTTCTAAGTTTGGCTTTCTTAGCTAAAATATTTGTTTCTACACTGACAGCATCTAATTGCATCTATTATAAGGTTTGCGCATCTCTTTCCCTTAATTGATAGGCCATATCTGCATCAAATCCATCAGGGAATTTGAGCATAACAGAGTAAGGTGTAGGTTTAATATTTGCAGGTATTGTATTGTAGACACTATTGTATCTAGTGCAATAGTCTTGGACAGACTCAGTAGGAGATCCTTTCATGGCATCAAACTCAGAAAAAATTTGAAGGGGGTTCTTTTTCCTTTCCCATTTATTTAAAAATATTCTATGAAATACAGCTAAATCAATTACACTACCAGGAGCTAAATTTTTGAACCATTTTTTAACTTCTCCTATCAAACTCTAGGCAAATAACCTCATATGGACATCCGACTCATCAATTTCATAAATTTCATAGAAATCTACCATTTTAGTTACATGTTGTTGAGCAGTATATTGTGAAATGCCATCAAACAGTGGTACATTTTTTTGATAATCTTGAGGCATGTCATGGAGGTTTTGGGGTAAGACAAGGGGAGCATACCTTGCAGCCATGGCTTGAATTTTTTCTGAGCTGGGAGGTATAACAGTAGTGATAGGTGCAGTGCTAGATATGGCAGCTGATGAACTAAAAATTGTAGTTGAAGAGCTGGGAAATGAAGCTGGTATGTAAATGGAATTGCTGGGAAATAAAGATGTGGTGCTTATAAAATCTGAATGTAAATTAGTGGATGCAGTGGATGAAGGAAATAATATCCTGGGATGCAAAGGAAATCTAGGAATGAAATGATATGTGGATGAACTTGCAGTGGTATCTACAAATGAAGTAACAACATACAAAGATGAATTTGTTGTTGGTATTATTGTTGTATGTAATTGAGAAGCTGGAGGTTTTATATAAGACAACAAATGAGCTAATTCAATAGCTTCATTAATATATTTAATCAATGTAACATTAATCTTTTCAACTGTATTTTGATATTTAGATTTATTTGATTTTTTTCCTATTGAAATATTTTTCTGTTTTGCATTCAGAAATGAAATAAAAACAGGATCTATAATAGTGTTTTTTCAAATCAGTTTTAGATTTAGTTTTAAACATTGAATATTCAAACTTCAGGTCAAAATCAATATCAGTTAGACTCACTAACTCTTTCAGTAAAGAATTGGATTTTCTTAATGGTACTTCAGTTTCTAAATTGAGAGTTTGTTTTTTCTTTTTACCAATCAGATCTGGGTTATCTACTATAACTGCAGGGTTAGGATCCAGATTAGACCTAGTATAGTAGGTTTTCCTAGAAGCCAGAATCACTATTTTTTGAATACCCACAACCTATAAAAGTAATCTTAAAGTGAAAGGATAATTGAAATATTTTCCTTTAAGACTAAGTTTAAGACTAGAGATTGGTTAAGATCCCCAGTGGAGTCGCCAGTATGTTATCACTCTAGTAAATTCTTAAGTTGTGGTATTTTGGTTTTTAGTCAAAGAATACTAGAGGTAACCATAAACCTACTTCAAAGTCTAGGATCTAGCCTTCCTAGGGTTTAGAGAGGGCTCTCTCTTTAAAGTTTAACTTTGGTTTAATTTATAATATTAGGCTAGTTATGAAAATACTATTTTTGGTTTAAAGGGTTTGGTGGGAAAAAATCATTTGGAGGTAAGATAGAGAGAAATATACTTGTCCATTGGGCTATGGAGTCTAAATTAAACTAGCAACACTAGAAATCAAGGCTAAAAAGGTACAAATATATTCAGGGAAAGATAGATAACCCTCAGAGATTTGGGAAAGTGGTTTTTTGTGAGATGGTATGATCAGGATAAAGGGCACGTTAGGATCCTTTGATCCAGAAAATGGAAGTAGAAGGCATAGGTCAAACGGGAGAAGGAGCAATTAAGGGTTCCTTGCACCAGAAATCAGAAGAAAACATTTAAATGGAAACTAGTTAAAGAGAGGGAGCACTTGACTAATCCTGTAGTAATACTCCTAGGTACACATTCAGACAAAACAAACATAAAATGAATGCATGAAACTTAGAAAAGGAAACAGTGACAAGTAGGAAGTACTTCACTCATCAGCTTATCACAGGGATCCTGAATTATGATGCCAGTCAGCTTGTCTAGTCTGCTACTTCGAATTCAAACACACAATAGCCTCCAATGTTCAACAAAAATTTCTATAATAAGTCCAACAATTTTTATTCTACACTGAATACTTCTAATGTAGAAGTATTTATACAAAAATAGTTTACAAATATCTTAGAATATTTCTAGGAATTATCTTAGGAAAAATAAAATATCATTACATAATAAAAGGGACAACTTCTTAACAAACAACAAGTTGTCCTTTTTATCCAAAATAAATAGAACTGTTTAGCTAAAAAGGAGTTATTGATTGTCTAGGTGTCCTGCTTGCTGGCTGCTAGGAAATATCTTGCATTTGACTTGCCTTCGCTGATAATCTTTCATCTGATACTCTTTAACCTGATGCTCTTTATCACTGATACTCTTTTACCATTAGTTTCACTGATTTACTGCTGTAAAATTTATCTTTTTAGCAGTAAAAACATCAGCGAACTGTCTTTTCATTTTACCTTTCTTTTGACTGCCTGTCTCTAGGTAAATTTTCACTATTTTTACCTTTTATCTTTACATCAAATCTGTGAAATTTTTCCACTCTTCTGCTGTTGGAATTTGGAAATTTCTCAGCTTCCTGAAGTTTTCATCAGCCTCTGTATATCTTGAAAAAGTAGGCGTGGTGACAAAGAGGTGCCTAATTTCATGCTGTAGAAAGAATAAATCATCAAAATAATGAAGTAAAGCTTTGCCTGTAGGAGTGCCTTGTGCTATTTGTTTATTTATTTGCTCTTTAGCAAACTCCCTAATCTTGTTATCATATTCCTTTTGTGGCATAAGTTTCTCATTGATGACATGTATTTCTGGTAAACCTTTTTGTCTGAGATTTGTATATTTTACCATAAATCTAGTTATGGCAAGGTTCATTGTTTCTGTTTATCAGCAGTTGTCATTGATGTCAACCCAAGCAGCACCAGGGACTAACCCAATATTGCATGGAAATTTTGACCTACCAAATTAATATATTCTGGGTCAATAATGTTTTTAATGGTTTCTACTTGTTGATATGTTTCCATTAATATATGGCACGCCATGTAATTCTTCATGGTTTGAGAGATTTTCATGTTTGAAGTTTGTACCCCCATTTAGTGGGCTAAAACCCCATGGGGTTGGGGCATGGGTCATTGAAAATTCATAATTAATATTTTTTTATGCTCCTAAAATCCCTCCCACGTTCACTTGTTGAAGCCCCTCTCAACTTAAGCATTCATATAAATTGTGATCTTCATTTCCTCCTTATGCAAGGGATTCGGCCATATAAAACAGGTCATCGTGGAATTTTCGCTCTAACGTTTTTTATACGAAGGTTCAGAAGCTGAAATTTTTATGAGGTGAAACTGAAATCCTAAGGAAGCTTCAATAAGAATTTCAGATCAAGATGCGTAATATTTTTGGAGATATGATCTGTGTAAGTTAGGGTTTTTGCAAGCTCCTGAAATTCATCTCAAAAAAGTGACCTTGGTAAATTCGTCATAACTCTCTCTCTGAGTATCGGATTGGAATTCCGTAAAAATTGACGAATAGTGAACAGTCTATACGTTTTTCTCTATTAATTTCATAAAAAAATGAAGAAACAGTGACACGTGGCACGCCGTACAAGTGCACTCTGCTGAAACAGTCCATAATTAGGGAATTGTGAGAGATTGGGTATAGCTCTCTCTTCAAGAATCAAAATTGGGTCAGACCTATGGCATTGGAAAGATGACTCAGAGGACTACTATAGGACCGAAAATCAGATATTGAGGATCTAAAATGACAGAGATACATCAGATTCAATATCAAGCACCTAGAAGGCAAGAAAAAGCTAGATCATGTGCTGTCAAGGGTTGCAAAGGACCAAACTTTCTACGACAGAAAAGAAAAGCAAGGTGCAACAGAGGGTAGCATGACAAGAGCAGCAACCAAGGTGCATAACAGCAGTAAGAAGTTCATCATATGAAGTCTTCAAGTGGGCGACACTGCATACAATCATTGTAAAGGTATCATTGTACTTAGTCATTGTAAATACATTATTGTATAAATTGTACTAGTATATATTTGCCAAGAGTTGAAGAGGCAGTGTTGGGAGGTCTAGGATCATCATTAGGTGGTTGTGTTAAAGTTGGGGTTATGGTCTAGTATATCTTCTTCTTCTACATCATTCTATATCATTGTAAAGTGGACCATTTTCCCTGGTATGGGAGTCCATTCTTCTTTTATTCTTCTATAGGGTGGTAGGGTGGTGCTAGGGTGAGTTGTAGCTCATTGGGTGTTGGGGCATCCATTCAGTTGACTACTTAAGAATATCGGACGTTGGAGCGTCCATCCAGTGGGAGCTAGAGAAGAATGCTTTTCTAGATTCTAGGAAGTTGGAGCTTTATTTTCAATTGGAGTTGAATATTAAAGAATTATTAGAAAAACATTAGGTGGTTTTTGTCCCGAAGTGGGTTTCCACCTTAAAAATTGTGTGAATTTTTGTTCCTCTTGTTTATGTTGGAAATGTTGTCATTGATGGCAAAGGAGGCAGCAGATGCAGAGACAGGAATAGTTACAAGGAGACAAAGACAGATAATGGAAGCAAAGAAAGCAAAGAACAGCAGCAGGGAATATGTACAGTGAAGGCAGAGGCAGAAGTCGAGCAGAAGAAGGCAGAGGCAGAGGGAAATGGTCGAGCAGTGGAGGCAGAAGCCGTTACAAGGAGACAAAGACAGATAATGGAAGCAAAGAAAGAAAAGAACAGCAGCAGGGAATATGTACAGTGAAGGCAGAGGCAGAGTGAAACGGTCGAGCAGTGGAGGCAGAAGCAGCGAAGAGGCGTTAGCGCAACAGAGGCAGAGACACAGCTATTATTGCAGAGACACAGCTGTCATTCCAAGAATCTCTACCTCAGCCGGGGGATATATATAAGTACAAATAATTCCAGGAATCGCCTAACTCCAGCGGCAAGGTAATGCATATAATACATAACCATTTTCCGGGAATCGCACACTCCAACCGGCGTTATACATTTAATATAACACAAATATTATTTCGGGAATCGCACACTCCAACAGTGTTATACATTTAATATAATAAAAAACGTATTCCAGGAATCGAATAACCCATTGGCAAAGTATACATATATATATCAGTTATACACGTGGAGCGCATTATTATAAGAACAAATTTTTATAAGGTGGGACCCCTCCCCAATTGCAATCGGAGAAAAGGTTCAATCGGTGGAGTTTTTTTATGTGCTCCGATAAAAAACCGGAGCTGATCGAGTTATATGCCACAGTTTATTGCTAATCACATCAGAGTTCCCAATTGCAATCGGAACCTTCCGATTGATCGCACGTCTTTTGTAATATGCTGCGATTGAAGTGGTGGAACCGATGGCGTTATACGATGGAGTTAATAGGTTCAATCGCGTCTGGGATCTTAATCGCAATCAGAACTTTCTAATTGATCGCACGACTTTTGTAATATGTTGCGATTGAAGTGGCGGACCCGATCCTGTTATATGCGGGAGTTAATATGTGCAAATCACATCCGTGTTCTTATCGCAATCAGAAATTTTCTATTGTGTGCCCCGATTGCATTTGTTCAAAGTTCGGACCCGATTGCGATATGAGCCATGTTTTATGAGGTCATCGCGTTCGTTTGATCAATCGCAATCGCAAGTTTTGTTTGACACCACCGATCCACCGACGGAGATGTGGGGCCCAACCCTTTCATATATTAGAGGTTGTGATTCGACTTATTGGATTGTAATATAAGACCAAAGGCTTAAGGTGGAGGGCGATTATTTATATAAAATGATTGTTATTAGATATATAAAACATGGTTGCCATTGTATTAAAATATTCCGCATGGGCTGTGAACCCACGGGCCTCGGATTAATGGGAGGGAAATTATTAATATACAACGACGATGATATATGTCCATTTCGCCTGCGGAATGTTCCACATCAACAAGACACTTGTGGTATGAAAAGCGTTGGAATATGGCCCAGAATTACAGTCAGCAGATTCATTTATATATAAAGCGCTGATATAAAAATGAAAAATGCAGCTACACAAATATAGAAGTTACGCAACAGCCATAAACAGAAAGGCATACAGAGAAGAGAAAGGGACAAAGACACAGTCAGAGAAAAGACAAATGTGCAGCAAGCCAAGAGAAAAAATGAGTGAGCTGGAGTTCTCATTTTTAATTTGAATGTAAATGTTTTATTTAAATTTATATTGTTGTGATGCATTGGCAAGTCTCCAGAAGAGATAAAATATCCCACTGTAATATTAAAATAAGCACCTACTATTATATTTTCTAAATGAGCGGATAAAAGAGATGAGAAGGCAGAAGACAAAGAGACATGGCCGTCCATTTAGAATTCCCAGTGGAATTCAAACATCCATGAAGCTGTTTTTGTATAAAACAGGGTAATATCCAAGGGGAGAATTGTTGACGCAAAAAGGGAGTGAGAGAAGAAGAGAGTGTGTAGCAGAATTAAAGAGAGTTGAAGAGAATAAGAAAGCTACAAGAAGAATGTGAATAAGGAGGATCTGAGCAAAGAAGAAGAAGGGTCTGAGAAGAGATGATGCAGGTCTAATATAAGAGTTGATGAACAACAGAGAAGAAGATACAGAATAGAGCTGATATCCAAGGTAAATCAGCAAGTGTTTTTCTTTTGAAATAGATGGGAGTTGGAGCTTCCTTGCAAGTTGTAGCTTGCAGAATTGAGGTAGGAGCCTCCTGTAGGTTGGTGCCTGCAGAAAATAGATGGGAGTTGGAGCTTCCTTGCAAGTTGTAGCTTGTAGAATTAAGGTAGGAGCCTCCTGTAGGTTGGTGCCTGTAGAAAAACAGTGGTGAGAGGGAGTTGGAGCTTGTCTTTGCATCACAACAATAATAAGATGTGGTTTTCCCCCTTTATGGGTTTCCACTTACATCTGGTGTCTCTTTGCATGATATTTATGTTTTGATCTGATATGTATCATCTGCTTAATACCTGCTTCTCTCAGATTAAGTCTACTACTATATTGTATTAATACTTGTTGCTTACATTCTAAAGTTATTCAGACATTAAATTGGATGTGAAATGAAGATGTAAATAAGTTTAATGAAAAATTTTAAAAGATCAGGAATGTATTAAACTGATTCACCCCCCCCCCCTCTCAGTTTAATTGAAGGTTCAACAATTGGTATCAGAGCGGGTTCCTTTGTACAAGTCTAACAACTGAAAGGAGATCCTAGGTTCCCAAGATGGCTAGTAAAGAAGGATGCTCAACCAATAAAGCCCCTTTCTTCACTGGTGAAAATTATGCTTTCTGGAAAATCAGAATGAGGACATACATAATGTCTCTGGGAATAGAAGTCTGGACTGCTGTGGAATTAGGATATGCCCCGAAGGAAACTGACACAGAAAAAGACTCAAAACAAGATTTTGTGGCTAATGCAAAAGCCATGAATGCCATCCCGAATGGATTATATGAAGCAGAGTTTATTAAAGTAATGCACAAAGACACTGCCAAAAAAATATGGGATACTCTTGAGAACATACATGAGGGAGACCAGAAAGTAAAAACTGCCAAACTTCAAGTATATAGAGCCCAGTTTGAAAACTTAAAAATGAATGATGATGAAGACATTGCCAGTTTCTTCCTAAAAGCTGCTGAAATTATTAACAATATGAAAGCTCTTGGAGAAAAAATGCCAGAAAGTATAATTGTGCAAAAGATTCTAAGATCTCTTCCATCCAGGTTTAATCCAAAAGTGTCTGCAATAGAAGAAACAACTGACTGGGAGACCTTGACCATGAACCAGCTACTTGGAAATCTAACAACCTATGAAATGAGGCTCCCACAGAAAAATCCAAGTACGAGGGAAGAAACCTTTAAAACAGAAAAGAAGAAAGGAGAAGAGGGAGACATATGCTCTTGCTCGGATGAAGAAGAGGCAAAGTTTGTCAAGAAATTGGATAGAGGCTCAGGTAAATACAAAGGTAAAATCCCCTTCAAATGCTTTAACTGTGGAAGAGTGGGACACTATGCTGCTAAGTGTCCTCACAAGAAAATAAGGAATCAGGCTCAAGAGTCAGAGAAAAATAAATCAAAGAACTAGCAGAAAGGAAAGAAGTTCAACAGAAAATCCTTCTATGCTCAACAAGACAGCAGTACATCTGAAGATTCAGATGAATCCTCAAGTGAAGAAGGAACCTCCGAATTCTTATTGATGGCCATAGAGATCTTGAAGGACTCCTGCTAGAAGATGATGAAGAAGAAGGGGAAGTCAACCTTGAGGGGGAGCTAAGAAGTGCTCTGGAAGAGATTGACAGACTCAAACTGAAGTGCAGAAAACAAAGGACATTCTTCTTAAGTATGTAAGAGAAGAAAAAAACTCAGAAGTTCTCATACAGCTAAAGGTAGAGCTTGAAGAAGCCAAGAAGATAGAAGACATGTTACTTTAGAAAATCAAGGATAAAACCTGAGAACAAGAGAAACTGGAAGAAGAAGTAGTATGTCTCAGGAAGAAACTAGGAAATGCTCAAAGGACAACGCTTATAAACTCTTCTCAAACAAGCTCTAGTAAGTTGAATGAAATTCTGGTTGCTCAAAAATCCCCAATGATAAAAACAGTAATAGGCTATGAAGGAGAATTGAGTAAAGGCAAATAAAAGGAAAACAAAAATATTATTTTTGTAAAAGCAAAGAAGAATGATGAAGTAGCTCAAACAATTCCTATAAAGAAGAAATCAACAATAAGGAAGACAGAGATCAGAAGAAACCACTAGTAGCAAAGAATGTAATAAATACTAAGACCCCTGAATATGTAAATGTTGGAAACCATCAAAGAAGATTCTTCCCTCCAATGAGGAATGCCACCTGTTATGTCTGGCACAAGTTGGGACACATTGCTGCATATTGTCATGCAAGAAGGAGTAATTCAAACCAGCAAAAGATGCAAACATTGAAGAGACTGCCTCAACCAAACAAATGGAAGAGACAACCTTACATCAGGTATGCAAATAGCTTCTATGGTTACTGCTTTTATTGTAAGGAATTGGGTCATAAAATCATTGAATGTAGAAATTATGAACAAAGATTGATGTTTAACACCTCAAGGAGGTTTATGAATCAAAGAAATTATGCTCATACTCATAATTCTACAAAAACTATAATCAAATTTTCTATATGCAATCAAGTTGGACATATGCCTTCCAAATGTCCTCTAAGAAGATGGAGGTTATCACCTCACAAAATATATAAAACAAAAGGGTGCCTCCAGTGGATAAAGAAGGTGAATAAATGTGACCTGGCTCTAACTTCTCAAGATCTGAAAAGTCAATGATATTTGGATAGTGGCTGCTCTAAACACATGACAGGAGACAAAAGTAAGTTTATTACTCTTGATGAAAAGAAATCTGGCAATGTTACTTTTGGCAATGATAAATCAGGTAAGATCAAGGGAAAAGGCTCAGTTAGCATAGATAATGGAAGAGGAAAGGCCCAAGATGTACTATTTGTAGATGGGCTGAAAGAAAATTTACTGAGTGTCAGTCAGATGTGTGACAAAGGCTGTGAAGTTCTCTTTAGAGCTCAAGACTGTGAAGTCAGATCAAGCACAACAGGAAAGACTCTGCTCAAAGGTGTCTGAATAGAGAGCAATGTGTACATAGTGAAATAGGAGGATGAAACTTTCCATGTTAGCAAACTTGAGGAGTCATGGTTATGGCATAGGAGATTGGGACATCTCAGCTTCGACCATATCATCAGACTGAGTAAGAAGAAAGCTGTCAGAGATATGCCTGAAATAAAAATGCCTTCAAATACCATATGAAAATCTTGTCAATTGGGGAAACAGACTCACATATCCTTTAAATATAAGGATGAGCTATCAACAAGAAGACCACTCCAGCTTGTGCACATGGATCTGTGTGGACCTGCTAGAACCAAGACACCAAGTGGAGAATCCTACTTCATGCTGATAATAGATGATTTCTCCAGAATGACATGGGTTGCTTTTCTCAAGAACAATTCAAAAGCACTGGAAAAGTTTAAGATATTCAAAGCATTAGCAGAAAATCAAACTGGATGCAAGCTAAAGTGTATCAGATCAGATAGAGGAGGAGAATTCACAGATTATGACTTTGCATACCTATGTAATGAACATGGAATAAAGCAACAATTTACCATTGCAGGAACACCTCAGCAAAATGGAGTAGCAGAGAGACAAAACAGGTCTGTACAACAAATGGCTAGAGCTATGATGCAAGAGAATAACATTACTCAAACCTTTTGGGCAGAAGCTGTACACACAGCAGTACATATTCTAAACAAAGCCCATTTAAGACCTAACAGTGATAAGACACCTTATGAGCTATGGCATGGTAAACCTGCATCAATCAAGCACTTTAGAGTCTTTGGCAGCAAGTGCTAGATAAAGAACAATGATGAAAATCTGGGGAAATTTGATGCAAGAGCAGATGAAGGAATACTCTTAGGATATGCATCCAAGAGTAAAGGATACAGATGCTACAGCAAGACTACTCGAAAAATTGTAGAAAGTATTGATGTGAGATTTTATGAAGAACTTCCAAACAAGACAAGAGATACAGACTGCAGCAGCCATCCTAAAAATCATGAAGAAGAGAACCAAGATGATGAATAAATAAGCAAAACATCAGAAAATGCTGAACTGAACTCAAAAACCCCCTCAAGATACACTCAAAAGAACCATCCAGAAGATCAAATCATAGGAGACAAGAGTGTAGGAGTGCAAACAAGAAGGCAGCTAGCTGAACAAACAAAAGAAGTGTACATAGCAATGTTATCACAAATAGAGCCAAAGAAGTTTTAAGAAGCCAGTAAGGACAAGTATTGGGTAAAATCAATGAATGAATAATTGGACCAAATTGAGAAGAACAATACTTGGGAACTAGTTCCTAGACCAATTGAGAATAATATCATTGGTTCAAAATGGGTAGTCAAAAACAAAATGAATGAGCAAGGACAAGTAATCAGGAATAAAGCCAGACTGGTCTGCAAAGGATACTCACAAATTGAAGGACTTGATTATGAAGAAACATTTTCCCCTGTAGCCAGAATGGAAGCTATCATAATGTTCCTGGCATTTGCATGCTACCAAGACTTCAAGGTATATCAAATGGATGTAAAGTCTGCTTTTTTTAATGGAGATCTAGAAGAAGAAGTATACATGGAACAACCAGAAGGCTTATCATTGACAGACAAAGAAGACTATGTATGCAGACTGAAGAAGGCCCTATATGGACTGAAACAGGCTCCTCGTGCTTGGTACTCAAGACTGGATAAACATTTGAAAAAACAGGGTTTTAAAAGAGGTGGAGTAGACAACAATCTATACATAAAAGCCCATGAAAATGAACTCCTAATTGTTGTTGTATATGTTGATGACATTATGTTTGGAAGCAACAAATATGAGCTAGCAAAAGGATTTGCAGAAGAGATGAAATCAGAATTTGAAATGTCCATGATTGGAGAGCTCAGTTTCTATTTAGGACTTCAAATTCAGCAAAAGAGCACAAGTACATTCATCTCACAAGAAAAATACTTAAAGGAAATGCTGAAAAAATTCAAAATGGAGGAATGCAAACCTGTGTCAACTCCCATGACCACAGGCTGCAAGCTATGTGCTGAGAATGGGTCTGCTGATATAGATCAAAAAATCTACAAATCCATGATTGGAAGTCTATTGTATCTTACTGCATCAAGACCAGACATCATGCTAGCAGTTGGACTAGTGGCAAGATATCAAGCAGCACCTAAACAAAACCATCTATTGGCAGTAAAAATAATACTCAGATATCTACAAGGAACAACACAATACAGACTTTGGTATCCTAAAACCAAAAAATTCACTTTATCAGCATACATAGATGCAGATTGGGCCAGTTGTGTTGATTACAGGAAAAGTACGAGTGGAGGTGCTTTCTATCTAGGAGAAAGCCTGGTGGCATGGTTAAGCAAGAAACAAACATCCATCTCTCTGTCTACAGCTGAAGCAGAATATATAGCAACAGCAGCATGTTGTACACAAGTCATGTGGATGAAGCAAACTCTTCAAGACATGAAGGTAAGCATTGATGAACCTATTTCAATCAAATGTGATAATACAAGTGCTATAAGTATATCCAAAAATCCTGTACTTCACTCAAAAACTAAACATATTCCAATCAAGTATCATTTCCTCCGAGAACAAGTGGCTCAAAAGATAGTAAAGCTGGAATATGTACCAACAAAAGAGAAGACAGCTGATATATTTACCAAACCTCTTGCTAGAGAACCATTTCAATATTTGAGAGATAAACTAGGGGTAGTATCTGCAGATGCTGCTCTCTGATATAAAGAGAAAGCACAATTTCAGGGGGAGAACAAAACGAAAATATCATTCCAGGGGGAGAATAGCCAACAAGAAAAACATGAATCGGGTCCTCAAGATCAAAGGATTAAGGCAAAAGAACACCAAGTTATTATCCTAAAATTATCTGCATTATTCAAGCATCAAAAGGTCAATTACAGAGAAAAAGGATCAGTAGTGAATCTGAAACATTATATTAAGAATATAAAACATAAAAGACAAGTAGTGAATTATCATTTGAAGCCTCTCAACATTTTAATTGCTGAATTCAATCATACATCTCAAAGTGTTCTCACAACAAGTCTTATACATCACTATGAAGCAGCATGGTACAAAGTCAGCAAAAGAGGGCCTAAACATAACTTAGAGAGAGGAGGAAGAGCAAGAAATAGGAGAAAGCTACAGGAAAATAGAGAAAAATTGATGTCAAAGGGAAAAAGGCAACCCTTTGCCATTGATGTCAAAGGGGGAGGAAGAGCAAGCAACAGGAGAAAGAGCAGGCAAACAGAGAAAATGTATTGCTACAGAGAAAATATATTTCCATCAATGCCAAAGGGGAGACTGTTGGAAATGTTGTCATTGATGGCAAAGGAGGCAGCAGATGCAGAGACAGGAACAGTTACAAGGATACAAAGACAGATAATGGAAGCAAAGAAAGCAAAGAACAGCAGCAGGGAATATGTACAGTGAAGGCAGAGGCAGAAGTAGAGCAGAAGAAGGCAGAGGCAGAGTGAAACGATCGAGCAGTGGAGGCAGAAGCAGTTACAAGGAGACAAAGACATATAATGGAAGCAAAGAAAGCAAAGAACATCAGCAGGGAATATGTACAGTGAAGGCAGAGGCATAAGTCAAGCAGAAGAAGGTAGAGGCAAAGTGAAACGGTCGAGCAGTGGAGGCAAAAGCAGCGAAGAGGCGTTAGCGCAACAGAGGCAGAGACACAGCTGTCATTCCGAGAATCGCTACCTCAGCTGGGGGATATATATAATTACAAATAATTCCGGGAATCGCCTAACTCCAGTGGCAATGTAATGCATATAATACAGAACCATATTCCGGGAATCGCACACTCCAACCGGCATTATACATTTAATATAACACAAATATTATTCCAGGAATCACACACTCCAACCGGCGTTATACATTTAATATAATACAAAACATATTCCAGGAATCGAATAACCCATTGGCAAAGTATACATATCTATCAGTTATACATGTGGAGCACATTATTATAAGAAAAAAAATTTATAAGATGGGACCCCTCCCCAATCGCAATCAGATAAAAGGTTCAATCGGCAAAGTTTTGTTATGTGATCCGATCAAAAGCCGGAGCCGATCGAGTTATATGCCACAGTTTATCGCTAATCGCATCCGAGTTCCCAATTGCAATCGGAACCTTCCGATTGATTGCACGTATTTTGTAATATGCTGCAATTGAAGTGGCAGACCCGATGGCGTTATACGATGGAGTTAGTAGGTTCAATCGCGTTTGGGATCTTAATCACAATCGGAACTTTCCGATTGATCGCACGACTTTTGTAATATGCTGCAATTGAAGTGGCGGACCCGATCCTGTTATATGCGGGAGTTAATATGTGCAAATCGCATCCGTGTTCTGATCGCAATTGGAACTTTTCTATTGTGTACCCCGATTGCATTTGTTCAAAGTTCGGACCCGATTGCGCTATGAGCCATGTTTTATGAGGTCATCGCGTCCGTTTGATCAATCGCAATCGCAAGTTTTGTTTGACACCACCGATCCACCGACGGAGATGTGGGGCCCGACCCTTTCATATATTAGAGGTTGTGATTCGACTTATTGGATTGTAATATAAGACCAAAGGCTTAAGGTGGAGGGCAATTGTTTATATAAAATGATTGTTATTAGATATATAAAACATGGTTGCAGTTGTATTAAAATATGCCGCATGGGTTGTGAACCCACGGGCCTCGGCTTAATGGGCGGGCGATTATTAATATACAACGACTGTGATATATGTCCGTTCCACCTGCGGAATGTTCCACATCAACAAGACACTCATGGTATGAAAAGCGTTGGAATATGGCCCAGAATTACAGTCAGAAGATTCATTTATATATAAAGCGCTGATATAAAAATTAAAGCTGCAGTTACACAAATACAGAATTTACGCAGCAGCCATAAACATAAAGGCATACAGAGAAGAGAAAGGGACAAAGACACAGTCAGAGAAAAGACAAATGCACAGCAAGCCAAGAGACAAAATGAGTGAGCTGGAGTTCTCATTTGTAATTTGAATGTAAATGTTTTATTTAAATGTTGTGATACATTGGCAAGTCTCCGGAAGAGAGCAAATATCCCACTGTAATATTAAAATAAGCACCTACTATTATATTTTCTGAATGAGCGGATAAAAGAGATGAGAAGGCAGAAGGCAAAGATACATGGCCGTCCATTTAGAATTCCCAGTGGAATTCAAACAACCATGAAGCTGTTTTTGTATAAAACAGGGTAATTTCCAAGGGGAGAATTGTTGACGGAAAAAGGGAGTGAGAGAAGAAGAGAGTGTGCAGCAGAATTAAAGAGAGTTGAAGAGAATAAGTAGGTTGCAAGAAGAATGTGAATAAGGAGGAGCTGAGAAAAGAAGAAGAAGGGGCTGAGCAGAGATGATGCAGGTCTAATATAAGAGTTGATGAACAGCAGAGAAGAAGGTATAGAACAGAGCTGATATCCAAGGTAAATCAGCAAGTGTTTTTCTTTTGAAATAGATGGGAGTTGGAGCTTCCTTGCAAGTTGTAGCTTGTAGAATTGAGGTAGGAGCCTCCTGTAGGTTGATGCCTGCAGAAAATAGATGGGAGTTGGAGCTTCCTTGCAAGTTGTAGCTTGCAGAATTGAGGTAGGAGCCTCATGTAGGTTGGTGCCTACAGAAAAACAGTGGTGAGAGGGAGTTGGAGCTTGCCTTTGCATCACAACAATAATAAGATGTGGTTTTCCCCCTTTATGGGTTTCCACTTACATCTGGTGTCTCTTTGCATGATATTTATGTTTTGATCTGATATGTATCATCTGCTTAATACCTGCTGCTCTCAGATTAACTCTACTGCTATATTATATTAATACTTGCTACTTACATTCTAAAGTTATTCACACATTAAATTGGATGTGAAATGAAGATGTAAATAAGTTTAATGAAAAATTTTAAAAGATCAGGAATGTATTAAACTGATTCACCCCCCCTCCCCTCTCAGTTTAATTGAAGGTTCAATAGTTTACTACTATCATTGTACAAACAATGATAATAATTGAAGATTAACTAATGCTCTAATTGAAAGGAATACTGATTCACCCCCCCTCTCAGTATTTCCAACAATTGGTATTAGAGCTTGGTTCCTTCAATAGCAGTTTAACAGCTAGAAGGAGGTCATGGAGCATACCAAGAATGGTTTACCTCTATTCAATGAAAATAATTATGCACTTTGGAAAGGAAGAATGGAGGTCTATCTCTTGGCGCAAGGTTACGAAGTATGGGACACTATTCAATATGGATTTACATCAACCGCGGATGAACAAGGTAAGAAGAATTTGGTAAATGATGCAAAAGCAAAGAATATTGTTATCAGTGGACTTATTGAATCTGCTTATCATAAGGTGTTGGGTTGTAAAACCGCCAAAAATGTATGGGACAAGCTTGAGAATATATATGTAGGTGACTCAAATGTCAAAGAAGCAAAGCTTCAAATCTATAGAGTAAAATTTGAGCAACTCAAAATGAAAGAAGATTGCAACATTGCTGCATAATTTCAATACGTTGATGAAATAACCAATACTCTGGAAGGATTGGGAGAGCCAGTTGATGAGAAGACTATTATACAAAAGATTCTTAGAACGTTACCAGGGAGATTCAACCCAAAGGTATCGGTCTTAGAATACAGTGCAAATCTGGAAAAACTCAGCAAGGAAGAATTACATGGAGTTCTCATAGCATATGAAATGAGGCTTGATGAAGAAAAGGGTACTTCAAATCTAGAAACTGTGTTCGTTGCATCTAAGCAAACCAATAAGGACAAACAACCTTATATTGAAATGACTTGCACCTGCAAGTGTGAAGAAAAGGAAGATGATGGAGAAGGTCTTTCAGATGAATAATATGCTTACTTTACAAGAAATTTAAAACCTGGTAAGGGAAAAATCAAAGGTAAACTTCCATTGATATGTTTCGGTTGTGGTGAGGTTGGGCATTTCATAGCAAAATGTCCAAACAAAAGTGATGGAAACTCAAAAGGAAAGAAAGGCTTTAATAAATTCAACAAGCAAGGAAAAAATAAAGGATCCAAAAGGAACTTTCTCTCTAAAGAAGATAGCTCCTCATCCGATGAAGAAAGTGACAGCAAAGAAGAAGCCAATGACAAAGTATTGTTTATGGCCAAGCACAATAAACAAGAAGTATCAAACAATGAAGAAGAAGGGTTGACCATAGAAGAATTTTATGAGGAGGAAATCAAGCTTATAAAAGAGGTCAATGCTGAGAAGATCCATTCCAACACTCTTGAAGAACAAATTCAAGGTCTCAAAATTGAGGTTGAAGAACAAAAATGTATTGAAGAGTTACTTCAAAAGAAGTTGGAAGAAAGCAACCAAGAAAGGGAAGCATTAGAAGCTGAAGTAGTCTCGCTGTGTAAGGAAGTGAAGAAGGGAAAAAATGTCCAAAACTATGCCAACAACTCAAGGGCATTGGAAAAACTCATCAACAATCAACGATCTTACAACGACAGAACTGGCCTCGGTTACAAAGAAGAAGAAGCAGGACCTTCTACAACAAAATACAATGAACCTATGAGATCTGACATACATGA
Source organism: Pinus albicaulis (assembly GCA_034641835.2). Taxonomy (NCBI): domain Eukaryota; kingdom Viridiplantae; phylum Streptophyta; class Pinopsida; order Pinales; family Pinaceae; genus Pinus; species Pinus albicaulis. The sequence goes on from CM076579.1 coordinate 3,417,227, forward strand.
AGACTTCATTGGACAAGATTCACAAGCACATCCTTGGAAGACGATTCCTCAACGAAGATTTTCATCTAGGTACCAACATATTTTTCATGTCTATTGTTATTCATGTGGAAAATTTGGTCATAAAGTTGTAGAATGTCGCACATACCCTATGAACCAATACAATTCCAAGAGATTCTTCAAATATGAACCTCCCAGGACTCAACAAAACATCAATAGATTTGAAAATTTAAGAAATAATATGGAATGTTACAAATGTCCGAACTTTGGACACATAGCCAGAGACTACAGACTTGAAAATCCTCCAGAAGAATCTTCGAAGCCACAGAATGAACAAACATGGAAGAAGAAGAAGACTGATAATTGTGCTCTCCCTCTCAAGGCTCAAAAAAAGAAATATGTGTGGTATGTTGACAACGGTTGCTCAATGCATATGATTGGAGATAGAAGGAAATTTGTATCTCTGAAAGAGAAGAAGGATGGAACCATATCCTTTGGAAATGATGGATCTTCAAATGTTATAGGATCAGGGACCGTCACGCTCGGAAGCAAAGATGTTATAGCCAAGAATGTTCTATTGGTCGAAAACATGAATCACAATCTGCTCAGTGTTGGACAAATGTGTGATCAAGGACACACAATGCTATTCAACTCCATAAAATGTGAAATCAAGAAAGGCAGGTATGGTAAAATTGTGGCTACAGCAAGTCGAGCTCCAAACGACATATATGTTCTGGATGAAGCAACTAAAGCATGTCTACTAGCTAAAGAAGATGAAAGTTGGTTATGGCACAAAAAAATGGGTCACATAAACTTTGACAATCTTGTTAGGATAAGCAAAAAGGAGGCAGTACGAGAAATGCCGAAAATCTCAAAAACTTCCAACACACTATGTGAGGCATGTCAGCATGGCAAGCAGACAAAAGTCCAATTTAAAACAAAAGAACACTTTTCATCACATCCATTAGAATTGATACATACTGATCTATGTGGTCCTGTGAGAACAAAAGGCTTAGACGGAGAATTATATTTCATGTTGATGATAGATGACTATACCAAGATGACAGCCGTCAGTTTCCTAAAGAAAAAATATGAAGCATTTGAGTGCTTTAAGATCTACAAGGAGTTGTTTGAAAATGAAACTGATTTGAAAATAAAGTGTTTAAGATCAGATAATGGTGGAGAATTCACTTCCACACTATTTCAGCAATACTGTGACAAAAATGGAATAAAAATGCAATTTTCAACAGCACGAACACCTCAGCAAAATGGAGTTGCTGAAAGAAAGAATAGAATTGTACAGGAAATGGGTAGAACAATGTTGAAGGACTCAAAATTGGATGAAAAATTATGGGTTCAAGCAATTGATACAACAGTCTTCATTATCAACCGAAGTCTTCTTAGAAATAATTGTAACAAGACTCCATATGAATTATGGAAAGGAAAACTAGCTAATGTAAAATATTTCAGAATCTTTGAAAGCAAATGTTATATCAAAAGAGAAGATCAAAATTTGGGTAAGTTTGAATCACATGTTGATGAAGGTATCTTTGTTGGTTACTCACACAAAAGAAAGGGCTATAAATGTTATAATCTAAGACGAAAATAGATAGTGGAGAGCATAAATGTTACATTTGATGAAGATGGTGTTCTAGCGAGTAATGACGAGGATCTAGAATCTTTGAAACTTGAGACAAAGGCTGAAAAAGAAACAGATAAAATTGTAGAACAAGAAGCAACTATCAACGAGGAAGAACTAAACAATGATCATCAAAATATACCAGAACAACAACAAGAAGCTCCTCCAAGGAGAACAAAAGAGTGTATTCAAAAGAACCATCCATCAAATCAAATCATTGGTGACATAAATGAAGGTCGACAGCTTCGTTCATCACAACAAGCTCACGTTGCTTTTCTAGCAACCTTTGAGCCTAGTAGTTTTGGGGAAGCCAGCCAAAATGAACATTAGGTAGCAGCTATGAATGAAGAATTGGATCAAATTGAGAAGAATAACAACCGGGAATTAGTTCCACGACCAAAAGATAAAAATGTCATTGGGACTAAATGGGTGCTCAGGAACAAATTGAATGAAGATGGGCAGGTTACCAGAAACAAAGCAAGATTGGTTTGCAAAGGCTATGCACAAGTGGAAGGAATTGATTTCGATGAAACATTTGCACCAGTTTCCAGAATGGAAGCCATCCGAATGTTTCTCACCTATGCATGTTCAAGAAAAATCAAAGTCTACTAAATGGATGTTAAGTCAGCATTTCTGAATGGAGAATTAGAAGAAGAAGTTTACATTGAACAACCTGAAGGTTTTCTACTATCACAAAAAGAAGACTAGGTCTGCAGGACGATTGTGTGTCAGTGGGAGTGGAAGTGTGTACAGGTCCGCAGGATGGTTGTGTTTCAGGGGGAGTTACCCTTTGCCATTGATGTCAAAGGGGGAGATAATGTTGAAGGAAGAGGTGTCATGATCGCAGGGGGAGTACTTGTGTTGCCATCAATGCCAAAGGGGGAGATTGTTGATCAGCGGTTGTCATTGATGTCAACCCAAGAAGCACCAGGGACTAACCCAATATTGCATGGAAATTTTGACCTACCAAATTAATATATTCTGTGTCAATAATGTTTTTGATGGTTTCTACTTGTCGAGATGTTTCCGTTGATATATGGCACGCCATGTAATTCTTCATGGTTTGAGAGATTTTCATGTTTGAAGTTTGTACCCCCAGTTAGTGGGCTAAAACCCCATGGGGTTGGGGCATGGGTCATTGAAAAGTCATAATTAATATTTTTTTATGCTCCTAAAATCCCTCCCACATTCACTTGTTGAATCCCCTCTCAACTTAAGCATTCATATAAATTTTGATCTTCATTTCCTCCTTATGTAAGGGATTCGACCATCTGAAACAGGTCATCATGGAATTTTCACTCTAAATTTTTTTCTACGAAGGTTCAAAAGATGAAATTTTTATGAGGCGAAGCTTAAATCCTAAGGAAGTTGCAGTAAAAATTTCAGATCAATATGCGCAATATTTTTGGAGATATGATCTGTGTAATTCAAGGTTTTTGCAGACTCCTGAAATTCATCTCAAAAAAGTGACCTTGGTAAATTCGTCATAACTCTCTCTCTGAGTATCAGATTGGAATTCTGTAAAAAGTGATGGATAGTGAATAGTCTATAATTTTCTCTCTATAAATTTTAGAAACAAATGAAGAAACAGTGACACATGGCACGCCGTACAAGTGCACTCTTCTGAAACAGTCCATAATTAGGGCATTGTGACAGATTGGGTATAACTCTCTCTTCAAGAATCCAAATTGGGTCAAAACTATGGAATTGGAAATATGACTTAGAGGACTACTACAGGACCTAAAATCAGATATTGAGGATCTGAAATGATAGAGATACATCAGATTCAATATCAAGTTCCTAGAAGGCAAGAAAAAGCTAGATCATGTGTTGTCAAGGGTTGCAAAGGACCAGACTTTCTATGACAGAAAAGCAAAGCAAGGTGTAGCAGAGGGTAGCATGACAAGAGTAGCAACCAAGGTGCATAAGAATAGCAAGAATTTCATCATGTGAAGTCTTCAAGTGGGCGGCACTGCATACAATCATTGTAAAGGTATCATTGTACTTAGTCATTGTAAATACATTATTGTATAAATTGTACTAGTATCTATCTGTCAAGAGTTGAAGAGGCAGTGTTGGGAGGTCTAGGATCATCATTAGGTGGTTTTGTTAAAGTTGGGGTTATGGTCTAGTATATCTTCTTCTTCTACATCATTCTATATCATTGTAAAGTGGACCATTTTCCCTGGTACGAGATTCCATTCTTCTTTTATTCTTCTATAGGATGGTAGGGTGGTGCTAGGGTGAGTTGTAGCTCATTGGGTGTTGGGGCATCCGTTCAGTTGACTACTGAAGAATCTCGGGCATTGGAGCATCCATCCAGTGGGAGCTGGAGAAGAATGCTTTTCTAGATTCTAGGAAGTTGGAGCTTTATTTTCAATTGGAGTTGAATATTAAAGAATTATTAGAAAAGCATTAGGTGGTTTTTCCTTGGCCCCAAGGGTTTCCACCTTAAAAACCGTGTGCATTTGTGTTCCTCTGCTTTACTAGTATCATTGTACAAACACTGATAATAATTGAAGATTAACTAATGTTCTAATTGATCGAAATATTGATTCACCCCCCCCCCCCCCCCCCTCTCAGTATTTCCAACAGTTTCACATTTTTCTTCAAGATTGTTCATTAAGATCTTTTTAGTAACAACCTTCTTGATTTTCAAGATTTTCTCTGTCCTATATGATATTTTCAATTCTTCAAGTTCCTCCCTGTTTTTGTTGTTTAGAAATGTAATGAGTTTTAAAGCCTCTGCAGTCTTATCAGTCAACTCATCTTTTGTCTTTTGTATCTCTGTCTGGGCTGCCAACAAAAATTCTTTCTGCTCATATAGATAACCTAAATTGAAGGCCATTGATTATGAATGGCTTCAATTATGTTAGTCCAAAGATGATTTTTAATATATTAGATCTGCTCTATGAGAGTCAATTAATTTTGTAAATTCTTGAGCTGTTCTCCCAATCTGATTGCTTTCTGCTCATGAGTTCTGGAATTGATCTAAGCTGTCTTATTTTCACTCTCAATATTTTCAATTATCTTGTTCAATATTTTTATCTCATCTATCTTTAAAGACATCTCTTCCATGGCTTTGACAATATGGTTGGCTTCATTTTTTTGTTGTGCATTTGTAGTAGAAGAGTTTGTAGCTAAAGTGGTGACTAAAATCACTGGCACTGCAGTTGCCAGTGGGCCCTTTGGTGATATCTTCTCTCCTAAAGTAGTAGCCACTGCTGTACTTATCATTGGGATGATTGTAGGAATTATAGGAATCTTAGGTTCTTTTACAGTCTCTTTCTCTTAAACAAGTTGGTCCATTTGTGTTTCCATCTATTTAATTTGAGTAGTTAATTTGAGTATGAGCTTCATCATTTCTTCTTTCTCATTCTGATCCTGGAGGATTTCCTTTGTTTGTGGATGCTCACTTTGAGGAATCTTGAGATGTTTCCTCAAAGCTACTATGTCTTTATTCTTATTCTTGATTAATAGCTCTGCTGCTTGAATGTTTGAGGGATCATATCCCACCTGTAAAACTAGTTCTTCTAAGGCTTTAATCCTTAGGTTCTTGGCATACAAGGATGCTTTATCCATTTTCATCTGATCTTGCATATTAAGGATAGTATTCTGTAGCGTAGTAGCACTCATTGCTTTAGTTACTACTCTAGAATAAAAAATTTCAGAGCTATGCCTATGAAATTCAATCTGATATAGCTCATGAATATTTTTTGTGTCTACCTCAAAGTCCACCTTTTTATAGTCTGCTACTATTTTGGGTGCTGAGGTAGTAGGTTGTAGGAGTGATATGATCATTTTGTTGGTAGAATAATCAAAAGCTGATAATAGCCTATTATGATTTCCAGGCTTTTGTTTCAGGAATTGAGAATATATCTCAGTCTTTATCTCCTCATTCTTTTGCTTAATCTGCTTGTATTTCTCCTTGATGTCCAAATCCTTTTCTTCAACTGATTGTGAGGAAGAGGCCTCCATGTTATGTTGTTTTTCAATCCTTTGTGTCTCTACCTAGACGGTTTTTTTCTCTTTTATAATTTCACCAGGTGTTTCATTCATTATTACTGTTGCTGCATCATTGTTGACCTCTGGAGCATCTGTTTCATCAATATCAATAGTAACTTTCTCCTTTTCTATTGAACTGATTTTTGGCCTTTTATTATATATCAATTTAAATTGTGTCTCAGTGGTTTTTTCTGCTATGTAGGCTCCTTCTTCCCTGCTTCTCTTTTTTTATGCTTCTGGTTGTTTGACAACTTCTAGATCTTGTGCTGTATCCATTTTATTTGTTGTATCAGTCAATGTGTTTTCCAGACATTCAATTTGATTAGCAAACTTTTCTATGTCAGGCTTGGATTCATCGATAAAGGGTGTCAACTTGCACTTTATCCTTAGCTTACTCAAGATCCCTTGACGATCATAATTCCATGAAAAAATTTCCTCAAAACTGTACTCTGATAGTTTCTTGGTAATCTCCTTTTCTACATCTCTGTTGTTGATTATGAATGGGCCAACTTGATTCTTTAACTTAAACTGAGTCTTCTTTTTGGTAGCCATAAAGTTAATTGAATCTGAGTTTATAACTTGTCTAAGATATTTTAATGAAAAAAATCTCATACACATGTTCTTGGGCAACTTATAGGGTAGTAATTTAGACCCAAAAATCCTTAACTCAGTGTATTTTTGAAAGAGATACCAATCTCCAACCTTATTCTGTTCTGAGAGCTGTAAAATTCTTTTCATCTCCTCACTGATCCTGGGCTATTTTGTTTTATTCAATATGTTCACTGCTAGATATAAAAAGAGTTCTGAAAACTTTGAATATGTGAAATCATTACATTCTTTTCTCAGTAATGAAGTCCAAAAAATTATTGACAAAGGTTTTCCCTCTATATCCATTTTTTGCAAAGAAACTGGAAATTTGTCTGCTTGAGAGAATAAATACAAATGGAAAAGATAAGATTAATGTCTAAAAACCCCTTCTGTAGGTAATTTAGTCAACTGGTAGTGGATGGCATCTGCTATGAAACCAACAAAATCAAAAATGATTGATGGAGGTTGACTAGGAGACATGGTAGATAAGAAACCAAGAATAGATTCATCACCATACTCATCTGTGAAATATCCAACAATGAAAGAGAGCATAGAGATGATTTGTCTAGAACATTTAGCAAATTTAGCTGTGGAGTATGGAGGATTTAGCTTTGGAATTTCGACATGAGAAGGCATAAAATTATGAAATATCATGAACCTTTTAGGGAAGTCAAGGCCAAGGTATAACTGAGTTAAGGCCTCCATAGAGAAGGGGAATGCCTAGGGATCAGGTTGTAATTGAAGAATTTGATTAATTGACAGAGTTGTAATGGTAAGAAGTATTTATTTTTCTGCATTTACTATAGCCCTCTGATCTGGCTCATAGTATCTTTGACATAGTCTGATGAGTTCTTGGCCAAGATGAATCAAAGGGACTACATACTTAGGCAAATGAGTTTCCCAGATAGGATTATCATCTTTGTCTAGATATTTCTCATAAAAGCAATTGTGTATATCCATCAAATTAAACTGAACCACAAGGTCTGCAATTTTATAGTCAAGGTAAGTCAAAGGGATGTTTTCAATAGCAACCATAGGTGGTTGAAGGGGATTCACTGTTATAGTAGATTTAGCAGAGATGATTGGGGTAGGTTTAGGAGCTTTGGATACCTCTGGTTTGCCTTTGCTCTGTTTTTTCGACATTTTGGATAACTAGTACAATATTAGATTGTTTGCAAGAATTTTTATATTAAGTAGAGAGGAAATTGAGTAGTTTTAGGTTGAGGATGGATTATTTTAGGCTTTTGGCTCAATTAGGTTTATCTGAGGATGTAAAATTGGCATAAAACATATAACAAGGGGTTTTCTGAGTGGGTTTAATTTGAAAAAGGATTTCTATGGTATATTCAGCAGTTTTAACCCTTTAGGTGCTTTGAATTTGGTCTTCAAGCTTTAGGAACTGGGAATTCAGCTTCAAAAATGCTTGTCGTGTGAAACGGGGTTTCCTGGGAAAAATTGACCTGTGTTTGGCACTTTTTTGGTGATTTTAAGCAATTTAGTCCAATGAAATATCTTGATTAAAGGCCTGGTTTAATTACTGATGGTTTAGAATTGAATTTGCAGGCTTCAATTTGTTGGAAAATACCTTAAGATGCAGATATTTGACTTCATGAAGGTTTTGAGAGGACAATGGTTGATTCTGAGGTCTAGTCCGGCTTACTGGTGCAATGAATAGCTCTTGGTCAATCTTTAATTGTGGAATTATGGTCAAATTCATAATTTCTAGACACAATTTGACAATAAGGGCTAAAAAGGCTTTTACACAATCAAGTGGAGCTATTCAAAGTTCATAATGTGCAGATAAACATAAGAAATGATGTATCAAAGGTTTTAAACCTTGATATTAATCATCATAAATGTTTATTAAATGTATGTCTCATCAATAACGGGAGCGGTTTCACGTTTGAAAAGGAAACTGGAGAGTGGTTATCGCATGGAATTGGAGTGGTAAGCAGTTTAACCTCAACCGGACACGATCCAATAAAAGGTTTCCAAGTTGCAGAGGGAAGAATGGGAAATACTGCCCATTTCGCGTCCGATTTGGGTTGGAGTGGTCGATTATTTTTTCCATGCAATAATCATTTGGGGCCGTTAGATCTTGCGATTGGGAGCGAAGGGTGAGGATCTATTTGAAAGGTGCAGTTGAAAGAATGGTGGGACCGGGCTCTTCATAAGCACTGGCGAGTAAGACTTTTATAAAATATTCATTGAATTAAAGGTGTTATATACATAAAAGGGGTTTATGTATATGGGCAAGGGTATATAAACATAGTTAAAATATATCGTGGTTTAAACAATATAAAGCATGAGGTTTTATATAGTATGGAAAATGTGGATAGGTGCGGGGTTAATGTTTAATTGAAACAAACCTTAGTTAAATTTCAATAAAACTTTGGGTTATGAATTTATGCGGGGAAGGATTAGTATATACATTACAATGGGTTAAGTTTTTCGAACCTTATCAAAACGTTTAATCAGATTTAAAAGACTTAGGATAAAATTTTGATGAGCGAGGGAATATGTTTTGTTTTGAACATATGTATTGGCGCAACTTTTATTTTATTATATAGTTTTAACCATGTTGAATGGTTTAATAACTATAGGGGGTAGGATATTTAATTAAAGTTAGTTTTATACCAAAGGGTGCTTTATTTGGGTTTTATTTTGACATGTGGATAATAACTTTGGTCCAAAATCTTTGTAATAGTGGTTTTTGGGGGTATTTAGATATAGGGAATTAAATAAGTAGGATAAGGTATTATTTATGGATTTAATAAACTAAGTTAAAAGTTAATATGAAAAGGGGAATGGAATGCACACAAAAATACATAAAATGACTAATTAAAGTGAACAAGTAAAGCAAAGCTTGTTTTTTTCATCATTTCACCAATTTACTTAGGATAAAGCATTTTTGAGGGTTTTTGTATGTTTCTAAATGAAGGAAGTTAATTAGATGGGGTTTTATGTTTCATTTAGTAAGATTGAGTCTTTACTTATGAAAATGAGTTAAAATGTATGAATGAGGGATAAATAATGGTAAACGGGGATTTAACATAAGAATTTAACATTTTCAACTAACTAGTCATCGAGCCTTGGGTCCGGTCCCAACAAAAGTTAGAGAAATGCTCTGAGCGTGTTTTATTGATAGTCTAAACTGCTAAATACTTACAGGGGAGGGTAAATTAGTGATTTTTTCCCGGTGATGAATATTACATGCTTTTTCGCACTTCTTTATACCTACCCAACATTACTCTAGCATTTTTTCTTCCTTTTGGCAGGTGCATTTAGGCTTGCAACCTCGAAACATTTATTCTTTTTAAAGCATAAACTATCTAATTCTACCTTATTTCATCTGAGGGCTTAGATTAAAATATTGAGCTCCTCATTATTCTCTACCTATCTACTGATTTTTCAAGATTAAACTGTATGACAAATATTTATTCACTATCTAAAACATGGAAATTGAAAACATGACAAGTCAAGATTAAACATTTTAACTCATCATGGATTATGGAATTTAATGACACTCTACACATAATCATTTATTATTTGCAGTAAAATGTAAAAGTAGTGGAATTTGGATTTGCTCACTTTCAGGTTCTATTTCTTTTCTTTTGGGTTATATATTTTTCTAATTCCTTTGACCTTTCTTTTAGGAATTTTTACCCTCTTTTTGACTTTTTATTATTTTTTTCATTTTTCAAAATATGGGAAAACAACTTGCAAAAAGCAAGGTATGTACATATTTACAAGACTATCAAAGTCAATTCAAAATTATGAACCCTATTACTATAGGACCCTAACACTCTCTCTTTTGGAAGATGTTATAGGCCTTGGCCCACTTAATCTGGTTCTTGGCAAATGAGAGGAAGGCTTGGAGCTGGACATCTCCTATAAAGGGACTAGGATTCTTGTTCGTGTCCTCTTCTAGAAAGAAGTTGTGCATGAAAGTTCACAGAGCAGGCATTGGACTTGTTCATATTGCTCATTACAGCAGTGGACAAATTCTTCTATAGTCCTAAAATTTGTAGACTTTCCTGCCCTGATGGCCTTGACTTTCAGCAGTAAATATTTTTCTATTAAGAACAGGGTAGAGTTGGTGGTCGGTGGCCTGCAAGATAGTGCATTTTTATACAAAGAAGAAATCATGGTGATTTGTTTCTTAGCTTGCTCCACCTGCTCTTGTGCCCTCTTTAGCTTTGCCTATTCTTCTCTGAGCTGGGCAAATGTTTCGTCTTCTGTAGAGGAGAGGTTTGTGAATTTCTTTAGTAGTGCTTGGTATTCTTGTGTTGGCACCACCTCCTTCCTACATTGTGCTAGCTCATGCTTTGCTTGCATCAGTTCATTGTGTAATTTCTGATAAAAAAATTTCTCTACCAGGGGGGTATAGGCAGGGGCTTCCTTTGTTTGGGTCTCCTTCTCTTCTGTAGTTTTCTGCTTAGTTTGTGTAGAAGCTTCAATGGTATTTGCTAGTTTTGTCTGAATTTTGACCACAATAGTACCTGCATGGTCAGTCTGTATCCTAGTTTCAGTTGTATCGATAAAATTGTTCTATACCTCAACCTTTGTAGTGGCTACCAAGTTGGTTTGTACCTCAGCCTCAACAATGTCAGCCAATTCAGTCTGCATCCGGATTCAACAGTGTTTATCAAGTTAGCGGCTACTTCTATTTGAGTTCCTACGGTGGTGGTTTATTTCTTTGGCTTCCGGGCCCTTCTCTCCTCCTTCAGTTGTTTCCTCAGATATTTCCCCATTTTCTTTAATCTTCTGCAGGCCCTGCTTAGTTCGTAATTTTCTTTTCATCTAAATTTTCACCTGTCCTGATTTCGACAGTTGGTGGAGGAGCAGTATTCCCATTTTCAGGAATGGTGTTTCCAACCTTAGGGTTGCCTGTGATGGTGCTTCTTATTTGGTCTTCATAGTTTACTTCTATATCAGGGTCTCGACTGGGTGGAGCAGTGCTACCTCCTCGTGTCAAAGGGACTATTTCTATGCTTGTGCTTTGCTCTAGAGGGACAGTGTCACCTGACTGATTTTATAATTCCATTCTTTCCTCTTCCTGTCCTTTGATACACACCTCATAATTCCCAAGAGGAGACAGATTCCCATCGTCCTGTGATTCATCTTGGTCGAGTAGGACTTCAGTGTGACCAGAACTGCTGGTGGTGGCAAACTTATCTAAGGGTTCTTCTTTCTCTTCTACTCCCGATGGGTTTCTGGATTCGTAGTCTGTCCTTATTTGTTCTAGAACTCGAGCCATTTCTTCCTCAAAGTCTTGCAAGGGTGTGTTTTTAGGGTGGGATGGTCCTGCCTCCTCCATGAGGTCCGAGGTTCCTTGAAGTTTTTTGGACCACTTTTTCCTGCTTAATTCTGAGGTTGCAGTTCGGGTCCTTTTTCTTCTTGGTGTATTTACCCTGGGGGGCTCAATTTTGGTTTCGTCAAGGTTTATTTCTAGTTCCTGTGCATCAGGGTTGACAAAATTGTCCTAGGTTATCCGTTGCTTATCCAGCTCATGAATGATGACTATTTTAATAACCCATGGTGACTAAATATTGCTTGGGGATTTTTGGCTCTTCTTATTCGAACAATAGTATCATGTAATATGGAATTTAAGAAAGCAGTCAGATTAACTGAAATATTTTGCTTAAGTATAGCTAAGAGTTTGAGTTGACGAGGTTTTACCACGTCCCAACATATGTCACATGTAATGAACTTTTGGATGAATGTCGTCAGCTCCTGCCATGGCTGGTGTAGAGAGGTAGGATTAATCCCTCTCCCTTTTCTCTCCAATGGCTCCTCCGGATCCTAATATGCTGCTACTGCATCTCGTAGGAGGAGATGTTTCTTTGTCCAACTTTCTCCTTCTGCTGGTATTCCGGAGACTCCAGCAATAATTTCCTCCGTGACAGGTATAATTTGACCCTTGATTCTAGTTTGACCTTCTTGCAGATTTTGGAGAAACTCAATTGTAATTTCCATATCAAATCCATATAATCGGTGTACATATGTCAGCCAGCTAGCTTGCTGGAGGATGGCACTAGCTGTATCTGAAATTGGAAATTTTATAGGCTCGTTTCGAAGGGAATTTCCTCCCATGGCTGATATGCTTTCTTTCTCTGATTGTATTCTTCCTCGGCTATGTCGTTTCGACTGAATGTTGTATGCAAGAGAAAGAGAAATTATTGTTCTGTGTAGGTAACTTCATGCCTTAATTGTAGTGTTCCTCTGGTATTATCGATGTGTCTAACAAGATTTGTGCCGAGATTTCGCTTGCTTGCCAATTTAAGATCAATTGCACCCCCTCCATTGAAGAAAGGGCGCCCATGCCCTCAAGTACAGGAGAGATTTTTCCAATCATCAATGCAGATAAGGGAATGTCAGCATTTTTTAATAATGACATGTACGTGAAGGAGCAGGTTGTGGGTTTCGAGCTTCAGGTGGTTGAGTAATTACTAGCATATGTAGTGTAAAGGTAAGTTTTGGAATTTTTTTTCATAATTGCATCTTGTGCGGAAGTGAACGGAAGGGGAAAGGGAATAGTATAACCATTATTACGATATGATGCCCTTATTTAATGAAAAGTTATGATGGAAGCAAGACTGAGTCAATTAATGATTGGCGCTGTCATCCGGGGGTTCAAATATGTAAGCATATCTCTGTTAGTTATTCCTATGGTAGATTATAATTATCACTAATTCGAGTAATAGCTTATGGAAGAAGAATATAAGATAAGGTGTATATAAAAGTATTTGGCTATTGATGAAGCATACTTTCATACCACAAGCAGATCCACTGCTGCCAGCAGGTGTTCATAGCCTCGACAGGGTTGCTAGTTTAACCCGAAAGAATGAGCCGGGATCCTTATGTAAAAATAGTTGTTCTGCCCATTTTGTGGAGAGATCACCATGCTAGTATGGTAACCATATAACCATAGTTCCACTCACCATAGTTTTAGCAAAGTGATCAGGCCAGATCATGATGAGACCTCCTGTTCCTCAAGCAATTAAGAAGGTCATTACCCTCGTGTTGTGGCCATTGTGGGCATGTCACTTGCTAAGCTCTTATGAACGTGGTAGGTTGGCTTGTGATGAGACCACCTATCCTCTCTTGAAAATTTTCATGTAAGCATAGTAATTTTTTTTGAATAATAACATCTTGATTTATAAGGAGGTCACTATGCTGGTGTGATAGCTAGATAACCATAGTGCCATTCACTAGGATTGTAATAGAGTGATCAGGCTAGATCGTGATGAGACCTTATCCTTCAAGCAGATGAGAAGGTCATTACCCTGGTGTGGTAGCCATTGTGGGCATGTCACTTTTTAAATCCCTATGATCATGGTAGGCTGGCTCGTGATGAGACCCCCTATCCTCTCTTGAAAATTTGCATGAACACATAATAGTTACTCTTTATACATGAAGGGAGGCTCATTAACTCCTTAAGAGTTAGGGATGGTGAAAGAAGTGAAAGAATTACAATACAATTAATACCCTTTATTCTCATTCCTTCATATTGGAGGAAAATATTACTCGAGTAGTGCAGAAAGACATACCAAGATGAGGTCATGTATTGTATGATAATATACTTGAACTGGGGATGACTTATCATTTCACTTCATGTATGCACAATGTCAACTTCCTGTCTAAGGATTATAGTGCCAAGGAGTCATCATATTGGTAATTTTACCATTTCCCTTTCTTCTTCACCTACCATTCCCTGCTCATAGATGCTTTTAGCTGGATAAAAGGGATAATGGGATGAAAAAAAAAGGTTATTCAATTTGAACAATAGGGAGAAATAAAACACAAAACTTGGTTTTTCAATCTGATGGAACAATAGTCGTTCAAATATTGAAAAAGAGTCATTTAGGTATTGAACACTGGGAAGAATAAAAACACAAAATCATGGATGTTCAGTTCGATTGAACTGCAACAGTTCAGATGTTGAACAACAGCTGTTCAAATATTGAACAGCAAGAAAAATAAGAATGCAAAAACACGGTTGTTCAATCTGATTGAACAAAAATCATTCAAATATTAAACAACTGTCATTCAAGGTTTGGACAACAAGAAAAATAAAAACAAGAAAAAACGGTTGTTCAATCCGATGGAACAGTAGCCGTTCAAAGATTGAACAACAACTGTTCAAGGTTTGAATAACAAGAAAAATAAGAACACCAAAACATGACTATTCGATCCAATGGAACAACAGCCATTCAAATATTGAACAACAGTCATTCAAGGTTTGAACAACAAGAAAAATAAGAACACCAAAACATGGTTGTTCAATCCGATGGAACAACATCCATTCAAAGATTGAACAACAGATGTTCAAGGTTTGAACAACAAGAAAAATAAGAACACAACTCACAAGAGGATGAGAGAAAAAAATTGCAATTATGAAGAATGTACAACAAAATAAGACATTTATAAAAATTATTTTCAAATGATGCTGGCAAACCTCTCATGTACTTGAGTTTGTGGGGTTGTCACCCCCTTGTGCCACAACTTGGACGGTGGGATCATTTCGTACATGTTGGCAAAAATTTCCTTTCGTGAGAGGTTTGTGATAGAGGCACACTCTGTGCCCGTTAACTCGAAATGTTGAACCAGACCCATCTATGGTGGTCAAGGTGAGTGTGCCATTGCTGTGTACTTCCTGAATCTCATATGGACCAAGCCACCTTGTTTGTATTTTTCCTGGAAAATATTGGAATCTAGAGTCATAGAGGAGTGCCCAATCTCCTTTTTGAAATGCCTTCTTATTGATAAGGTTGTCATACCACTTAGCTCATTGTTGTTTTATGATCACTGTGTGTTGCAAGGCTAGTAGTCGTATCTTGCATAGTTCATTTATCTGTTGGAGTCTTCTATTTTGGGCTTCTGTTAAGTCCATCCCTACTTCCTGGCCATTCTCAGAGTTTTGATTTCAAATTCAATAGGGAAGATAGGTTCTCTCCCAAATACTAGATGATATGGTGAATATCCAGTGGTGTTTCGCCAGGTTGTATGATAAGCCCATAAGGCTTCTGGTAGTCTAGTGGCCCAATCCCAGCGATGTGCTGCTACTGTTTTGGTAAGGATTGCCTCCAGGACTTTGATGGTGCTTTTGACTTTCCCATTTTCCTATGGGTGGTAAGGAGACGTAACTCTGTGGATGATATGGTGATTTCTTAGGGTGGCTATAATTTTATTACCTATGAATTGTGCCCCTCCATCGATTATCACTTCTCGTGGCGGACCGTATTGCATGAATAGCACAAAAAGAAAATTAATCACTGATTCTTCCATGGCTCTTGACAAGGCCACTTCTTCTACCCATTTGGTTAAATAATCTGTGGCAACCAACATGTAGACTTTCTGGTTTGATGGCGGGTTGAATGGTCTTATGAACTCTAGTTCCCACTGTTCGAACGGTTCTATTACCAATTTTGGCTGTAGTGGCATTTCGTCTTTTTGGCCTGGGCGGCCAATCCTTTGGCAACTATCACATGCTTGGACATATTTTTTTGCGCCTTTGAAGATCGTAGGCCAATAATAGCCTAATTGTAATACTTTATGCCCCATTTGATGATCTGCAAAATGGCCACCACAAGGTTCATCGTGACAGGTCTGTAGGATGTCATAAACCTCATCATCCCTAATGCATCTGTGTATGTGCATGTCGGCCTCTGTATTGAAGAGATGTCAACCGATCAAGGAGAAACTTGCACTGTGTTGTACAATCAGTTTCCATTCTCTTGATGTTAAATGTCTGGGAAACTTCCCTACTGCCAAGTAATTTGCCACGTCTGCATACCAGGGAATTTTTACTGCTATTGCAAACAGATGCTCGTCAAGAAAGTGATCATCGACTACGAGCATGTCATCTGTCTTTAGCACCTTGGACAGGAAGTATGCGACCACGTTTTCCTTTCCTACACGATCCTTGATGGTTATATCGAACTTCTGTAATAACAGAAACCAACAAGTTATTCTACCATTCGTGATTGGTTTATTGGCTACATATCTAATGGTAGAGTGATCAATATACAGGAGTACTTGATAGCCAGTTATGTAATGTCTAAATTTATTAATGGCATAAATGACAGCCAGGAATTCCTTTTTAGTCACTGTATAATTTAATTCGGTAGGAATGAAGTTTTTGTTGATATAATAAATAGCATAGGTTTTTTTTTCTTCTTCTTGGCCAAGAACTGGCCCTATTGTTGTGTCGGATGCATCTGAAGAAATGTGAAAAGGAAGCTTCCAGTTAGGTCCTCGCAAAATTGGTGCTATCGAGACCAGTCTCTTTAAGTCTGCAAAAGCGGTGTCACATTTATCAGTCCAATGGAATTCAACATTTCCAGTTAGTGCATACAAAGGTGCTGCTATTTGTGAAAAAATCTTTATGAATCTGCAATAATATCCTACATACCCCAAAAATATACGTACCTCCATCTGCATACAAGGTGTGGTTAATAGAAGGATTACCTCTATTTTTGCTGGATCTACCTGTATTCTAGCTGCAGAGATGTAGTGACCTAATATTACTCCCTCGGTCATCATCATGTGACATTTTTCATTGCTTAGACATAACCTAGTAGTAATACATTGCTCCAACACTTTTTCTAGCATTTCTAATGCTTGATCAAAGTCCTCACCATATGGGGTGAAGTCATCCATATAGATTTCAAGCCCCTCATTTATTAAGTCATAAAAAATGTTGATTATGGCTCTTTGGAATGTTGCGGGGGCATTACATAGCCCAAATGGTAAAACCCTATAAGAAAAAGTACCCCATGGGCAGGTGAAGGTCATCTTATCCCGGTCTTCGGGATCTATCTGGATTTGATTATAACCACTGAACCTGTCAAGAAAGGAGAAGAATCATTTCCCTGCCAATGTGTCAAGGACCTGGTCAATAAAAGGGAGGGGGAAGTGGTATTTTTGTGTTGCTTTATTCAGTTCTCTATAATCCACACAGATTCTCCATTTCCCATTGTTTTTAGGAACAACTATCAAAGGAGAGACCCATTTGTTGTTTGAAATAGGATAAATAAAATTTACATCCAACATCTTTTGCAATTCATCTTTTACAATAACTTTTGAGTGCGGGTTTAGCCTCCACTAGGGTTGCCTAACGGGTCATATTTATTTATCAGTATAGATGTGATGGGTGCTGAGGATCTAAGCCCTTCATGTCTGGGTAGTCCCAAGAAAATTCCCCCTAATACTTCTGTAGAAATTTTATGAGCCTTTGTTTTTGGTTACTATTCAAATTTCCATTGATATTCAGGATCTTTCCAGCCTTAATTTCAAGGGTATGTTGTTACGCACAGTGGTGGGTGAATCATAAAATTATTAATCACATTGTCTTCAAGTTGATCTTTAAATTCAAGAGCTTCTACTACCATCAGAGGTGGGTGAATGTATTACTCCTAATATTCATATGGAGGTTTATGAAGTTTCACCGTAGGTAGGCTTGGTTTGGTAGGCGGGTATATAATGATATTTTTTATGCAATCTCCTCTAGTTATGGTCATGCTGCCATTTCGGCAGCCTATGTAAGCATCGGTTGTCGCTAGCCAAGGTCGCCCAAGAATTAATGGGTGCCCGTCCAGCCCCTTCTTTAGATTAATAACTAAGAAATCAGCTGGATATTCCCATGAATCCATGGATACTAGGATTTCTTGCATTGTTCCTTCTGATCTGATAACAGACCTGTCAGTGAGCTCTAGCAATGTGGCCGTGGGTTCTAAAGCGGATATACGTAGCTTTTCACAAGTTCCCGTAGTTAGGATGTTAATGGCTGCCCCTAAGTCAACTAGTGTGTTTGGGAAAGAGTGGAAAGAGATTTTCATAGCTACTATGGGATTTCTCGGGTCTTCATATTTCACAGGTGATTCCTTACCTAGTAATAGGTCAAATAATGCTCCTACCACATGAACGGTGAAGCAAAATAGATAAAAGCACAGTGGAAGCAGAAAGCAGACACACAGGATGTAGTAATTAAGAAGGTAAATAAGTTTGATCAAGACAATTATTGGAATTTTCTGATCAAACCTTATCATCAGTATCAGACTCTTCGATCCTTAATAGATTCAACAAAAGGATCACAACCTATACTTTCAAATGCAGTATTCAAGGGACATGTCAGATCAAGGATTTTGCAGCCAGCTTAGCTCAAGCCTATGATGGATATTTCTCAACTTCGTGAACAACTCCAGAAGAAAGGGCGGAATTCATAAATCAAAATTGTTATTTTATTTTCCTAGATTATAGTTTAAGTTAGTCCTACGAGGATGGCTGTTTGAAACCTCTTCTATATTTTTGTAATAATCTATTTTTAGAACATAGTTAGTTTAGTATTTAAACCCCTCTCATGAATTTAGAGAAGGGTCCAGAAATTTGTCAAAAACATTTGCAAAGAATGCACTATTGTAAGTTTGTAAGTGCTTTGATGAATTAAAGGAGAAGGAGAAGATCACTGATGTTGCACTACTGTACTCTTTAAATTTCTTGAAAGTGAGAAGGAGCAGATCAATTACTATCAGTTTACATGAGTAGGACTTCATATGGTACTTTTATTCACTTGTATTAATTTTTGCTTTATAGATTGATAGTCATCTTTTATTTCATTATATTTTTGAAACGTTATTATAGATGAATGTTACATGCACTTCTGTTCTAATAATTGTCTGTAGTTTCTTAATGTATAATCACATATATGAATGCGATATATATACCAAGAAAGAAGTATGATCAAAATGAAAAATAGACACCCTGAGAAAAAATTTGACTTTCCAGGCCTCTTGTTGAGTGGCTTGATTGGAAATGGGGAAGGGCATTGTTTCAGTGTGTTACAATCTGGCTATGTTTATAAATGGATTTGTTCTAAGGGTGTTACAATGTGGCCATATTTATAAATGGTTTTATTTCGAGTCGTGTCTTGAAGGTACGCTGAACACAATTTGTCGTTTAAGGTTATATAAAAAAGTTTGATTATTTGATTTTTAATAGTATTTAGAACTTCATAATTAAAATTTAAAAAAAATTCTTAAGAGTGGTTGGCTCGGTGGTGGGGTTTCATATAACTATCAAAAGATTAATTGGCAATGCAAAATAAATGATATTCATCATGTGGTTGAGATGACTTTCATTTAACCCTCCACATATCTATTTCCCGACCCCTTGCGACAACACATGTCTGCATACGGGCACCGCCATAAATAACTTGTCCCCATTATTAATTTATTATTGTACCCATTACCCCAACTCTTCCATTGCACCATTGTCCCACATTAGAACTCTTGCAAATAGCTAACACAACCATAGCCACTCTGAACTCTGGCTAGAGATGGGAGGTGCAATAATACGCCATGAAAGTGCCGAAGAATTGTTAGACGCATTTCCACCCGTTAAACAATTATTTCAACACGGCGGCTGGATAGATTATATTAGTAGGTTCAAGGGCATGACAATGACATAGCCCTAGAAATATTGTTACTGATGAAATAGGTAACCACACTGTTACCTACTTTTTTTTGGTATCATAAAAAGCACCCGATTTTGAAAAGTGGTGATGCAGAATCACCGCTTTTTTTTGTGCACATTTTTGACACTCTAATATTTTTATTTATGAAGTATGAATATTTGTTTTAAAATGTTAGTGATTTTCATGCTAATTTTGAAACGTATTGATGCAGCATCAACTTTTTTTGTTTAGAGCTGTGATTTTCATGTTAATTTTGAAACGTATCGATGCAGCATCAACCTTTTTTTTTTAGAGTGGTGATTTTCATGTTGGTAATAAAACACAAAACTTAGATAAAATATATATATATATATCAAAACAATAAAAAAACCAATAAAAATGTTAAAAATAAAAAATTAACTCGTAAAAATAAAAAATTTAAACAAAAATAAATAAATAAAAAAACAAAAATATTCGAAAATTATATCAAAAGAAATGACAAAATTTGAAAAAAAAACACATAATTTAAAGAAAAAACAAAAATTAACCAAAAAAAAAAACATCAAAAACATTTTTTTCTAAGTTATTAAAAAAACCATATAATTAAAAAAAAAATTAAATAGAAATTTTAAAAATAATTAAAATTACCAAATTAAAATTTAGATAAAAAAATAAAATACAAAAAAGAAAAAATTTAATTTAAAAATTTAAATTAAAAAAATAATAATAATAAGAAAAAAAAATACAAATTTTAAAATTAACGAAAAAACCAAATTAAATAAAAATAAAAAAAAAAATAAAAAAAAAATTGAAAAAGAAAATTAAAGTAAAAGAATTAAAAAAAAAAAACTATCATTAAAAAACAAAAAAAATGAAAAAAACCACATGCAAATAATTAAAAAACAAATATCCATAAATTTGCTCTTTTTTTTTTTAAATGAAACAATTTATAAATTTTAAAAATGAAAAAATAAATAAACTAAAAGATTAAAAAATTAAATTAAATTAAATTAAATTTTAATAAATTTAATAAATAAATTTTAAATTTTAAAAAATAATTAATCTAAAATATTAAATTTAAAAAAAAAATTAAAATAAAAACAAAAATAATTAAAACAAATTAAATTTAAAATACAAAATTTGAATTAAAAAAAATATATTAAAAACTAAAAAAAAAAAAAAATTGTTACGAACTGAATATATATATATATATATATATATATATATATATATATATATATATATATATATATATATATATATATATATATATATATATAAAAAAATATCAAATTAAAAAAAAAAAAATTATTTAAAAAAAAAGAAGAAGTTTTTGATCGTGGTGGCACCGCCAATCGGCCTCCCGCCCAGGTGATGGCGGGAGGCCGATTCCCGGAATCGCCCTCTCGCCGCTAGAGGCCAATTCCCGGAATCGCCCTCCCGCTGCAGGAGGTCGATTCCCAGAATCGCCCTCTCGCCGCTGGTGGCCGATTCCCGGAATCGGCCTCCGCCGCCACCTGGGCAAGAGGCCGATTGGCGGCGCCACCACGATCAAAAAAAAAATTATTTTATTTTTTTTTTCAATTTTTTTTTTTTTTTTTGGATTTGATTTTTTTTTAATTTTTTTTTGTTTTTTTAAATTTTTTTTTGTTTTTAATTTCTTTTTCTAAATTTTGTTAATAATTTTTATTAAATTTTGTATTTTTTTATTTAATTGATTTTTTTTTTAATTTTTTCTTTTTTTTTATTATTAAATTTTATGTTTAGTTTTTTCATTTAATTTTTAAAATTTAATAAATTTTGTGTTTATTTATTTATTTATTTGAATTTATTATTTGTTTTAAATTTTTTATTTTTTTTTATTATTTTTTTAATTACATAAAATTTTTATATTTTTTTTATTTCAATTAAAATTGTGTATTTAAAATTAGATATTTTTTTAATTAAACTTAAAATTTTCAAATTAATTTGTTTTTTATTTTAGTTTTTATTTAATATATTTTTTTTAATTTATTTTTTTCAATTTTTCATTTTTAATTGATTTTTAAAGGTTTTTAACTTTTTTTTTTTTTTTTTTTGGTAGCTGAGTCCGTTGTTGACCTAGACGCTCTGTCGCTCCTCTGCGTCTGAGGCCTAGCCTCGGCCCTGCTCGAAGGGTCTTGTGCATTCCTTGTGCCCTGGTTTCTTCTGAAGTTCTTGTGCGGTGCTTTCTTTTCGACCTGAGCTTCTCTTGGTAGGGCGCGACGCCTTTATTTTCGACCTGTGCTCTTGGTAGGACGCAACGCTTCGTTTCCGTGTGGCTTCCATGCGCGGCGCTTTTGTGTGAGCTCGTTCTGTCGAGCTTTGTCGGTGCTGCATCAATGGAGCCGCCTCCTTCATCTGACGCTATTGCCTTCTCCAATCTGGTGGCATCCCTTCCAAAAAAGAAAGCTATCGAGGCTACGAAGTTTGTGAAATGCCTTGATGACATTCCTGAGATCTCTCTCCCTCCGGAGGGCCCGATTCAGGTCGCGCTTTCTATGGCTGAGAGAGCTATGGTGGGTCAGTTCACTGGGCTTTGGCCCTCCCCCAAAACCACGGAGAGCTGGGTCACAAGAAACTGGGCACCGCTGATTAAAGGCAGAGTCACTTCATACTTTCTAGGTAAGGGATTCTTCCTGTTTGAATTCACTGAAAAGGAAGATAAGGATCTGATATTCCGCAACGGCCCCTACTTTATGGGCCCTCAGGGGCTGTATCTCAATAAGTGGACGCCCGATTTTGATCCTGCTGTGGACGTCCCCACAGCCGTCCCCGTGTGGGTTAGGCTGCCCAATCTGCCAGTGCATTGTTGGAATGAGGAGTCCCTTCAACACATTGGAAACACCTTGGGCAAGTACATTGACCGTGCAAACAGTAAAGATCAGTACGACTGTGCTAGAATTTGCGTTGAAGTTGACCTCGAGGTTGGTTTGCCTGAGGCAATAAAGATCAGAGTTGGAAACTGGACACATGTACAAAAGCTGGACTATGAACAACTTCCGTTCAAATGTCGGAAATGTCATGTTTACGGACACTTTGCTAGAGGATGTCCTAAGAACAGCGAAATGGAGAAAGGCAAAGAGTATGGCTGGACTCAGGTTAAAAGAACCAAAACTGCACACAAACCCCCTAGATCTGGAAACATGAATGGTAAAGGGACTTAGGCAGGCATTGGAATCCAAACACCTCTCCTGGAAGAACAAGGAAATAAATTTACCCAGTTAAGCTCAGCAATAGAAGACACCCAAGAAATAGAGATGCAGAAAGAAGGATCGCCCCAAAAAGAGTCCCTTCTAGGACCAAAGCAAGCTGAAAGCAATGCAGACAGGACAAAAGAGACACCCTCAGAGGAGGCTGAGGAAGTTCAAGGTTCGGAGGACTCAGAAGAAGAAGGTGAAATAGGGGACTCGCAAGCCGGCTAGAAGACCATCGACAGGCCGAAAATCTGCTCGTGAAAAAAGAGAGCAGGAAACTTACAAAGACAAAGTTCAAGGAAGTCAACCAACCCTCGAGAAGCTCTTGGTTAAAACTCCGAAGTCAACCAGAAATCAGCCTCAGAGCTCTAAAGGAGCTCCACTCTCCAAAAGCAAGTGATGAAGATTGTCTCTTGGAATTGTAGGGGTATGGGGAGAAAAATAAAATAAGAAGCCATTAAAAGCTTGATGAGATCTGAATTTCCTGACATACTCCTCATCCAGGAGACTAAAATGGAGGACAAGGCCTTCCTCCAAGTCGTTAAAAAACTGTGGAAGAAAAGTGAAGGAGTAGTTGTCTCAGCTCGTGGTGCCTCAGGAGGCCTAGGCACACTCTGGAATCCAAACAAATATTCAAGGATCAAAGAAATCGTGAACAGCCATTGGCTGTTTACTAAACTGCAACACGTCGACTCAGACGAGACCCTCTGTCTTTTCAACGTGTATGTTCCATTCAGCGCAGAAGAGAAGAAGAACTGTTGGGATACCATAAGAAGTTTGGCAGAATCGGAGGAGTTAGCAAATATCATCATTGCAGGGGATTTAAATCTCACTTTATCTTCTGCTGAAAATCGGGGAGGAAGTATTGTCAGGGATCCGGCGAGAGAACAGGTTGAGGATCTGCTCCAGGAGTGGGACATGATCGACATTAAACCATTGTCGGGAAAATACACTTGGACCAATAAAAGACTCGGTCCGGGACACATCGCTTCAAGGTTAGACCGGTTCTTCGTTCAAAGCTCTTTTCTTCTTCTTGGATTAGAATCAAGAATGCATATCCTTCCTTGTATTGTCTCTGACCACAGACCTATAAAGCTCGATCTTCTGGCTCATACGGACCAAGGTCCCATCCCTTTTAAATTTAGACCCCTTTGGGCCAAGGAACACTCCTTTAGGCAACTTGTAAAAGATAGTTGGAAGCTCCCTGTCAACGGTTCTGCCTTCTTTGTTTGGGAGGAAAAACTTAGGAGAGTAAAAGCTGCTTTGAAAATCTGGGTTAAATCCCTTCCTGATCTTGCAGTGGAAAGGAAAAAGATTCAAGAGTGTCTTGAGATACATCATCTCAATTCTGAAAATGAAGAGATCACAAAATATATTCTTGACAAGGAGGCCGACCTTCAGCAAAAGCTTCTCAAGGCAAGCCTGGCCGAGGAAGAATACTAGAGGATTAAATCCCATAGGCTTTGGCTCAAGGAAGGCGATAGGAATTCATCCTTCTTCCACAAACAAGCCCAAGCCCGGAAAAGTTTCAATTCCATTTCTGAAATCAAGGAAGAGAACGTCAAGCACAGAGATATCCAAAGCATAAAAAATGTCGCCTATCTCCATTTCAAAAAGTTGTACAGTGAAGAAGAGGGGCTGGAGCTTTTTTCTAATTCTTTGAACAAGGTTCCATCTCTGATTTCTGCCAAAAAGAATCAGCATTTGGAAGCTGAGGTCTCCAATAAAGAAATAAAAGCTTCCCTCTTTGCAATGGAGCCAGACAAGGCCCTGGGCCCTGATGGCTTCACTGCCAGATTCTTGCAGACCTGTTGGCAGATCGTGGAAAAATACTTATGCAAAATGATCCAGAAATCTCAAACTTGCCAGAAAATCGGGGGAAGTACCAATTCGGCCTTCCTGGCTCTCATTCCCAAGTAAAAAGGTGCCAATTCCTTCTCCAGATTTCTCCCTATCTCCCTTTGCAACATAGGTTACAAGCTGATAACAAAAGTAATTGCAAATAGACTGAAAACCATTCTTCCAGCTATCATTCCTGAGAATCAGGGAGGATTTATTCAAGGAAGACAGATCGTGGACAATTTTATCTTGGTCCAAGAAGCGATCCATTCAAGCGTTACCCGGAAAGAGAAAGGAATGGTCATCAAATTAGACCTCGAAAGCGCCTTTGATAGGGTGAGGCATAGATTTTTGTTGGATGTCCTGCACAAATTTGGCTTTGGCCCCAACTTTGTTCAATGGATCAAGGCTTGCATCAGTGAGCCCTGGATTGGCCCTTTGGTGAATGGGACGGCTACTGATTTTTTCAAAGCCTCTAGAGGACTGAGACAAGGGTGCCCCCTCTCCCCCTTGCTCTTTGTCCTCCAAGCCTCTGTTTTCAGCTTCCTCTTGAATAAAAAGCAATCTACCCAAGAAATCATGGGTCTGAACATCGCAAGAGGAGTTAAAAACATAAACCATGCGCTATTTGCTGATGACTCTCTCTTGATGGGTGTTGCCTCCTTGATCTCTGCTAAAAGAATCAAAGATGTGTTGGATGTCTATTGTGAAGACTCAAGCAGCAGCCTTAACAAAGGCAAATGTCATATCTACTGCTGGAATATCACTGCCAGAACACTCCATGATATCTCCAGTTGCTTTGGTTTTGCAGCCTCCTCTTCATGGTCCTCCTTCAAATACTTGGGGCTCCCTATTTTCCAAAAATGCGCCCTCAGCAAAGACTGGCTGCCTCTGCTTGACAAATTTAAGGCCAAAATTCACTCCTGGGGCTTCAATTGGTTCAATCTCGCTGGTAAGACAATGCTCATAAAAGTTGTCTTGAATAGCCTTGCCATATATCAATCTTCTGTTATGATGGCTCCTATTGGCATCATGAGGAAAATGGAGGATTACATCAGAAACTTCTTTTGGAAAGGTGGCAAAGATAATAAGAATAAAATCCCTCTTTTAAGTTGGGATATAATCTCTTTACCCAGAATGGAGGGTGGTCTGAATTTCAAGAATATCAGCAAGCAAAATATTGCTTTGGGAGAAAAACTGCTATGGAGAATAATAGGACCAAATCCGGGTTGGGCTCAGATGGCGTTGTGGAAAAAATACTTTCGTGGTCAGAGAACACGATGTTTGGACAACCCCATTCTGGTCCCCGGAACGATGATCCATAAGCTGTGCACAAAAGTCTCCATTTTATTCAATCCCCATGTGCACTGGATTCCTGGAAATGGTAAGCGCATAAAAATCTGGGAAGACCGTATTATGGGTTGTGAGCCCCTTGCTGATGACTTCTCCCTAGCCTTGTTAAAAGAATGGATGGACAGAGCTGGCCTCAAAACTCTGTGGGATATTTCTAAATGGGAGAATGGTATTTGGCAGAACTGGGAGAAGCTTGAGGTCCCTCAGAATCTTTCCAAAGATTATGCAGTCTTCCTTGCCCTTTTAAAAGGCAAAGCCTCGATGAACAGCAGAAAAAAAGACTCTCGTGGTTGGGGTCCGACCCCTGGGTATTACTCTGTGGCGCGGGGATACTGGCAGATCTCTCTGCATCCTCACGTTCCCCCCAACCTGAAGCCTTGGCAGGGGATCTGGTCTCAGACATCAATCCCCAATTTTTTTTTTTTTTCTGTTGGCTCCTTTTCCACCAAAGAATCCTGACTAATGATAGACTCCGGAAGAGAGGATTTATGGGGCCATCCCGCTGTTCTATTTGTGGGGCTGATGAAGAAAATGCCCCCCATCTGATGCTCTTCTGTAATTTCACTGCTGAAATTTGGAAGGAAGCCTTAGGCCCCTGGAACACCGTCTTCGCCCTCCCTGTCAGATGTTCTGACCTGTTCTCAAACTGGAAATCAAAGTACCCTGGAGGCACTATCAGGAATGTTCACATCAAAAAAGGCTGGCTCGTTCTCCCCAAAATCATCTGCTGGAAATTATGGTTGGAAAGAAATCATAAGATCTTCAGAGACAAGAAGAACGATCCAAAGTTTGTCTGGATTAAAATTAAAAGTCAGCTTAAAGACTGTTTGGGTGATCAACTCGATGGAGCAGATCTTAGTTCACAAGATGCTGATTGGGGCTCTTCTCTTGATATGCATTTCATGGATATTGTCAGGCTTCCCGCTCCTCTATATCCCTGGCAAATTCGCCTTAAGGAACCAGAATTTTACGAGCTGTGCATTAAAAAGTCAAAAATCGCTCTCTTTTTCGACGGGGCTGCTAAAGGAAATCCTGGCATTGCCGGGGCAGGTGGTGTTGTCAAAAGTGCGGAGGGCAGAATTGTTTCTAGATTCGCCTGGGGTGTGGGCTTCAATACAAGTATCCAAGCCGAAGCCCTGGCCCTTTTCCAGGGGCTCAAACAGCTTATCTTTCTGGGTATAAATGATGCATTGGTTTTTGGTGATTCCCAGTCCATCATAAAGGCCATCGTGGACAATTCTTCTCCTGCTGATTTAAGGCTGTCAAGGTTGATGAGCAGAATCAGAATTCTATTACAATCCTTTCAGAGTTTAGACTTGTCCCATGTGATAAGAGACAATAATAAGGAAGCTGATGCCGAAGCCAACACAACGGTCCTCCTTCCCCTTAGAGCCCTTCTAAAAGACAGAGTCGAGGCCTGGGATCCCATCCCTTAATCATTTTTCAATGTTTTACTGTCTTCTATTAAAACAGTTTGTTTGTACCAGCATTCTAGGAAAGATATATAAGATAGCTCACTCTAGAGTTCGCAGTATTCGCAGGCTCAGTGATGGGGAGGTCTTTTGGCTCCTGGCCAAGGAGAAAGCCGAGCGCTGCCACCCCTTTG
The DNA here is from genome assembly GCA_034641835.2 of Pinus albicaulis. Lineage (NCBI taxonomy): Eukaryota > Viridiplantae > Streptophyta > Pinopsida > Pinales > Pinaceae > Pinus > Pinus albicaulis. Next base: position 3,444,925 of record CM076579.1, read on the forward strand.
TAATCTGAAACGAGGCATTTGCCAAGAGATAATACACTACAATAACTGTTCCTGTAAAAAAAAAAAACTTTTTATTTTAACAATGTTTTTATTTATTTTTCTTTATATTTAAAATTTATTTTTTATTTCACTATTTATTTGTTTATTCATTTATTTATTAAAATTTAATATTTTTTTTAATATAATAAAATCTAATATATATATTTTTAATTTAAGTTCATATATATATATATATATATATATATATATATATATATATATATATATATATATATATTTAATTTAAATTTGATTTATTTTTAAATTTTTTTTATTTTTTTAATATATATTTTTTTTAATTTAATATCTTTATTGTATTTTATTTTTCATTTTTTGTTTTTAATTAATTTTTATTTTTTTTACTTTTAATTTAAATAATTTTTATTTTTTTTTAATAATATATTTCTTTAAATTTAATTTTTTATTTTAAAATTTAATTTTTTTTTTTAATTTAATAAACATTTTATTTTTCTTTTTTAAATTTAATTTCTATATTTTATTTTTTATAATTTCTTTCTTTTTTTAACTTGTTGTTTTTATTTTTTTTATTTTTTTATTTTTTTATTTTTTTTATATTTTTATTTTTTTATTTCTATATATTTTGAAATTTTAATCTTTAAATTTTTTTTTTTTCCTTAAATTTTAGGTTTTTTTTAATGTTTGAATTAAAATTTTTATTTTGTTTTTATTTTTATTTTTTTATTCGTATATATTTTTAAATTTTAAGCTTTAAAATGTTTTTATTTTTTAAATTTATTTTTTTCTTAAATTTTAGGTTTTTTTTTAATGTTTGAATTTTAAAAATTAAAAAATGTTATTTCTATTTTTAAAAATGTCAAAAATATGACACAAATTTTTTTTTTTGTTATTCCAGCATCAAATGGTTTTGTTTTGAGGGTGTTTTTTCAATCTTTTTTCAAAAAACAATTTTGTTTTTAGCATAATTTTATAAAATGTTGAAATTTGACCTCCAAAAAAACCAAGTGCATTCTGGAATACACTTTTTTTGTTTTTGGGGTGTTTTTTCATGTTTTTTGAGTCTTTTTGGGCTAGAGTTCCCGTTTTGAGGTCAGGTTACCTATTTCATCAGTAACAGTGTTTAGAATTCACCATGCATTACAGGGAGGGTAGATCAAAGGTAGCAGGGACAGTGGTGCATGCGACAGAAGAGGTGATTGTTGAAGTGTCAGGGTTACTCCAGACGGGAGAAAAGTGGTTTGCACCCCAAAAACCCCAACCTGATATTGTGAGGAATTTCCTTGAGGCAGGTGAACGACTGATCAAGAGTGGCTCAGGATATGAGAGGAAGTCATTACCATAACCCTCGTCGGATGCTGCATTCCTTGTCTAGAGATTTTTAACTTGTGAAGGAAGGTATGTGGTTATTTATTATGAGCACCTCCGCTTGTTAGACCACCTGCGTCATGACAAGTTGCTTAACATGCCTTTCTTTCTTGCAAAAACCCTAGACCAAATGGTCCGAGGTGTGCAAAAATCAAAGAGGCTGCTCGAAATCCTTTCCCACCAATGCTTTGTTAAACTTTTGGTGGTTGCTATGCTGCAAAGGGAAGGGAGAACTTGGGATGAACTAGTTGGAAGGCCATTTCATGTTGAAGCTGAAACTCCACCCCATGACCTCCAAGCTGCAACTCCACCCCATGACCCCCCAGCTTCAACTCCGCCCCATGACCCCCCAGCTGCAACTCCGCCCCATGACCTCTCAGCGACAACTCCACCCCATGACCTCTTAGTGGCAACTCCACCCCATGACCCCTTAGTGGAAACTTTGCCCCATGACCCCCCAGCTGCAACTCCGCCCCATGACCTCTCAGCGGCAATTCCACACATGACCCCTTAACGGCAACTCTGCCCCATGACCCCCCAACTAAAACTCCGCCCCATGACCCCCCAACTGTAACTCCACCCAATGACCCCCTAGTTGTAACTCTGCCCCATGACCTCTCAGCGGCAACTCCACCCCATGACCTCTCAGCAGCAAATCCACCCCATGACCCCTTAGTGGAAACTCCGCCCCATGACCCCCTAGCTGCAACTCCGCCCCATGACCTCGCACCTGCAACTGGGATCATTGACCTCCCACCTGCATAAATTCCTACAGAACCTTTCCATATATCAAGTGATCTGCCATGTGTTCAAACTAGGAGGGTTTCTAGGGGTTTTTGCTGCTAAAGCTGCACATAAAGGAGATGATGATGATGAAGTACAAATATTGGGGAGTAAACCTGTGACCAGAATATTGAGAGGATACAGGAAACGCCCAGCAGCAGTGCCAAAAGCCAAGAAGAATAGGGGAAAGAGAGGTCGTTATGCTCCAGTTCCTCAAACCCTCCCCGTTGTTACAGAAAAACTCCCAGAAGAGATAGAAATAGAACAAGAGCAAGAACAAGAACAAGAGTATCCACAGGATGTATTAATTGAAGGGGTCATGGACGAAGGATGCATACAACAAGGATGCATGGAAGAAGGATTAGGACAGCTTGCTGACACAAAAGAACAAGTTGATAAGCTTCCCTCTCCTAATTATGACTATGAATACATAGAAGGAATAACCAAATGGTATGGCTCAGATGGCCTTGTCTCAATTCAAATGTTGTATGTGGATGAAGAGGAGTACCAGAAATTGTATAGGGAAAAAGTGTTCGGCCAAACAACTGCACAACCCAAATAGTTTGGGGATGATCAGGAGGACCAATCAAATGCAAAACCAAAATTGTATGGGGATGATCAGGAGGACCAACCAAATACACAACCAAAATTGTATGGTGAGGATTAGGAGGATCAACCAACTGCACAACCAGAATTGTATGGGGATGATCAGGAGGACCAACCAACTGAACCACCAGAATTGACAAAGAAGCACATTGCAAAAGTAAGTACCTATAAACATATTCCTTTGTATATTTCATTGTTAAGGAAGAATATGACTCTCCAGATGAAAAACGGACAACTACAGATCAAAGTTAAAAACCTAACATATGAGCTCAGACAAAAAGAAACTTTTGATAGATTAGATTGATTGGCCCAAGTTGCATAGTCCATACCCATTGATGACATAGGTATTCCTTCTCCAGGGGTCCAACAAGATATACCCCTTCGAAAAAAACAGACTGATGACATTGAAGTTGCAGAGTCCATACCCATTGATGACATAGGTATTCCTTCTCCAAGGATCCAACAAGATATACCCCTTGGAAAAAAACAGACTAATGACATTGAAGTTGTAGAGTCCCATACCAAAATCACAGTTTTCCATACAGAGGAATAGGAATTGCATATCAAAGTAACAAAAGAAATGGGTATAGACACAGAGGAACAACAACCAGATATGAAACTAACAGAGGATGAGGAACCAGATATCAAACTGACCAAAGACATTGGTGAGCAAAAATATGATGAGGAACCAAAGGATAAATTACAACTGTCTAAATACACATATCCGAGACACCTAATACCTTACAGTGTGCACAAAAAATCACTTCCTGACCTTGGCAAGATATGCGAAGAAGAATATCAAAACAAATTTTTACGAAGACATAAAAAAACAGTGGATGAGCTGGAAAGAAGGGTGACCAAGTTGGAGAAGGATAAGCAAGAACTCAGACAGCTAATGGATGGTGTGCTCACTTGCAAGGCTCCTTCAACCAATTACAACGCATACTTGACTGAAAGATTCCTGATATTTAAAAATAATGCTATCATCCAAAATATCCCTCTCCAGGTTGAAATCAGTGAGGGTTTCTTGGAGGCATATATGACAATTTTTTATCAAGATAGAGATTTTCTCTGTGAACTGTACCAACATAATTTTTTGGTACCTTATAATACAAAATGGAATCCCAACCATGTTATAGGGGATGTAAAATTGAGGGTATTTGTATTGTATTTGAGAAATCAGGCCAGTTGGTTGGATGATGTGAACATTTATTTTCATAATTCCGAGAGCCTTCTATGGGTTAGACGAGAACATCCCAAACCTGTGGAGGTGATAGAATAAGATCAAAAATCCATCAACTCTCCAGAAGTAGCAGAGGTTCTCTCTGAGAATAGTTAGATGACCATTGCATATTGTGCATGCCAGTTTAAATTATTGGAAACTAAGGCACGAGGAGGATGTAAAGCAACGTGGGATATCATGGGAAAACAACCCCGAAATAAAGATCCATTTAACTACCTCAACTTAAAGACAGCCTTAACAAGGGTTGCTCGGTATATTATTGCTATGGGACAGTGTGGGAATCATTGGATAGGTCTTAGATTTCAGTATCCAATGATATGGCTTCCAACAAGGGTATATAAAAAGAAAAATACGCTGACAAAAAAGAAGAATCTGATTGCTGGAATGTAATTATGGAGACAGGAGGGTATCTTCGTCCAGATGAACCAGTGCATAGTGATTATTATCTCAGCAATCTTCATGAATGCCCCCCTTCATCCACAAATTCAGATTGACAGACTGGGCCACCGTTGCTGACACATTGGCTCATAGTTGCTGACACACTAGCTCACCATTGCTGCAACACTGGCTCACCGTTGCAGCAACTCATGGACAGAAAAAACATTATATTTGATGTTGTATTATATAACTCTCCAGTTTGTTTTGTTAGTTATAAAAAACTGATAAAATTGTGTTTGACATGTTTAGTTACAATTTCATTACCGTTCCTCTAATAATTTTGTTACATTTCCACTGTTTTTATTCGAATTTATATATTAGATTATTGTTTGCACACCAATATATGCAACTATGCAAGTATGAAAAACCACTTGAAAGCTATCTTCCATGACTTACAAAACAATCAATGTATTAAAATACTGAGTGTAAATGCATGGAGTTATTTAATCACCTTAAATGACAATTCCATAAAATTCGAGAAATCGCCAACCATATCCTCACCACGTATCAAACATACATGGATATAGTCAACAAAACATTAATACATCAAATAAAACTAATACAAGAATAAATATTAATATCAAATTGAAAACAAAATCATGAACAAGAAACCTGCAAAATCATTCATTGTTGGCACGAGGGCATTATGGGAATTTTGAGGTCTAAAATGGGCCTCCTAAGGAAAATGTACAATCACTTTATGAGAACCAATCACATTTTAGGGGATGACATCATCCCTAATGGTTGATGTGGCATTACTTGAGTTAAAGGTAATTACTTGTCACATTCTCAATGGTGGATAAAAACTCATGGTTAACCATGGAAGTGCTCTAAGTACTTTTAAAGTCAAAGTAAAGTACTCATAATAAATGTCATTTCACACTTTTTGAATAAAAATATATTATTGTCATTTCATATTTCTTGAAAGAAACAATGCATATCCCTATACATTTATTATTATATGTTATTTTATTTTATTTTATTTTATTTTATTTTTATATACTATATTAACTATATGCTATTATACAATTTAAATAATATAAATTTTAATTAATAACATATGATATATTTAATAATTTATAAATCTATATTTATATTTTATTTTAAGTTATTTAAGTACAAAGGAAAAATGCATTAGTTGTTTGATGATAATGACTTTTTATTGAAAAGCTCATTCTTATTTATAGTCACATCAATACAATTATTTTATTAATTTTATTTTGGTACAACTTTTGAATTGAATTTAACTATGGTTACACGGATTGTGGTGCAAAAAGTGAATTGAAAATTCATAAATATTATTTTATTGGTTTAGATATTATTTTATTATTTCTTTAGGAGGCCCATTTTAGACCTCAAAATTTCCCTAATGCGACCTCGCTTGTTGAGTTGTTCAAACTGAAATGGTTCATCTTCATCTGCCAGGATATTCAATTCAATTTCCAATATTGCATTTTGTTGCCTTGTTTTTCTTCTCTTTTTGGGGCTTAGGAAACTCTTCTTCCTCTTCAAAGACAACTCAAAAGCACCCAATCCACATGTGAATTCATAATCCATAATATGAAGATTGTTGGCGTCATCAAACAATTTTTTAACTAAAGCAATCAACTGTTCAGTCTTGGTCAAAGTAGCAGGAGGACTGTTTCGAACTAGGTCTAAGTAGTCAAATAACTCCTCCTTGGCCATCTCAATTTGTTCAACATTTACATCAACATTGCAACTATCCATGGCAGTTGTGTTTGCTTCTTCAAGAAGATCGGATATTGCCTCTATATTTATCTCAGGAGGTCATTGTATGACTCAGTTGTGCTTTGATGATTTTGTAATTGGTTTGAAGCCATTGAACCAGAACACAACCAACCCACCTTTATGGTATGCTTGCATATGTTGCCACGAATATACCATGGGAAATCACAAGTTATGAAATTTGTACAATGACAAGGGACAAGATATTGCTTATTAACTTTATATTGACTCCTCACCCAAAAATCATGAAACATTTGCGAATGAGGGCTGCAATCAGTATCTGGTATTCTTTTTGCTTTTTCCATTGATGATTCCAACTGTTTCTCTTCCTTGTAATTATTTAAAAATCCTTCCTTTTTTAGAATTTCCTTAAACCGATAATAGGGTTCAACATTTCTTATAAGAACATATATCAACCAATCCATCCTACAAGAACATTTCTTTCTTCTATCAGATAGAAAGTTTATCTTTAGGTAACAATGATATGATTCCACAACATTGTTTGTCTCCTGATTTGCATGGGGAAAATCCCAACAACCTTTGACCCACATCCCTAATTTCATAAAATTTGGTTTAATGAAGATATTTCATCCATATTTCAAACCAAAAAGAGAAATGTAACTTAAGAGTTTTTCAACTTACAAATCTTGTCACCAACAACCCAATTCTTGTGGAAATAGTCTAGGAAATTTTCCTCATCAGCAAATTTTTTGAAGAAAGCATTAATTGCATTGCTCACTTCAACATTGGAACAATAATTCACAATTAAATGCAAATCACTAAACATTTCTTTTTCTATTTCTGGATTGCTGGCCAATCAATTCACATTTTTTAGCCATGCTCAACGTACATGCCAAACACACAAGATAACATTGCACCTTGTGATTCTCCTGCCACATTCAATTCATTTCAAGCATGCTATTTTTGTAATAAATACAAGTTGTACTATAAAATAAGAATATTGAAGTTACCTTAAAGCACCAATTTCAGCCAATGCATCTCAACCATGAAAGCATTAACTTTCCAACTATGATCAACTTGGTGACACCTATGCATGAGCTGCTCCAACCATAGAAAAATGTCTTGTGATGTATTACGTGATGCCACCACCCATGCAACTGGCACCCCACTTTGTTGGTGATCAAACACGAAAAGTGTGTGCAATTGATACTATCACATTCAAAATACATAGATCATCAACTTCAGATCATCAATCATTATTAATCAAGTTATTGTACTAGATCAATCATTCTTAATACACTCACCCCATACTTATTCATGCTGAATGTCGAATCCATGGCTATTAGGCTATTATTAGATAGCTTCACCATGGTCTCCAACATCCACTTCGTCTGAATTCCAGCTATAAAAGGGACATCTCCACCGTTGGCCTTTCGATAAAAGAAAAAATCATTTTGGTGTTTCCTATACCAAAGGTTCACACTCATTTCATCCTTCTTATGCAACTGATAATTTCCTTTCATTAGACGATTATATATGTTAACATATTTTATACACAAAAATAAATCCCTATCTCGAGCTGCAGCATCCATGTCAATATATTTTTTAACATGCATTTTGCAAACAGAGTCAACTGGCACATCCAAGAAGAAACAACTCTCTACATAGGAAACCATGTCCCTTGATAAATTTGGTTGATGCAGCACCCTAGCAAGACCCGAAGTGTCAAGTTGGTCATGACAAGGAAATCCTTGGATATCTACATGCTCATACATGTTATATGTTATTATCGCAACCTCGAGGATTTGAACCATAGTTTTTACAGTGAAATGAAATTTGCATCCCCTCTCTTTCACAAATGAGTATTTTCGCTTCATTTCATCTTGTCCCCTTCTGTCATCGAGGCCATATGACCAAGCATAACTGTATAAAAAATTTTGAACACTCAATACATATGATTCCATGAAAACAGTTTGAGCACTATTAATACCAACATATATACGTAGGATTTATAAAAAAACTTACACTTCATATAGTAAGGAAGTAGTAGGCCTTGAGCCTGGGCGTTTGTTTTGCAGTCGGGTGAAAGAACATGGAGAATTTGGGTTCATTTCCTCTCTTTCAATAAAGTCTCCAATTCTAGTTGAAGGAATTTTTGCAATCTGATCTAAGGAGTCCATGTGTTTTCCTTGTACAAGAGACCAATCTAAATCTGACCTAGAGAAGATAAACTTTTATTTATGGTTTTGCATCAGAAGGGCAATTATTGATTCCCATTTCACTTGCTTCACCATTTTTAAGCGAGTATCTATTTAAGCGATTTGCCACAATGGTGGAGTGGGCATAATGGGGATTCTCACTTAGAAATACATAGACATCGAATTAAAAAACAAACATTCACTAAACAAAATAGACCGGTTTTCAGTAGTGGTCCAGCGAAGGCTTTCCTTCAATCGATTTTTCAGTAGTATTCCAGCGATGGCTTTCATTTTGTTGTGTTCAATTGGTCCATAGGTTAACAGGGGATTTCAATGTTCCATCGATTATAGGATCATGCCACCATGGCTCTAGCGTCTTCCCTTGACTGGTTTGTAGGGACCTATTCGGAGTGGGCTGAAGCGGCTCGAGGAACGCGGGAAAGTATTTGCATTCATGGGCGCCCCCATGCGTAGGTGGGTAGAATGAAACGGAAACGATGAGTAGCTCGACTAGCTCCTAAACGGGCTCCTTCAAACGGTAGAGTCATGGGATGGAGACGGACAGAGACGGGGAGGGGCATGGTGCCTACGTTCGCTGGAGGGATTCGCCGGTCGCCGGGAGCGTAAAACCCAAAAGGAATTCTGTCAAATGGTTAGCTTACTCCTTATCAAACTCTTATAAAATTCGGGCGTACGAATAGTAACTATTTTGAATTCATGAGCACTAACGTTTAACATTAGAGAATGGTATGCTTGGCTAGCGAGAGAGACTATATTAATCACTCCATAGTCATAGTCAAAGTGTGTTTTCTATTAGTCATAGTCAAAGTGTGTTTTCTATTATTTATTTGGCTGAGTTTTTGTGAGTTTAACTAAATTTTTCAGAAAATGTTAAATATTTTTATTTTTTATAAATTCAAAAATAATTTTCTAATTTTTAGGAATTTTATTTCTAATTTTTAGACAGAATTTTTTAGTGGAGAGCATTTTATTTTATGTATTTGTTAGTCTCTTACAAATAATTTTTAAAAAAATATGTTAATTTTGTGAGTGGTCATTTTATTGTTGAGTGCTCTTACATTTTTATTGCTCTACCCAATGATGCCAAAATTGACAAGGTTCTATGTTTGTAGAGGAAGAAACGAGGGTATGAGGGAAAGTTAGGGCTCAACAAATCTCCAGTTAGAACATTTTGTGGAGTATGGAATGTGGAGAAAGAAGCATGGGGGCTTCACTAGGGAGCAATACCATACCACGTGGGTTCATTTTTTGGGATATATATTGAGGAAAAAACACAATACCATACCGGATTCATTTTCAGGGAGATATATTGAGGAAAACACAGAATACCATACCACCTGTCTAATGAAAGTATGTGTTCTTTAAATTTGGAAGGTGTATAGGTTCATATTGGTAGGGGGTTAAATACTATAATTTTTAGAGATATTTTTCAATATGTAGTCAAATCGAGAATATTGTTTAGAATGCCATGAACACACGTGATATGTCAGAGTTTCATTGAGTGAAACCTCATAAGAAGAAGAAACTTATGAAACGAGACATCTCCATTGTAATAAAGATGTAACAGATTATGTAACTGACTACAATTGCTAAAACACCACTAGAAAATTGAGCAACAAAATGTGAATGAAATGCATTAGTATACTTCAATTTTTTTAATAATCAATCTCTATGTGATTCATTTGCATTTGATTTTGTCATGAATTTTGTATTTTGACTGTGGGAAATGATGGCAAAATTAATCTTTGGCTTCCCGAAATTATCGACAATGAAGAAAAATTATTAATTTACGATGACCTTAAACTATGTGAAACAAGAAGAAGTTAATATATGCCAAAATATTGTCTATTAATATGGCATAGTGATTGTTCAATATATCAACTTTAAATTTGAAGTATTTACAAAATAAATTTCAATGATTATATTTTCTTTTTTCTAGTGAAAGTATCATTTCGTTTGTTTTTGACATCGAGTATGGAGTGCTTCATGAGCTTGCAGATGTGTGACTACTTACTAAAGTGAAGATTGTTTCGTGAGCTTGCAACAGTGCATAGTGCTTCATGAGGTTGCAGAGATATAACGACCACAAAATATCAATAAAAAAGGAGTGTTACCATGGTGAATGTCATCAACTATCAACAAAAATGGATGTTCAAGATAAAATTAGGGGATTTGTTTCCTTTGAAGTCTTGATTTATTTTCTGTAACAGCCGTGGTTAAAAATCCATGTAAATAAAATTAATAAAGGTAAAATAAGACATTGGTCATGGGACACGTATTCCAAGCTAAATGTTGGGTAAAAAACATAGTGATGGGGATCTCTTGTAATTAATTAATGGCTATGGAAATGGCAAAGGCAACATGGCAAAGGCTTTGGAAAGGAAAAGTGGAATTTATTGCCATTTTATTTATGAAATAATGGAAAATAGGAGAAAAGGAAGGTGAAAGGTCACATGTTGCATGTGAGGAGGAAAATTAAGGAAAATAATTGAAAATTGAAGAAAATAGAGGCCTCATTAATAAAAAGGATTCCGAGGATCACTTGGTAGCTTTTGATCAGTTCATTTTTGGAGTTGTCATTTTTTTTCTCTCTCTCTCATACTATTGGATTCTTAGAGTTTTCTTGGAGCATTCTTGGAGGAGTGTGGCATACTTTGGATTTGGAGCAAGAAGGCAAAGCAAAAGCAGGAAGGTTCGGGAGGACATAGGAATTAGTAGCTACAACAGGTTTTTCTTGCAGGTACCAAGTTTCATGTATGATTTTCTTGCTAGCTTAGACATGCATGGCATATGCATATGGTTTCCTGGTTATGATCTGTCATTGGCATGGAGGATTTCCTAGATTGAGAATTATTTTTCCTAGCTTTTCCATTTCCTCGATAGCCATGGTGTTGTGGGTTTTACTTTTGTTTTATGGTTGGTTATCATGTTCCATTGGATGTGGGTTGAGTTACTAGTTCCTTGAAGCCTTGGTTGGAAAAACGCTCTAGAATCCCTATAACATCTTGGGTTGAGTTACTAGTCCTAGAAGCCTTAGTTGGAAAAAATCTCTACAAGCCCTTGGTGGGTTGAGTTACTAGTCTTGGAAGCCCCAGTTGGAACAAATGCTATGGAGCCCTGAACAACTTGGGTATAAACCAATCTGATGATGGTTACTGAAGTTCGACCATGATGTGGAATCAATGGTTGAGGGTTGAGGTGGTTTGCCCTCTCGAAGCCCTGCTTTGGTTTTATTTGGATTGCTCCATGAGATCCCACATTAATTCTTGGAATATGGCACGGAGGTGACTCGCTGAAAGAGAGATTCAGTTCAGCCTCGTATATGGTCGGGTGGTACATGGAATTCCTAGACCAAGTTTCATTTTACATAAATCAATAAGAGATATTTTCCTCTTGTATTTGATGGGTAAATGTAGTTGTCATTATGTAGTTTATATAATTGTCATATCCTTGTAATTTCTGTTGATTATGTGTTGGTTATGAATATGTTTTATAGCAATGATGGTGTATGGCTATCATCATGTTTTTATAAGTAGATGGCTAAACAATGAATATATGACCTAAGAGTGGATAATGTAACTATTTTGATTAGGCATTAATTCTTCTTAACGATTCGCAGATAAGTATACGACCCCTACGCTCAGATTTGTTGTTGAGACATGTAGGTTACATATTTGTGATACGTTTGACGAAATTCCTGGCATGGCTAATAGGGGTCGAGTCAATTCATTGATAAATTGTTTGCATTAGTACCTTTTTTTAGTGTTATTTATCATTTCTTGAATTCTCATGGAATTCTGGGTAGTGACCTGAGCCCTGGCCCTGAAAAATTGGCACAAAATCTAGGGTCGTTGGCATAGGACAACTTGAAAAAGTCAACAGTCACTGGGATGGCCTTGTTGTGGAAGCGAATAGATGGTTCCATTCATATTTTTTCCTTGTCATGGGAGCGATTTGGGGTGTTTTTTCAGTACAAAACAAGTTGCTTCAGGAGTTAAGCACCTGGAAAGGTTGGTTGGCTCATGTAGGTCTGTAGAATGTGTGGATGCTAAGTGTGGGTGTGTTCCATCAGCTCCACTTCCTTAAGGTGACCTAGGAGGTTGAATCACATCATAATGGCCTCTCATCACATGTTTACCCTGCTGGACCGGTTAGCATCGGTAAATGTGGGAGGAGGTGGGTTACATTTTCCTCCTTGGATTCTAATGATAATTAATTCACCATATTTAAAATTTTGGACATATTTTTAATAATATATTGTGACAATACAGAACAATATTAAAGGCACGCCTTAGGGTTTAAACATGTATGATACTATCGACTTTTTTAATCTTCTTTTTTTTAAATGAATGCATTGTTAGAATAATCATGACAAACATTCAATAGTGAGTGCAGTATAATTTTTAGATTGTTTGTAATTAATAATCCGGAGGAATTAGTGATAGTCGGTGGATTCATTATTCAATCTTCAACATAATTTGTGTATAAATTTCAATCGTTATAATGCAATATTTAAGCTTTCATGTTGAGTGTTCATCTCTAATATGGTATCAGAGCAAGGTTGTGAAGCCTTTGTGAAGAGTGAGGTTGAAATTTCTGAAACCTGCCTGATTGTGCAAGTTTGAATCAACGTGGAGAGATCAAAGTAGTTGTATGAGAGAAGTTTGGAAGGTTTGGTGAAGTTTTGCAAAGTCCTCGTTGTTGTTAAGGAGTCATTGTCTACAAATCGTTGATTGAACATTTATTGAGTGGTCATCTAGGAGATCATTTTTCGATGTGAGCCAGAGGTCCTATTGTAACCTGTTGTCTCAATCATTAAAAAAAGAGTGCTAAGAGTATTATCTTCATAGCCAAAAAAATTTCTGTGACTGACTGTTTGAAGATGAATTTTTCAGCTTAAAAATTGAAATATTGAGTGGTTTTAATTTTTTATTTTCAAGAAACTAATTCCTTAGTTTCATTTAATAATGGTTGGTTACAATATTAGTTGCATTTTGGAATAAATGCAATATTTTTAAAACTTCTTTTAAGTGGTCGTTGTGGTTGTTCTATGGAGGGAAAAAATATAAATGATATAGGGATTCTAAATTTTGTGCAATGTTTTGAACAAAATGAAATGTTTTGAAGGACATATTACTTGAGGTTTGATGATTATGTGGGGTTTTTTTTTTTAATGGTGAAAAAGAGTTAAAAAAAATGGAAGAGTTATTTGTGAATGGTGTGAAAAAAGAAAGAATTAAATGAGTGATTATTTAAGCATTTAGTTGGATCAATAGTTATAATTTCTTTTTAGAAGTTGTTGTTTGGAAAAAGATAAATTTTTTCATCATGTCAAATATTTTAGTTGATTCTTATTTGAATGAATCCACTAAACTTTATGGAAAAAATTATATGTGAACTGGAAATTCAAGTTGCTAAAAATTCTAAAGGGTTATAATTTGTGGTCAATTGTGAGTGGGGATGAGCTCAAACCCACTACTACAATTTTTGTTCCAGATTGGGAGAAATGAGAAATGAAAGAAAAGGTGTTGCTGCGAATGTACGTAAAGGACAACATTACTCCTGAAATTAGATATTTCTAGACATCCAAATAAATGTGGGATATGCTCAAAGGTTTGTATGAAATAAAAAATACAAATCAGATCTTATTTTTGAAGACTAGGCTTTTGTCTATAAAAATGGAAGGAAACAAAAATATAAGAAATTTCATTTCCCGTGTCAAACATCTATGTGATAAGTTAGGAGATATTCGTGAAAAGGTGTCTAGTACTAACTTGGTCACCATCACATTAAATGGCTTAGTGAAATATTATCAAATTTTTGTTTCAATTCTTTCAATTAGAGAGAAACCCCCTTGTTACACAACAATTTTTCACTTTCCCAATACTCCCTGTTCCTGATCCTGGAGACCCTGAACAGTGACCCCTGTGTCCATTTTCCATCATGAAAATATGCCATTATATCCCTTCCAGCATAATGAATAAAATCCCTGTTGACCATTCCTGAAGCAGCTCCTTGAAAACCTAATTATCTGGAGCGGCGCACCCTAGCTGTGTCTTGCTTGCTTCGATGATCCTTTTTTTGTCTAGGGTTGCACTGATCAGCACTGGAATGAGGCTCATACCTGCGTCGATGCTCTTCTAGAGAGTTTTTTAAAAATGGAATTGAAGCTTCGAGATCTCGAAGCTTCATGGCAGAGACCTGGTTGTTTGTTCTTGAGGATAGAGCTGGGCTTCTTCTCCCTTTGGGCTCTTTTTTCCTACAAAAGTGAAACCACCCAAAGGGATAACCCATTTCCCCACCATAATTGGATCCATGCTCCCTCCTCCTTTCCTATAAAATGGACAATCTACGATAGCTCTGCTAGTTATAATAGAGATAGAAGAACAACAGAAATATATTTTTTGCTATATGATTTGAAAATGGGTTGGATAACTTGTTATGCTTTTCAAGAACCTCCCACTCAGTTAAAAAAATTAAGATCTAGCTTATTCTTGACTTGTGAAGAATTTTATACTTGAAATAGGTGTATGTTTTTTAACTGTTTAGGTGCTTTAATACAATTTTTTTTTGCTAATATTAAACATGTGAAACAACCATATACTGAAGAAAATTAGCATCAACACATAACAAAAAATTTAATATAGGATTTCACGTGAGTATCGTGGGCTATGTCTCCTTGAGCCTTTGTAAACTGACTTGGCTCTTTGGAATTATGATGAAAATTATCTTTTAAAAGTTACAAAATAAACTCCAATGGTTATTTGGGATGTACCATTAGGTTTAGAATATCATCATACCCCTGTCATGGCTGTCATCACTCTGAATAAAGAACTAGGTTCCCTTAGACTTGAGTCCTTCTATCAGTGCCCTTAAGCTTCCCTGAGCTTCGAAGTGGCACTAACTCCCTCATAATTTTTTTCTGTCACTGAAACCTCACCTACTGTCTCCAACACATATCAGACCTCCAAAGTGATTGATCATTTGTTCCAAAAGAGCACTGGCTCTCCAATCTAGGCCTCCATCCACTGATGGCCCTAGGCTACCCAAAACTTCCCTCTGGCTCTTTGACCTTCAAAAGTCTTCAAATGGATTTTTAAATCCTTTCATTAGATTCAAAATGTCCAAAATAGTTATAATAGACTATTCACTTGCATAAATTGGCCTTCGACTACTCCAGTTTTGCCTCCAACACCTGGTGGCACACCTTGGCTCTAGGTTCCCTGAAAACTTCTCTAAAGCATATCGACTTTCAAAAGTCCTAAAAAGATTCTGAAAAATCAATATATGGATTCAAAAGTATCAAAATGTTCATAAATGACTATTGGTTTGCTGAGAATGGATACTGACTGCTCTGAATAGGCCTCATTCTCCTGCTGGCACTTGATGGCCCTAGTGGCCCCTAGAACTTCCCTGAAGAAATTCAGCTTTCAAAAGTCCTCTACAGGCTCTGAAAACCACACCGTTAGTTCCATAATGTCTGAAACATCCAAAATTGACTATTGGATTCTTGAATAAGGCCTCTAGCTGCACTGGCTTGGCCTCATACTATTGCTGGCCCCTGGTGGCCCTAGTGGCCCCTTGAAATTCTCTTAAGAAAAAACCTGCTAAAAAGTCTTCTGATGGCTCTAAAAACCTCACCAATGAGTCTGTAGTGTCCAAAAAATTCTAAATTGACTATTCATACTCTTAGAAATGGTCGAATCTAGCTCAAGGAAGAGCCTAAACCAAATTTGTCCAGTGTCCCCTAAAAAGCTCCACTAATTGTGCAGGAACTAAACTTAGCTCCCGTCAAAATAGGAACTGCCCCTATATCTGGGTGTGCTCCAAAATCTCCACAAGTGCTAACTACAACATTAAATTTAACCATCGGTGAGTGGGAACATGGCCAAAACTCCGCGGTCTTTTAGCCATAACCGTTGGTGAGAACTGCGCATAAACTACAGTGGTTAATTTGGAACTGGAGTTTGAACGCGGGTTGAAAGCAACCATCGGCGGATTAACCATGAGGTTATAAAAAATGTGACATGGCATTAAATAGTTTCCACTTACCGTTTGGGTTGGGTTAAACCCTTGGTTCATGGCACGACGACCATATGGGAGGGGCTGGCCCCTCTGCTCCCCCATTACATATTTCATTCAACGATAAATAAATGTTGAACACTATGGTTGTTAAGAACCATTGGTAGCCCATACAGTAAGGACAGGCACGTGTAGGCAAGAGGTCATGCGGTTGACTCCGGTGGAGTCCAAACCAACATTTGTTTACACAGTCCCGGGGGCACGTGGCGGCCTCAGGACTAGCCGCGTGTCACCCTTTGATTGGCCGAAACAAACCACGTACAATCCATCTGCGAATAACATGCTGACACTTGTCACAATATGACTGGTCAGGAAGGAATATTCCAAGGAATATTTTTAGGAATATTCCCTACAATATTCTCTTTTTTTGAATTTCCAAAACCTAGTCAAACTTGGTCAAAAGCCAAAAATTGCATTTTACTGGACTTTTCAAATCGCGATAACTTATTCACATGGTGTCGGTTTTCCGAATCGTTCATGGCGCCAGAATCAGGAAGACGAGATCTATCTGGTCGCTCAGATTCAACAAACTTCTGAACACTTTGAAATTTGAGCTATCACTTAGGTCCTTGATCCAAATCTGATCACACCTCCCCATTGGGAATCTTTTGGACCCCAAAAGACTAATTAGCTTATCTGTTCAGTAGATGAGAGTATAACACCCTCACTTTTCAGCCTCCATACACTTTATTTGCATGGCTTAGTGCCTTTGAACACAACTCGAAGGTAGTCAACACTTCCCTTCTTAATGCTCTTGTCCTTATGTCAGGAATTGTCTTCCATGAACTCACGCAGAAATTTCTAGCGAGAAATTTATAGAAGGTAGCTGAACATCATGTCCTTCATCATCGATCCAAGGTGGCTCAAACAAACATAATTTTCTAACAGAAATGCATACATAACTAAAGTTTACATATGTACAAATAAATGTATGTCTTACTGAGTTAAGAAGTCAAACCACTTCTCACTAAGCCACTTCCATGGCGATTTTTGCTGCTGAAAATATTCTTCATGTGAAACATCTGTTCTCACATCAATGATGGAATATTTGGCTCCACTTTCTCCAGTATTTTCATCCTCTTGCCTCATGTGCTTGGGATGATTAGTTGGATGCAATGTCCAACATTGGGCAACGAAATGTCCCTTCTTCTGGAAATGTGTCCAAGTCTTTTGCACCTTCTTTGTAAGTTTCCTTCGCCTCAACTGTTTCCTGTATGCCTTCATCCTCTTCCAGCATTTTGAAACAACATGGTTACACATACCACAATATGCACAAATATTTCTTCCATTCAAGCATGAATATTTGTCATGCTTATCAGAAACATAATCAACTTGACTATGGGAAGAATTATACCTCAAATGCTGCTTTGCATGTCCATCATTTTTACCTTCATGAGGAGATGAAATTGTAGAGGTTCCAGCTTTCCTTTGAAGACTAACATCAGTGTTCATGTCTTGGTAGCTATCCGAACTCACATGCTCGCCATAAGGTGCATGTATACACACATCTTGCTGCAACATAGGCTTCAAACAATGGCAATCAACTTGAAAACAAACTTGACATGTTTGTGGTTTAGAACTTGGAACAAAAGTTCTTTTTGAAGTTGTCTCACATGCATTCATGTCTGTAGAGTTTCCGCCATAAGATTGAACATAGCATAGACCAAATTTCTTAGGCCTCTCCTCAACCAAAATAGCATCAATCATGCCTTATGCATGTTTTCCCAAACCCTTTCCTTTATATCCCATTTTTAACATCAACTTGGACCCTATACCTCTATTGTGCTTTTCGAATGAACCTACACATCTTTCTGAAGAGGAAACTGAAGACAAATTTGAGTGATTTACCTCTTCTTCACACATGTTCTTGGTTGAGGCCTCTTGGTCTTGATGGAGCTGCATCTCCATCTCATGCAATATTTGAAGAACTTCTTCTTTCTCTTGCTTCATAGCAACCAATTGCTCATGAATTCTAGTGTTTTACTTTCTATCTTCAAACATAATTTGCACCCTATCCTTCAGGATGTACAAGTATCACTTCATGTACTCATTGAATAATCTTGTGAAGGAGGAGGATTTTGAAACCTCACTCGAAGAAGTTGTCATCTTATGAAAATGAACTAAATAAATTCAACAATAATTCACAAAGATTTCAAAAAACAATTGACAAAGCTTCTGAACAAAATGGCTATAGATTCAAGCTCTTCTTCAAGCAGCCTTTTGCAAACAAACCTCTTGTGCTTCAAGGGTTTTCTTGAGGTCCTTTGGGTAAGGAAGATGCCTTCATCCCTTCTTCCTTCTTGTCCTCTTCAAGACTTAGCTATCAGTGGCTCATCCCTTCACCTATAGCAAACTCAAACTTGTAAGCAACAGTCAATTTGCATACAGTAAAATTCTTTGCACTGTTAAACACCTTTCAAGTCAAACAAGAAAACTTGTGCTCTGTTAAGCAAGAAAACTAGTGCTCTGATACCAACCTGATCTGAAAATGGGTTGGATAAATTGTTATGCTTTTCAATAACCTCCTACTCAGTTAAACAAATTAAGATCTAGCTTATTCTTGACTTGTGCAGAATTTTATACTTGAAATAGGTGTATGTTTTTTATTTTTTTAAGTGCTTTAATACCATTTGTTTTTGATAATATTAAACATGTTCAAAAACCATATAATGGAGAAAATAAGCATCAACACATAAAAAAAATTTAATATAGGAGTTGACCCGAATATCATGGGCTGCGTCTCCTTGAACCTTTGTCAACTGACTTGGCTCTTTAGGATTATGATGAAATTATATTTTACAAGTTACAAAATCAAATCCAATGGTTATTTGGGCTGTACCATTGGGTTTAGAATATCATCATACCCTTGTCATGGCTGCCATCACTTTGAAGAAAGAACTAGGTTCCCTTAGACTTGACTCCTTCTGTCAGTGACCTTAAGCTTCCCCGAGCTTCAAAGTGGCACTAAATCCCTCATAATTCTTTTTCTGTCCCTAAAACCTCACCTACTATCTCCAACACATATCATACCTCCAAAAGTGACTGATCATTTTCTCCAAAAGAGCACTGGCTCCCCAATCTAGGCCTCCATCCACTGATGGCCCTCAGCTGCACAAAACTTTCCTGTGGCTCTTCGACCTTCAGAAGTATTCAAATGGTTCTTAAAATCCTTTCATTGGATTCAAAATTTCCAAAATAGTCAGAATAGACTATTCACTTGCAGAAATTGGCCTTCGGTTGCTCCGGTTTTGCCTCTAATACTTGGTGGCACACCCTGGCTCTCGGTTCCCTGAAAACTTCTCTGAAGCATATAGACTTTCAGAAGTCCTAAAAAGATTCTGAAAACTCCATAACTAGATTAATAATTATCAAAACAGTCAGAAATGACTATTGGTTTGCTGAGAATGGATATTGGCGGCTCTGGATGGGCCTCATTCTCCTGCTAGCACTTGATGGCCCTAGTGGACCCTAGAAATTCTATGAAGCAACTCGGCTTTCAAAAGTCCTCTATAGGCTCTGAAAACCACACCATTAGCTCCAAAATTTCTAAAAAATCCAAAATTGACTATTGGATTCTTGAATAAGGCCTCTAGCTGCACTGGCTAGGCCTCAAACTGCTACTGCCCCTTGGTGGCCCTAGTGGCCCCTTGAACTTATTTGAAGAAAAAACTTGCTCAAAAGACCTCTGATGGATTTGAAACCCTCACCAATGAGTCTGGAGTGTCCAAGAAATTCTAAATTGAATATTCATACTCTCAGAAATGGTCGAATCTAGCTCAAGATAGAGCCTAAACCAAATTTGTCTAGTGTCCCCTAAAAAGCTTCACTAACTGTGGAGGAACTAAACTTAGCTCCAGTTAAAATAGGAATTTCCCCTAAATTTGGGCACACTCTAGAAGTTTCGCCATGCTAACTGCAAGATTAACTTTAACCATTGGCAGATGGGCACATGCCCAAAACTGCGCGGTCTTCTAGCTATAATCGTTGGCAAGAACTGCACATAAACTGCAGTGGTTAATTTGGAACTGGAGTTTGAATGCAGTTTGAATGCAACCGTCGAAGAATTAACCATGCAGTTATACAATGTGTGACGTGGCATTAAATAGTTTGTTTTGACCATTTAGGTTGGGGTAAACCCTTGGTTCATGGCGCGACAGCCATATGGGAAGGGCTGGCCCCTCCGCTCCCCCATTACAGATTTTATTCAATGATAAATAAACATCGAACACTATGGTTGTTAAGAACCACTGGCAGCCCAAACGGTAAGGACAGGTGTGTGTAGGAAAGAGGTCATGCGGTTGACTCCGGTGGAGTCCAAACCAACATTTTATTACACAGTCCCAGGGGCACGTGGCGGCCTCAGGGCTGGCCACGTGTCACCCTCTCATTGGCCGAAACAAGCCAAGTACAATCCATCTGCGAATAGCATGCTAACACTTGTCACAATATGACTGGTCCAGAAGGAATATTTTGGGGAATATTTCGAGGAATATTCCAAGAATATTCCCTGGAATATTCCAAGAATATTCCCTGGAATATTCTCTTTTTTTGAATTTCCAAAACCCAGTCAAACTTGGTCAAAAGCCAAAAATTGCAGTTTACTGGACTTTTCAAATCGCGATAACTTCTTCATACGGTTTTGGTTTTTCGAACCGTTCATGGCATCAGAATCAGGAAGAGAGATCTATCTGGTCACTTAGGTTTGGCAGACTTCCGAACAATTTGAAATTTGAGCTATCAATTAGGTCCTTGATCCAAATCTAATCACTATAGGTATCGAGCGATATTTGAGACCTTTCGTCATCCACATCAAGTTGAAAGAGTGCTTTGGAGACATGCCTGGATCAGGACCCGTCGAAGGAGAGCTGCGACATCAAGGCACATGTTGTAACTCCCCCTCTCTATTTTAATATAATACAATTGATTCATGCTTTCCATTCCTGCCTTCAATGTGTGATTGGATTCTTAGTTTTCCTTCAATGTTATTCTTTCACATTTGTTGTTGTTTGATCCTTTGTGCAAGTAACCAAGCATCAGTGACAGCAAAATATCTAACTATAGAGTGCGTTGGATCAAAGGATTCGAACAAGGATGAACATCAGATTGAGGTAGGTGATCTATCCACGATCTATATGTATTTTCAATCTAGGAAAGTAGGCTTCTAATTTTTCCTTGTTGTTACAAGACCCACCCTAGGGCTAGAGGGATCATCTTTGTCCGTAGAGAGTATTTTCCTGCATAACAAATTGGCAACTCCACTGGGGAGTGCTAGCCTTTCAGTCTCTTTCTTTCGATTTTTGATTTCTTGTCTTGTCTTGGATTTTTTTCGAATGTCCATCTCCTTGTCTTTGTAGCTCCTGTAATTGCTTACAGAATCTTATCTCTTTGCTTAAGTAATAAGCCTAGTGTCCGTTTAGGAAACCCCTTCTCCTCAAAACTCCCACTTATCGCACTTTGCATCTTGCAGGATATCTTCTCCCCTTTCTTTGTCCTTCTACAGCTCTTTCGTGATTTTCCTTTTTACCTTACCTTTGTTGATTATTAATGAAAATAGTATAAAATATTTTAGAAATCGACCTTACCCTTTTCCCTTTAAGACTTACCGCAATTCCTTTTCACAATAGCATTTCTCAATCTCCATCTGCTCTCCATTAACGTTACTGCTCCTAACCACCAATTGCAACATCACTGTAGCACTCCAACATGTCATCCCTATCGAAAATCGCATTTCGCAGTTTCTCTCCCCATCGCAAATCACATTCCCCACTTGGTTCCCATTAATACGTTCTACTTCCAAGCCCCGATTGTGATATTATTACCATACACCACTGCCACGTGACCCCTCGCATCTCGCATTCGACCTTACCCTTTTCCCAATAAGATTTACTGCAATTCATTTTCGCAATCGCATTTCGCAATCTCCATTTACTCTCCATTAATGTTTCCCCACTCCCAACGTCGATTGTGATATGATTAAAGCACTCTACCACCTATCCTACCACCACGTCATCTGAATTATTGCATTTCATATTTCACAGTTTCTATCCCATCGCATGTCGCATTTTACAATTTCTATCCCATCGCATTTCCCTCTCGCTCCCAAACAACACTTCCACTTCCCCACCGGCATTGAAATATTTCGATATTGTGACATGTAATATCACATATTGCATTTCCACCCCCCTCTTACAACTCTGGCACTTTCAAAGGCCTCCCTCTCCAAAGAATGTTTACAACATAATAAGTTTTAATAAATTCTAAACCCCTCTTTCCACCTCTAAGCCTTGTCCTGTGTGATTAAGCCCTCCATTAGCACCTTTACCCCCTTTCCCTCTGGACTACAATCAACACTTTTTCAATTAGAATTAAGTCATACATAGTTGCATGGATAGAAGCATGGTAAATAGAGCATAAGATAAGCAGGGTGTGTTTAGCTGATTAGCCAAGTTAAGTGTGGTTTAAATTAGTTTCCTTTCTGCCATTTCTTTTCAGCAAGTTAAATTAGTTTCCTTTCCATGATTTCCTTTATGTAATTTAAATTATTTTCTTTTCTACCATTTCCTTTCTGCAAATTAAATTAGTTTCATTTCTGTCATTTCCGTTCTATAAATTAAATTAGTTTCATTTCTATCATTTCCTTTCTGCAAAATAAATTAGTTCCTTTCCTGTCATTTATTTTTAGCAATTTAATTTAGTTTCCTTTCTGTCATTTCCCTTATGCAATTTAGTTTAGTTTCATTGAAGTGTGACAGACTTCACCTAGAAACCCTAAAAGTAGAACCCTTCCATTGAGCGGAAGAGGATGACATGAGTAGAATGCATCTGTTGTATATATAGAAATGTTACCTCCAAGTTTGTACGAACCCCGGGTTGATAAAGTAAAGTAGGGCAACCCCTGGGAGTTGCAGCACTCTTAGTGCAATACCAGGGCTCACTAGCAATTAGACCTTCTTGATGATTCCCATATAAGTATCAAACTCTTATGTTCAAATATGCATTCATGACCTGTAGATTACATTTTCTCAATATTTTTAACGAAATGACTGTTATGGTTAGGCCTAGTTAGGTCAAGTCTTTGACCAATTTTGTTGTGGATGGTTTTTTCTAGATGTTATTTATCAGTTTGGAAAGTATCATTAGTTTTTTGAAGTGGTAGGGAGGTTGACATGAAATTTAGGCTCAAAACTTGATACCTCACCCTTTTAAGTGAGGAATTTGTGTCATAACTGCACCCTGGTAGGCTTATGCATGCGATTGAAGGCCTCAACCACATGGAGGCTTTTTCATGTATGCGGTTGGGAGCCTAGGTCACTGAAAAGGCATTCCAGCTTAAGGTTTGGGCACTGAGAGTGGTTTTTTGTCTCCTAGGTGTCCTATAGCTCCTAAGGAAGGTTATTGAGGTTCTAGTTTCTCCATTCCACTTCCTTAATTCTACTTAGGAGGTCGATTCATGGCATAGTAGCCCTCAACTTGAGTTTACCTCAACAGGGTGGTGAAAGTGGGTAAATGTGGGAGGGGTGGATTGCATTGACCCCTTTGTTCAAAATTTGCATTCATATCTAGTGAAAGAGAGCATACCTCTAAATATCCTAAAATAAATCAATTTTGGTTTTATGGAATCCTAGGAGGGTGGTGTACCTAGTTGTAACACAATGTCAGGTCCAACATTATCAACAATTTTCCCACGAGTCCCGGTTTGAATTTTATGGTGAGTTGCAAGTTGTTTCCAAAAGCCGTTTGTGGACATATTGTGATTTTTTCCCATGGGTATTAAAAGAAATTAAGTATAAAAAAAGATTTTTATAAGCTTAAACATTTTTCTTTGACAGAGGTCGATGTGTGCATGCCATCCAAAATCAGCCCAAACAGTGTTTTGGAAAATAGAACCAATTTTTCAAAGGTTACATTGATATTTACTAACCAAAACACTAGCTCCAAATACCCTAAAATAACTCAACTTTAACCTATGGATCCCTAAGAGGGAGGTGTCCTTAGTTGTAACCTAGTGCTAGAGTCCAATAAGATGGATGGTTTTCTAATCCAAATTATGGTTTGAATTTTATGGAAAGTTGCAACAAACTTCTAATATACATTTAGGGACACACTGTGAAATTTATTTGGGGGTATAAAGATGAAGACGCAAAATTTCTATTCAAGCTTTCTGATGTTCTTTTGGGTTTTGAAAAATGGTTTTTATTCTTTATTTAGCTTTTAACATCCATTGCTTGATTCTAAAATAGGCAGAGGAGAAACTAAAGAAAAAGAATAAAAATCTTGTATGTATGACTTTCAATCAAAAATTTTGTGGTTGTCATTTTGAATTTAGCCTTACATGGGGTTAGTTTTGAAAATCCTATTTTTTTGGAATTTGAAAACCATAGTTTTGTATAATTTGAAAATTCTAGTAGTGTGGAATGTGGAAACTCCAACATAGTGAGTTCAAATTTGACTTTATAATTAGACAATGTAATTAAACACACCATATTGACCTTGCAACTCAATTTGGCAATGACCATCAATGTATATTGAAGTGGAATTTGAAAACACTAGTTTTATACAATTTGAAAACCCTATTTTGGTGGAATTTGAAAACACTAATAATGTGTAATTTAATGGAATGGAATATTATAGATGGGATTTTTTGTTATACCTTTTTCACTAATTTATACCCAACACACCATATGATATGCCCATAAGTGGCACACATAAGTGACATAATTAAGTAATACCCCATAAGAAATGTACATAAGGGATACTCTTCAAACTAAAACACATAGTGAACATGCCACAAGATGCCTACCATAAGTAACATAGTTAAGAATCAATGCATTGACGCAATGCATAGAAGCCATGATACACCAAGGTGTCACATATAATTGAATGAACCATGACCATCAATACCTATGGATTGATGCGCTAAGAGATGCAACATAACTGTTTCTTTTTGTTCTATTTTTCTCACATTTTTATTATTTTTTCATTTAAGTATAAACACAATAAATAAGGAATATGATATCTAAACTGAATCAACATAAACGATCAAAATTGTATTAATGTTGTATTATTTTTATGAAATTTGTTGTGATGAACTATTGCAATGGAAAATATATAAAAATTTACAGATGATTATGACACCCATGGCTAACAACCTTGGAATCATTTCTTTGAGAAACAGGGTGATGATAAGGATGGACATTGGTTGTGGGTTTACTAGGTATAAGGGGAATAGAATCATCATGTCCACAATGGAAGTGTGGGAGGCCTTGGGGGGGGTCTCAAGAACTAATAATTTTTTCGATAAGATTAACTATATGAGGTAATGAATGGTTTTTGGAATGGGTCTCAAAGGCTTTGATGGCATTGAACTGGGAAATAATGCCAAAATATCCTTTCTAAGAAGTTTTTCCATATGCTCTGAGTTGATGATATTAGGAGAATTGATCCGAATTTATGCAGGAATGCAATAAAATATAGAAATAGACATAAACACAAATATGCAGCAGAAATAATACTTCATGTCATTAATATCAAATATCATAAATATGCTTACAGACATAATGGAAATAAACTATCTAGGGTGTTGGTAGCTTATCTCTGAGAAGATATGTGGTGGCTACAGGCCTATGAACTGTGTTAAAATGAGGCTTGAGGGTCTATTTATTGTTAAGAAGCAATAAAAAACCCTAAACATCCAAAAATCTAACCCTAGGATATGAAGCGCCAAAACTGTGGGCCCCGTTTGGGTAAATTGGTACATCAAGCTTCTCGGGGACGTAACTTTGGCATACGATCTTTGTTTGACACGCTCAATACCTCGTTAGAAATATCTATCCAATGAATACAACTTTTGATGTGAGAAACATCAATCCATGCATCCATGGTGCTCCCCTTTTTCCCAAAAAATGTCGTTTAGGCCCTCAAAAAGGCTCTGGAAGTTCTAGACCCGAAAAACTGCTAAAAATATTAAGTTGTGCTGAAACTGAAAGAACTGATGGTGCGGGTCCAAATGGAATAGGTGAGTGGCCACCAATATCCACCTAGATCATTCCTCCCTCCTTAGGAATCAATGGTCTCCATTGCGTTAAGTTCCTCCATGAGAGGCAAATTCTGTTGAACTTGGTATTGGATTTGTCCAGGATGTCGTGGACCTATTGGTAGACGTGTTGGATGCGTTCAATAAATTTGTTTGCCTTAGACAGTACATGTGTGGATTTTGTGTGTGTAGTCGCATGAGGTATGGAAACCGTAGGCGATGATGCGTCGGGGGTCAGATCAATGGAGTGCGTGTCCTGACAGTGTAGAGGAACCTCTTTGGGTGAGGAGAAAATGTCCTTGTATTCCTCCACAATTTTGTCCATCTTCTGCAGTCATGCAGGGGAGCCCCATTTTGAGGCTGTGGCCACAATCTTCTTCTTTCCCTGTGAGCGAGTTTTCAGGAAAATAAATTTCCTAGTTTGGGAAACAATCTTACTATGTTGTTTTGCATTAGTCAAGGAGATGGAAGGAGGTGGTACTACCTCCTGTATCCTGTACAATTTATTTCCCAAAGTAATAAAAACATAATGAGGCCTAGAATCATACACAAAATTTCGCCTCCACAATTATGGTTTGCCTAATAATACGTCAGATACATCAAGAGGAGCAATATCACAAAATACCTCATCAGTGAATGGCTTGATGTTGTACAAAAGGTAGAACTGCTGATGGACGTGGAGATCTCTCCCTAGGTGAAGCCACCCAATGGTATATGGTTGCACGTGTGCTATGGTCGATAGGCCGAGCCACTTCACGACCTATTCTGAAATGAGGTTATTTGGCTTCCGCTATCGACAAGGAATTGTAGTGGAGAACTCTTCACACACATCTGCGAATGGAAGAGGCACTCTCCCCCTTTTAGATCCTCGAGATCCTCCCTTTGGAGCTTGGTGGTGGCAACAATGGAAATGGGGTCCACATCAATGATCTACTTCCCTTTTTCATCTCCCTTGTCTTTTTTTGGCTAAGGATCAGAACATGCATCTGATTCAGGTGCCTTCAGTTCGACCACCAGCGATTGTTTGGCCCGACACTCGTTTGTGCTATGAGTGGGCTGTTATGAAATTCACACCACTTCCCCGTGTCCTTATTTGGATTTTTGGTGTTGTTCTGAGTCACCCCGCTTTGGCTTTGAACCCTGTTCTGTGATTCGGGGGTGCCTTTCCCTAACTTCGGATTCGTGGATCCAAAGTCTTACTTCTTCTGGTTAAATTTTTGCTCGATCATAGTAGCATAGAAATATGTCGTGCCAAGTGACGTAATGTTGAGGAACTCCATTTCATCCTGAATGTGTCTCTACAGACGCCTACGGTACTTGAGAACCAAATGTGTCTTCAAATCTTTAATACCCAACTTTTTGTGCAGGGTATGGAACAAATTTGTTAGTTTGTGCACATCTTGATCCCTTTCTTGTCGCAGCGTGGTCCATTGGATGTACTTGTCCTCATAGCTCCCCACGCAGTAATATTGTTCCTTGATGTTGTCTTGGAATGAAGCCAAGTGTTTGCGACCAAGAACAGAGAGGGTTCCCCCTCGTCTTTTTGCTCACAGTAGGTTTCCTACAAGTCTTTGACATGGGGGGCAGCTTTGAGGAGCGCAAAAAAAATATTTTCTCGATCGAAGAAATCATGGACCGATAAATTCCCTTCTTGAAAATTCAACCATCTAACTATGCCATTTGCATCTATCTGGCCTTCAAATACAATAATGTCAAATTTTACCTATACGTTGAAGGGAGTGGCGCCTCCAGAGTGGTTGTTGGATGGAGATGCGTCGTAGGTGGGCAATCGTTGAAGGACCTGAGCAAATTTATCCATCATTGCATTCCTTTGTTTCTCGAGGGCCTCCTCGGGCAATATTTTGATAGGATCTCCTGCTCCCTCGTTTTTCTTTTCTTCTACATTGGGAGCTCGTCAGGGTTTGCAAGGCTGATCTTGCAGGGGTTCAACCAGATCGAGCCCTAACTCCTTATACCCTGACCTTGTTGGGGACATGCAAAGAAAATCATAGAAAGAGCAAACCTCTCTGATACCACTGATCTGGATTTATGTAGGAATGCAATAAAATACAAAAATAGACATAAACATAGAGACGCAATGGAAATAATACTTCATTTCATTAATATCAAATAACAGAAATATGCTTACAGATATAATGGAAATAAACTAGCTAGGGTGCTGGTAGGTTATCTTTGAGAATATATGTGGCGGATACAGGCCTATGAACTATGTTATAATGAGGCTCGAAGGCCTATTTATTGTTGAGAAACAATAGAAAACCATAAACATCCCAAAACCTAACCCTAGGAGATGAAGCGCCAAAACTGTCAGCCCCGTTTGCGTAAATTTGTACATCAATCTTCCTAGGGACGTAACTTTGGCATACAATCTTCGTTTGACATGCTCAATACCTCATTAGAGAGATATATTCGAGAAATACAACTTTTTATGTGCGAAACATCAATTCAATGACCCATGTTGCTCCCGATTTTCCAAAAAAAAGTCGTTTAGGGCCTCAAAACGGCTCCAGAAGTTCAGGACCCGAAAAACTGCTAAAAATATTAAGTTGTGATGAAACTGAAAAACTGAAAGAACTAATCACACAGTCCAAATAAAATAGGTGGGTGGCAACCAATATCCACCTGGATCAATAATTTATTGTGATTCCTAGGAAAGTGTAGTGATTCCCCACCTATTAGAAGCAACTCTTTGAAATTTGTGGTGATGTGGACTAATGTATGTAATTATTCAACACCCAAAACAATGTCATAACCACCCATTTCAATGGAAAACATGCAGGGTTTCAAATAGTATTAACTAATTTGAAGACACACATTTCCATAATGAACCCCACATTTCATGGAATCTCCATTTGTAACCATGAAATGAAAATTGTTCACCGCATGCATATAGCAATGTTTATCTTCAGTGACTCGGTGGTGATTGAATTTATGTGTGATACTAATGTCAATTAGTATATTGTCTTTACAATGGTTGATGCAGCCAATTAATTTGACAATTTAGGGAAATAAAATGCATGTTAAGGCATGTATGGAGATTTTGGGTTCCAAATCTGGTTGAGAAGAGGGAAGAAGCTCATCATTGGGATAAGGTAGAGGTATTGGAGTGAGAGTTCATCATAATCTCCTAGCATGTCCTCTCGATGACCATAAACGTTTCTACTCACATTTATGCCCAAGAAAATATATTTCATCACAATTGTAGAAAAGGCCTTTAAGTTGGCATTCTTCCATTATATCACAGGTTAATATGTGGATCTTAAGAGGATGACAGGGATGAGAGGGATTATTGGGACTTGGACATCGGATAAATAATGGTGTTTTTGCTTGAACATTGGCACCTTGTTGTGCTGCTTAGGCTCGATGCATAACTTTGATCCAAGTGATAGTGCAAGCCATTAATACATGGGGAGAAATTTATTCCTTTAGATTACTAATTCTTAGAAGAATGTATTAAACATGCCTTCAATGCAAGGAAAATTTTAAGAACCACCCTAAATTTATATGTATAATAAATGGGTGAATACCCATGATACATAGGAAAAATGGAAGGTGGTCTTACTAATAATATAATATGTATATATAATTGTTTTGGCAAATCTCTCACAAGATTATATTATCTTGTAAAATCATGGCGAATCACCAGTACAAATGGCGAATCACTAGTACAAAATGGTGAATCATTGTCTAGTGGAGTTCAGGGTGTTGGTTCTAATGAAGATATGGTAGTTGAACTAGGAGTTGAAGGATGCAAACCACCGAGACCAAGCATGTCACATGGTGACTCATGAGGGAAGTAGTTCTCATGTAGTTTGGAAAATTCATTCTTCTAGTTCTACTAAGTGTAGTGTTGATGCTCATGCTACTACTAGCACTGATATTGAGGTTGGAGAGGAGTTTGAGGAGTCCTCAGACCAAGACCTTTTTGCAATCACATAAGGAAACCTCCTTCCCACTAATAGAGGTCTTTACAAAGAGAAACCTATATGCACAAGAATAGATCTTCCAAAACATTAGATATTCTAATTTATCCAGTCCTCCATCAAGGGATTCTTCACTTGAGCTTCAGATGGTAGGAGAGATTCACCTACTGTCAATATAGTTTTAGAGGCCAGCAATTTCTCCTTATTCTCCCTAATTAGTAGGCGATAGCTCCACCAAACATTGATCACTTTCTGCATGCAACCTTCAATTAAGATATTTCTCTTGATTCTCAAGTTCTTGAGAGGGACCCTTTCTTCTCTTAGACTCTTAGCTTTGTAACATTTTATATCTTATATGAAGAATTTGACCCTCTAGGTCTTGGACCTCAGAAGCTAGATATTCCGTTATAGGAGTTGCACTCATTCTCCCACTACATATTGTTTCTGATGTACCTTGCAGTCCATTCAACCTATTTGTTGTGATTTTCTTCTTGAAGGTCTATGCTACATCCCTCCACCTGCAACTATTTAGGGAGCTTTAGAAGATGCAACATAGAGCTAGAGGAAATGTTGGATTCCAACCTAAGAACCATACTATTAATCACATCTTTACACTCCATGCCATAATTGAGGAAGCCCAACATTGTTCCTATAAAGTTTACTGTTGTTTCGTAGTATTTCAAAAAGGATTTTGACCATGTCCCCATAGAGGCTTTATTCCACATACTCAAAGATATTAGCATCTCAGAAACCCTTTTGTCAACCATTATGCATTTTATATGAGTCAATCCTTGGTCATATATGCACCAACACACGGGCTATCAGATTTTATCCTAAGTATCATTGGGGTAAAACAAGGTTGCCCCTTGTCCCCTACACTATTTGGATCTATATTGACAAGTTGGAGTCCTTGCATGAGCACATCCAAGATGGAAATGGTTGCCTTCTACACCATGTCTTAATTTATATTTTGATGTTTGCAGATGATGTGGCCCTTCTAGTCTAATCCCCAGACAAATTGCAAATACAACTTGATGCCCTGGCCCTTTTCTGTGATCTTCATCAGTTGACTGTCAACCTAGGGAAAAACCAAAGTCATCATCTTCAATGTGTTAAAGAAAATTCTCCCTGATCACCATTTCTTTCTCAAAGGAGAGGAGATCGAGATAAAAAACTCATATACTTATCTAGGGGTACTATTCACAATACCTCACTTTAGTTTGCAACATGCACTTCAGCCCTGACTCAACAAGGGCTATGGGTCCTTAGCACTTCTTAAAGGCAGTTTTTGGTGTCTGGATATGAAAAGAATTCAAACCTTTCTCCACATAAATTATCAACCTGAGGGTGTCAGTTATTTCAAGACTAACGACAAAGTATATGCGGATACAAGTACATGACCCGCTGTAGATCACAGAGTTAATTCCACAACACACGGACCACTCTGTAACATCAATTAAATAAACTACAAAAAATTAAAGGGCATTCACAACAATTAAGAATAAACTATAACAACGATAAATAAATCACGGTAAAACATAGCACCGCAAGAAAAAAGGAAAACGCGAGCACTTGATCGAAGAGTGGGCCCAACTCTCTGATCAGGGTTGCGGTAAACTCATGAATTACAGAAGAAACAACAAGATGGTGTGCATTCAATTAATCAAACATGATTCTGATACAAATCTGTCTCTTCTTTCTTAACCCTCCATGCCTTCTCCTATGTGTTCTATCCTCCCTTCTATCCCCTGTTCTATTCCCCCCGTTCTCTCTGATTTGTGTCCCTTTAAATATAAAAAAAACAAAGGGAAATAGAATAATTACAAAACCTCAATAAGCAAGATGAGATCTGAAAGATCTTTCCATCATGATTCAGCTGGCACAAGTCGAATCTGGGAATTACAATTGGGCAAATTTTGGAAAATGGCCACAACAGAAAATCTGCAAATTTGTCCTTCGAAGAACCCTGTGTTTCTCTTAATCAAGACCAAACTTTGGAAAACGGCCCCTTGGAAAACTATTTTGGTTTGTTCTGCACAAAACCCATGTTTTGGATTTTCAGGATTCTTCTCCATTTGCCCGAAACGTTCAATGAAAAACTGTCTCTTGTTATTCCAGCGAATTTCTAAGTTGGAATATTTAATTATCAGATGAAGATCAAATCTGCAATCTATAAGAGATATTGGAGGCTAAAATAATGATTTATGTTATAATGAATCCATTAATAAACCGTCATTGGCAAAATCATGCATAATAATCATTAATTTATTAAAATAAAGGAGAACAAGTATAATTTATCCAAAAGAGCATAAATAATTATGAAATGGAATTATATAATAAATTATGTTAAATGATGTGATAAAAGAACATTAGAAATGGATGATAAGAAGTGATAATAATAATACAAATTAGAGGCCCAACATCTCCCCCAAACTGAACATGTTGCATGTCCTCATGCAACCCAATGCCTCAGTATTAACCAAGTTGTAATACAATAATCAAAATGCTCACCCCACTGCATGATATTGATGGAAGAGAGGGCTTATTCCTCATATGCTTCCTTAAAATAATTTTCATATATACTTTCAACTGTATGTATATGAATTTGCAACAAAGTATGATACAAGTAAATACAAACTTCATTACAAACCAGATTTTGCTGAAATTTTGTAAGCAAATTTATACTATATTAATGCTTCTCCAATCTAAAAATCAAATCAATGCAATGAACAAATTTCAATATATCAGAAAAATGGTTTTAGGTAATAATGCATGATTTTTTTGGAATTAAAAAATTGGTTTATCTTGAAAATTTCTGGGTTTAATGATACATCTTTGTTGTCCACAAATCAGAAGAATCCAGTTGATTGTTTTAAGGATATACACAAATCAATTTTAGGATTGTAAACCTTAAATGAGGAAGAAGTGAGAAATCATTCATCATGCATAGCAACCCTTCCCCCAAACTGGAGAATTAGCATGCCCTCATGCTACACTAGAAAACAAATTGGGGTGGTCTCTACAATCATGGTTGAAATCTTTGTTTGGCGTATAACAACATGGAATAAAGGAGATTTTGAGAATGAATAATGAGATCAATGGATGATAGAGAATATTAATGACATGTTCATGATAATGAAAGTAACACTCCCCCAAAATGAAAGATTTTGTCTCTGAAAAATGGGAAGTGGTAAAGAAAGGGAAATAATGGTTGAAAAAGATGAGTGACTAATGCCGAATGGTTTTTCATGACATTCTCCTAAAATTTTAATAAATCAAAACCTTATGCTATTTTACCTCAAGTTTTACCTTCATAAAAATGTGGAATGGCATGTATGGATTGAAATTTCTTTGAAGCTGATGTAGGCTAAGTTGATGCTGAAAGTGATGCGGAAGGTGGAAGCCATGCACGCTGAAAAAAGTAATCAAAAAGTGTAGCAGGGTTTCCTTCTACCAAACTGATTAGTTTCCCTGTCATCTATAAAATATCTCATGAGTATCCTTAATCAGTAATTCATCACCTCAATTACCTCATTACATATAAAAGTGACATAATCATATTGTGGATGACATGGGATAATAATGGATAAGAAGGGAAAAAATGCATCCCCTATACTCATAAGCTTTGGTTGTCATGAGCATAGAAATTATAAGAAGTAGTTATCTCGGTCTTTGCTTCTCACAATCTGTCCAATTACATGGGATTCAAAATCAGAATCGGGCCTCTTAGTGGTGTTGTTAAGATATGAATAAATAGTGATTGATTGGGCAAGCAACTATCTTTGGTTAAATGTATGATACTTGTATAATAAAGGAATTATAGATTAGATGATACAAAATGTCAAATATAAAATATCCTAAAAGTTGCATCCCTGACATGTAAAGTAAATATTTATAACTTAATAACAGATATAAACCATAACCACCATCATTTAAGAACTGATTAAATATTACCCCATGAACCATGAGTTCTGGAAAACCTTGTATATGCAACGTCAACTTTACCGGAAATTAGCTTTGAGAAAATAAGGTAACCAAGTAGATTATAGTATTAAATTAACTTTTGTACCATAGGCATAGCCACTGCTACCAGCAGGCGTCTATAGCCTCGACAGGGATGCCTTTTTAACCCATTGAGATGCCAGTGTCCCATCTATTAGAAATAAGTACATAGTTGCAAAAAGCCTTTTCAATTTACTTAGATGTCAACTGAAGATCATTGTTGTCACGTGGTAACCAGTTAATAACAATGCCATTCACGGGAGCTAACAAAAGTGAAAAATTCAGCTCGTGATGAGACCTCTTGTCCTTCAATCTTATGACCGAAGGCCATTACCGTGGTTTGGTGACCAGCAGTGGTAATGTCGCTTTATTAGGACCTATGATCATGGTAGGTCGGCTCGTGATGAGACCTCCTATCCTCCAGTTGACCATTTATGTTTTAAAATTCAACTATAGTTTTTGTTAATCAATAACAAATTACTTAATAGATGGGGTGGCAGGTCAGCTCCTTAAGAGCTAGGGATGGCGTAAAAATTTGTGTAGTAACTATTTTCAACTTTGATAGTTTTTCTTATCAAAAAATAATAATCTTAAAATGACTGCTGATAAATATATTTTTCATTGCTAAGATTGCGGTTGAGGAACAATTCATTAGATAATGGAGGAAAGATTTAAATAAAATTCTGTGGTCATCATCATAAATTTTACAAGATCAGGGACTTGACTAATTACAAAACTTGAAAGTTGACATGATGAAATCATCTTTGCATAATTATTCCTTAAAAATAAGATTATGTTTATAGATAAACAAATATAAATTGACTACCCAATCATTATGTAAAAGAGGGCCTAGACCATTAAAAGTATTTCTCATTCACCGAAGAGAAAAACAAATCAGAAAGACCTACATATGTTGAATTCAATGTGAAAATTGGCCAACAACAATATTTTTGACTACGGTAACAAAAACCATGACTTAGGTAATAACAGGGAAAGGGAAAAAAAGAACGATGTTAGGAAGGTGACGTGAAGGAGGATTAGTCACTTTAAAAAATAATGAGGAATTAAGAGTGAATCATTCCTGACAAGAGTTACCATAATAATCATCCTTTAAATACGAGACCCCCCCCCAAGTAAAGTATGTCTGCCATTAGTCGTATTTGATCATGTCATAAGTAAAATACCAAATAAATCCACGGAGTCGGTCAAGGACGTACCTACCAACTTACCTTGGAAGAGTAAAAACACTGGAGGAGTAACAACACCAAGTACTTAGAAAAACATCACCATGGAGGAACATCACCGGAGGATTAACAACGTCAGAGGAGTAACAACACCGGACACTTAGAAAATTTTAGAAGGAGTTACAACATCCAACAATTAGAAAAAAAAAATTAGAGTAACAGCAGTGACGGATTCACAGCACTGATGGAGTAACATCAGTGACAGATTCACAGCAGTGACGAAGTAACAGTAGTGACGAATTCACAGCACTGGTGGAGTAAGAGCAGTGACAGATTCACAGCACCGACGGAGTAACAACAGTGACAGATTCATAGCACTCGTGGAGTAACAGCACTGACAGATTCACAGCACCGACAGAGTAACAGCAGTGGTATATTCACAACACTGGTGCAGTAACATCAGTGATGGATTCACAACACCAATGGAGTAACAACAGTGCAAGTTAACAGCATCCGAAGTAACAACAGTACGAGTAACAGTAGTGCGAGTAACAGCATCCGAAGTAACAACACTGCGAGTAGCAACATCCGAAGAAACAACAGTGCGAGTAACAACATTCGGAGTAACAATAGTACAAGTAACAGCATCCGGAGTAACAACAGTGTGAGTAACAGCATCCGGAGTAATAGCAGTGCGAGTAACAACATCCGGAGTAATAGCAGTGCGAGTAACAACGTCCAGAGTAAAATTAGTGCGAGTAACAGCACTGCGAGTAACAGAATCTGGAGTAACAGTAGTACAAGTAACAACATCCGGAGTAACATCCGTGCAAATAACAACATCCGGAGTAACAACAGTGTGAGTAACAACATCCAGAGTAACAGCAATGCGAGTAACAGAAGTGCGAGTAACAGCTTCCCAAGTAACAGCATCCAAAGTAACAACAGTGTGAGTAACAGAATCCGGAGTAACAGCAGTGTGAGTAACAACATCCGGAGTAACAACAGTGTGAGTAACAACATCTGGAGTAACAACAGTGTGAGTAACAGCATCCGGAGTAACAGTAGTTCGAGTAACAACATCCGAATTAACAGCAATGCGAGTAATAGTATCCATAGTAACAACATTGCGGAGTAACAACATCGCGGAGTAGCAGCATCCAAGAAGTAACAACATCGTGAGTAGCAGCATTCGGAGTAACAGCAACCAAGGAGTAACAGCATCAAGGAGTAATAGCATCCTGAGTAGCAGCATCTGGAGTAACAGCATTACGGAGTAGCAGCATCCAAGGAGTAACAGAATCACGAGTAGCAGCATCCAAGGAGTAACAACATCATGAGTAGTAGCATCCAAGGAGTAACAACATCACGAGTAGCAACAATTGGAGTAACAGCATCACGAAACTTAAGAACTCGCTCCTTTTATTTTGAGAACAAAACGAAGAAAATGTGACTTTGAAGTAAACAATACCTGAAGAATAAAAACATAAGAAAAATCAGAAAATAAATGACTCTTTATTAAAAACCAATAAATAAATAAAAATCTTTAAGTTACAATGGTTATGATTTTTGTTGCAGCAATGTTGTTTGTGAATAGTGAATAAATGAAAAAATGTTTTTTTTTTTTTTAGAAATGACTTGGATATTCAAATAGAAATCAATTCTCATTTCTCATGTTATAAATCCGTTGACTGATGAAAATTATTCATGTTTTTTTCTCTGTGTGAGGAAACGTCTTTGAAAATGTTTTTATTTCATTATCATTTCCTTCAAGAATCACTTGTTCATAAATTGACCTCATTTATTCTCCTCAAACTTGCAAAAAAACGAGTGTCTACCTGCAATAAAATATGAAATCATGGAAGAAGAGAGGTGATCGGGCTCTCCTAATCCAAGAAATATGCAAAAAAAACAAGTAGTTACTCTATAAAACAAATCCGTGAAAAAAAATAACAAAGTAAAATTAATTTATTACCTTCGGGAGAGTGGTGGCCAACCATACTAACCAACAGTGTTTCAATGATAACTTCTTTGTTTTTAGTCTAATTTGAGTGATTCCAAAGCCAAATAAAATTGAATTCAAATATATGTCTCCAATACAAACAGATATTAAAAATTCCATGTAATGGTATGTTAAATTTTCTTAAAACAACCTGCATAATAGAGTCATTTTCGATTTTCCAGCTCAGACTAACAGTTGATATTTCAAGCATAAATTTTTCATTTGATGACGGATTGAACTAATTCAAATTGGATATTAAATCTGATTCATTTATATATCTCCAATAGAAATAGGTTTTGAAGGCAAGGATAATTGATGGGTCAAATACGCTAGTGAAGAGCCAAGAAAATAGAGTTTCAAGAGTGTTGATTTACAATAAGCAGTCAGTATTTTGGTCATAACTTCCTCATACGATATCTAAATAAAGTAATTAAAATTGCGTTGTAAACTAAATTCATAGGGGAATATGCCATAGAAATAGGTTTCCAAAATCTAGTCATTTAAGCCTCCAAAAACGGACTGTCCCAACTATGTTCCTTAGCTGCCTACTAGACATCCTGTCATTGCTTTGGTCATAACTTTTTCATTTCAACTTGAAATCAAGTGATTCAAATTGGGTTAGAAATTAGACGTGAAGGGATACGTAGGATAGAAAAAAGTTTTGAAAATATGCCCATTTGGTCCCTCAAAACATAACTGTCCCGACTATTTTTCCAGAATTTTCATCAAGCCTGCAAGCCATAAGATATGATAATTAATGAATTTTTCCAAGAAGGTGATGAAAATGAAAATGAGTGTTTGTAAAAAGTTTGTTTTCAATATAGTTCATCTACATACATAAATGAATTTGAATATTGATCACCAATGTTAATTTTCACAATGTATTGCAACAAAAACAACTATTTTTACATATAAAGAAATTTATTTATTTATGTCTTTATTCATTCTATATTCTACACTACACTACAATACTTTGAAAAATAAAATATACTTACGTATAAGAGTACCTCCAATGAAGCCATTTTCGAAATAAGGCTTCAAGTATGTACATACCCATAATTGAGAGATGCATGTTAATAAATACACGGGTGTGAGAGATCAACTTCCCTGTTAAGGATGGTGCTAAGAGTTGCTGAAGTGTGGAGTGATGTTGCGAGCAAACAACAGAGTGAAACCAACCTTTAACATAGTCTTCATTTCTCATATTTGTAACATCGTGAATTTCCTTAATTGAGTTCCATATTATGTTGATGCTTTATTTCTTGACCTCATTCTCTACCTTTTTTTTAGAACTCTGTTCATAGAAATTGTGAAGAGGATTCATCAAAGTAATGGAAAATGCTCAGGAACTGGAGCAAGACAGATGGCTTCCTCTCCGAGACGAGAGAATAGATTCAGACAGACAATAAAAATAAAAAGAAAAATCGAAATTCAGGACCTGAAGCAAAGTAACCACAT
Organism: Pinus albicaulis; assembly: GCA_034641835.2. Taxonomy (NCBI): domain Eukaryota; kingdom Viridiplantae; phylum Streptophyta; class Pinopsida; order Pinales; family Pinaceae; genus Pinus; species Pinus albicaulis. The sequence continues at coordinate 3,484,009 of CM076579.1, forward strand.
ACCCTCCTCGGGACGAGAAGTTGGCCCAAAGAAAAAGAAATAAGAGCAAAAAAATGGAAACTATGCCCAGGACTTAGGGCAGGGTTATAAGATACCCTCCCCAAGATGAGGGATTAATTTTAATTAAAAAAACAGAACAAAGTAGAAATTAAAACAACATGCTATGCTCAAGACTTGGAGCAGGGTAATAAATGCCTTCCCCAAGACGAGAGATCAATTCTACAGAAAAACAATAAAAAGTAGAAAAGAAAAACACAAAGCACTTACACTCAGGACTTGAAGTAGGGCAATAAATCCCCTCCCCAAGACAAGAGATTGACCCTTAGATCTGTTGCAGGTCTTGTTTTTTCACCTGTTAGCCTTCCCCGGAAACGGCCGCAAAATATTGGTATCCGGATATGAACAGAATTCAAACCTTTCTCCACATAAATTATTAACCCAAGGGCATTAGTTATTTCAAGACTAACGACAAAGTATGTGCAGATACAAGTACATGACCCACAGTAGATCACAGGTTAATTCCACAACACACAGACCACTGTAACAACAAATAAATAAACTGCAGAAATTAAAGGGCATTCACAGTAATTAAGAATAAACTGTAACAACAGTAAATAAATCACAGTAAAATGCAAAAATGCAAGAAAAAAAGGAGAATGCAACACTTGATAAGAAGAGTAGGCCCATCTCTAATCAGGGCTGCGGTAAACTCACGAATTACAGAAGAAACAACAAGATGTTGTGCATTCAATTAATTGAACATGATTATGATACAAAACTGTCTCTTCTTTCTTAACCCTCTATGCCTTCTCCTATGCGTTCTATCCTCCCTTCTATCCCATGTTCTATTCCCCTCGTTCTCTCTTATTTGTGTCCCTTTAAATATACAAACAACAAAGGGGAATAGAATAATTACAAAACCTCAATAAGCAATATGAGATCTGAAATATCTTTCCATCATGATTCAGCTGGCACAAGTCGAATCTGGCAATTACAATTGGGGCAATTTTGGAAAATGGCCACAACAGAAAATCGAAAAAAATTTCCTTCGAAGAACCCTGCGTTTCTCTTAATCAAGACCAAATTTTGGAAAACTGCTTCTTAGAAAACTAATTTGGTCCGTTATGCACAAAACCCATGTTTCAGATTTTCAGGATTCTTCTCCATTTGCCCGAAACGTTCAACGCAAAACTATCTCTTGTTATTCTAGCGAATTTCTGAGTTGGAATATTTAATTATCAATTGAAGATAAAATCTGAAATCTGAAAGAGATCTTAGAGGCTAAAATAGTGAGTTATGTTATAACAAATTCATTAATAAACCATCATTGGAAAAATCATGCACAATAATAATTAATTTATTAAAATAAAGGAGAACAAGTATTATTTATCCGAAAGAGCATAAATCATTAAGAAATGGAATTATATAATAAATTATGTTAAATACTGTGATAAAATAACATTAGAAATGGATGAAATGGATGATAAGAAGTGATAATAATAATACAAATTAGAGGCCCAACAGTAGTGTTTCTCAAATATTTTTCAGGACATATCTACCAAGATGTCACTCATGCACACTCTTTTCCCAACCCAGAGTTCTAAATGGTTCCAAGGTTTCGGTACCTAGTTTACTAGAGTCTAATTGGTCTTCTACAAAGAGAGTATAGATCATCCTCCTTTGTCTCATTGTTCAATGCAAGTAGCCAATTCCTCAACCCATCATCCTTATAGAGTTTGCAACTCACCCCTTCCTACTTGAGACAATGTTTTGTCTTGTCCCTCTTTTATACTATGCTCAAAAATCTGTTGATACAACAAAGGGGCATGATCGGTATCCATACTTGGCCTTTTTCTCATCAGATTCCATTGAAACAACTACTCCTTTGGCTTGATCTCATTGATTCATAAGTATTATGATGGACCAACTTCCTCCATTCAAATATTCCCTATATGCACATCTCTTACCAACCAAATAAAAGATGAAAAAAATCTTCCAAGAGGATATCTATAGGATGTAAAAATTAAAATGTACAAAGTAACAAATTAAACGATGTAAAAATTTGAATCACACATGCTTCAATTTATCGGAAAGTTTGAAGGCCTTAACCTATGAATGTTGTGTTGCTTAAGGTTTGATTAGAAGGACTGAAAAACAAATACAATCTCCATCATGTCCCAGCTTTGTGGCTACCTCAAAATACTTCTCAAACATAAAATTACAACATACTGTCATAAGGAGATTACTCACGGTTTATCAGATCAGACTTCACATCTTATATTAACAGTTTCCTTCTACATGATGCCAGTCTTCTGCCCATTACTATAGCTGCCCAGATATAGTAAGATATTTGATCTATACTTAAATATTAATAGAGACTAGAATAATTTGGTTTCCTTGTAGGGTAAGGAGGAATGGGAGTAAATACGTCATGTTCATGTCAATTTTACTGGGATTCAAAGGGGGAGATTGTAGAGAGATAAGGTCTAAGTGGGTGGCTACAATTTTTTTTACAGGTAATGAGATATAAAAGTTAAGCTGCCTCAACTAACTCTCTCTTGGTATGGGTATTTAGTCATCTAAAACAATGTTTTCTAGACTATAAATTCTCAAAACAATATGAGTGATTTTGAAGCCTGGAAGATGTCTAAAACAATAGAGTGTGAACTAGTAAAGCTAAAAACCTAGATAGTATGAACTGAAGAAATCCAAATTTTGTATTATAATAACCTCTCCATCTAAAGGTTTTAATAGGATTATTGTTGGATGCATCCATCCAGACACTAAACAACCTTAATCAAAGGCAATGCAAACTGTCCTGACTTCCAACCTTAATCATTGACTCAATTACTCTTGTTTATCTTTTTAAATATCTGAAATTTCTATGCTAAATTTTATTAAAATTCACATCAGTAATAGGCCATGTAAATAAGGCAATTCCTGTGCTAATATGTAAGTCAAGAATAAGAGAGAATCCAATGAAGAGTACATTGAGATCAACTTAAATCTGTATCACCAAACACATGTTTCTTTTAGGAGATGTATGCATGTTTAGATACTTTTTTTATAAATTAAGGAAAATTCAACCTCATATAAACTTTCCTGAGTCCTGAACATTGGTTGGTCTACATTCCACATTAGGACAATAGGACGAGACCTGAACAATTCTCCCAGAACAAACTTGTCAGTTTTGCTGCTTGCCCAATTTACTAGACAAGACCCTTAAAGAGGCTAGAAATATTGTTGATCTGTATCAATCTTAAAATTTCCTCACCAAGATATCATTTTCAGAGGTTTTAAACTGGTTAAAATTCTCACCAATCCTTACATATTCTGGAGCATCATAACCATATGTTCCCATAACTCGAGTTGAAACATGGGTGTTGTCTTCCTCAGGTCCATCTTTTGCTAGTCCAAAATAAGACAGCTTGGCATTGTATTCCTGCACCAAGTACATATCTCTCCATAAAGACTTAAGAGAATCCAATGTGTAAGTTGTAACAGTGAGCGATCTCATAATTTGGAAGTTGTGGGTAAAAACCGAATCTAACAGAATATTGGATGTTTTAAAATCCCTATAATTCACTGGTCTTTCAACCCCTCCATGAAGAAATTCCAGACCTTTTGCTGTACCCATTGCAATTTTCATCCTAATATACCAGGGGAGTGGCAGGGACCCTTCTGCATGCATAAGGGAAGTACCATTGGAAATCAAAGGTCTAAATATATTTTTCAAAATAGAAATTTACAAATTGGGATTAAGACTCTCAAGAAGGAAAAAGAATAATTATGTAGCTACTCATTGCCAAAAAATGTGAAAGCCCCATGACACTGATGCTCAAAAATGAGATTTAACCAAGGTGGGCACATATTTCCTTGTGTCCAACAGAAGTTGACAAATCCAGACTGAGGATCCCAAAAGTTCATGAAAGAAAAACAGATCATAAAGTACTCAATAAAGCATCATAGAGTTTGTTTTGGGTAACATCACCAACATATAGTATGCTCTTCAACCAAGATGACTTAAAAATTCCATATCAGCCAGTGAATTTTTCTGCACATAAATATTCTAAGAAGACATTTCAACAAATCCTCACCAAAAATGGATTTTTGTTCAGAAATAAACCCCACCATCTAATCACATAACATAAACAAACATTAAAATTTAATACCTAACAATATTGAGTGTTCCGTCAAATTTGAAAATGATACATGTTATGCTAAATGCATTTGATGGCTTGGACACAAAGGCCAGCTCAAACCTTGAAAATTCCAATGGATATGAACCATGTATGCTTTCCTAAAATCTAAGGTGGAAAGCAGTATAAGATAATAAAACAATAACTATTTTGTAGGTATTCATACCATTGTAAATAAGTATAAAAGATTGGAAATAAGCATAGAGCTTCAATATTGGTCACTAGCATATGGACCTTAGGATGGGGTAAATTATGCATTAAGATTGCAAATCCACAAGGCCAATAACGGATTAAAACTTGAATTGTGATCAAGGGACTACCAAGATAAAATATTTTCCCTCTTATCTTAACTTCACATCTGCCAATTTGGAGGTCTCAATAAAAGAAACATGTAACATTGATGTCCACAAGTAAGTGAAATCAATAGATGGGACTGCTAAATACAAGCATAGAAATAAAGGACGAGGTGCAACGGAGCTTTGGAAAAGGTTCTTAAATGAAAGCAACCAAGGAGTAGGTACTGTTAGCCCCTTATGAATTTTTTGACAAGCAAACAGGGGGCTAAAATTTTTTTTGAGCCTTCAAGGAATGAATTTCCTCTGAAAACACATCATCCTTGAAAGCCTTCGTGTGCCTTTGTCCTTTGGGAAATCCTCACTACTGTTCTCAGTTTAAAAGCCTCTTTGTTGTGAAGAAGAATGCCCAAAAGGCCTCCTTTTCCCTTTTTCATTTCCCTCTAAACCTCTGTTTTCTTCCCTTTTACTCCTCTCTATTTCCCTCATTAACACTCTAAATCATCTCCATTCCCCTTTAAACCTCACAAATTCCCTTTTTTTGGCCAAAAATTCCTTTATCCTTTCTACCGATTCCCTCTTTAGCCTTGAAACCCATCTTTTTTGGCTAAAAAACCCACTTTCCACTTTATAATAGGCTAAGCCCCTTTCGGCCAGCCCCTTAACCACTTCCCCACCATGCGACCGGGAGCCGAGACCAAGCGCTAAGCCCATAGGCGCCTATTGCAATTAGAACATTCAAATGTGTGCCCTTCCCTTTGTTTCTTAAAACTTTCGATGCGATTGAAGTGTTGTTCTATCAGATCCCGCTGCGATCTGAGCCGTCGATCTATATAGATCTGACAGTCTGGCACTAATCACACCGCACTCTTCGTTCCTCTCCTTTCACCCCTCCGATTGAATGTGGGTCGTCGATCTAGTTCCAGATCGGATGGCTGGCGCGTAATCGCATCACGCAGACCCAATCATCCCCTCCTTCATTTTCCTCCAATTGCGATCTGTCGATCCAACCGTAGCCCTCCATCCATGCCAGATCAACGGTCCTCATTGCATCGCCTCGTTCGTTCATATTTATCCATCGGAGTTTTGGCCCCGCTCTGCTCCAATGCGATTTGACCGCAACCGTTGATATCTCGAGATCCGACGGTTCATATCAAATCGCTCTCTGCCCACGTTGGGTCCCACCATCCAAAGGCCCGCTTTCGCTCCTTTTTCATCATTTCCCTTTGTAAATCCCCCAAGCGTTAAACTTTGGGTTTTGCACTAAACGTTATTTCTTTCGCCCATTTGACTATTAACCCCTTCGTCTGTTAATCCCAACCATTGATCCTTGTCTGTTCCTCTGATCGGATGGTCCACGACCTCTCTCCCTCCAAACCTCCATCAGTCACCCGTTTCTCACCATTTTGTAGCATTTTGCCCGTTTTCACCGTTCCACTGCACTTTCCATCGTTCCCCTTGGCCTCTATAGCATTTCTTCCGCCACCACCTGGGTTTTATAATTGGTTTATCTTATGGTGCAAGTTTTCGCAGAGTGATTGAATCACCATGTTTTCCATAATCACAGTTACTGTGGTTTAGAGCACAGAGAGGCCATTACAGCAGCGGCCGAGTGAAACAGCAGAAACGGATTAGAGGGATCCGAGCCTGTTAATTGCATATTTAATAGCTAATCTCGTGATCAAAGGATAAAAGCGCAGTGTGAAGACCAAAGAGCACACATAAGGGTCATATTTGTGTTTAATATCAGCAAAACTTTTTTCTCTAGACAGTACACCTTCCCACTGAAGCCTCCATGCCTCCTCGAGCCCTTAAATGTATTTCACTAACATAAGCTTCTTTGAGACTGTTAGACAGCAGTTATGGAGGTATGAAGAGGCCTGCAGACCCTTCGATCTAGGTCACTTATTCCAAAAGGCAGCGCAGAGTTCCAAACAACATGAAAGGACTTCAAGGAAACATCAGAGGTCAATATCGACCTGATAGAGACCTCTAAAACAGACTACAGGATACGCACATTCAACGAAGAAAAATTAAGCAGTATGGGCGTGAACGCTTCCACCATTCTGTCTTAATGAAACAAATTAAATGAACATCTACTCCTGCTATTATTCATTCCCCTATAAGAACCCTCAAGAACATATTGAAAAGGGTTGTTGTTGTTGCTGTTAGGGGGATTTTCTTAGCTATTAGAATAGTTTTGGGGGAGGGTAGTAGAGTAGTTTGTAATGTAGTAGGCTGGGAGGAGAAAGTTTGGATTGTAATCAGCCATTGAGCTCAGTGTATGTGACTGGTTTTGCATCAATTAATCAAGAAAATTTCACAAGATCCTGGTCTATTAATATGGGTGATGTTTTATCTTACAATGTTTTATTATATTTTTTCATGCTGTTCATTTTCTTCTGGTACACATCAGAAATCTGGCATAGGATTTACCCTCGCATGGTACCCTATGTTTCTGCTCTCCCTACCTTCAATGTTTTCCGCTGATTGTGAATCTAAGAGAAAATGCTTGTAATTTAACCAATGTAGCAGCTGTTATTCACTGCTAGCTGATGTGTGAATTCGGGTTTGTTTCTTGGATGTCCTAGCTGGTGTCAAAGCAGGGAAGGTTAAAATTCCTTCTCCGATCTATGGACCCTAGCTCTGTGCTAAAACTTATCTCTGTTTTTCCCTTGGAGCATGCTAAAGCAGACCTGGAGTTAAATGACCTCTGGTCCGATCTATATGCTACCCCTTTATCCCTCCATTGAGAGTTTCCTATGAGTATGTCAAAGCAGGTCTAGAGTTAAATGACCTCTGACCTGATCTCCAGACAGAAATTGGGTTGTTTTCCTTCTTTCACCTTCTTTCCTTACTGTTCCATTCCACCATCTATCTAAAAGATCCTTTAGTATAGATGACTTTCCCTTTGAAAGCCTTGGCTAGTTGTTTGCAAGTAATTTCCTTTCATGACTCCATGGCCCAATGGATGGCACATTTCTAGCCTATCCTCTTTTACCGAAACGTCCTAATTATTTGCTCCTTCCCTTCCATTACTTTCTTAGTCGATGATCTCATGACCAACCCAGCAACCAGCCAACCAGATCATTTAAAAAACCCTTGTGCTTCATACCTATCCTAATACCTCAATTTGAGCTTCAAAGATATATCATTCTTTGCATTTGTAGAGAGATCCCTCTTTGGACCCAAGAGGGCTAGATCCTGAGGTCCCAAAGTGGTTTGATGTTGTCTTATCTTTTGGTATTGCCAAATATTCCAAAACATAGGAACCCCAACATAATGGGGACTCCACTGGGGACGAAATATGAGAGTCCTTAACTGCTAATATCTGGTCTGGTGTCCCATTGTCGTCACCAACATAATGGCGACTCCACTGGGGACGAAATCTGAGAGTCCTTAACTGCTAATATCTGGTCTGGTGTCCCAATGTCGTCACCAACATAATGGCGACTCCACTAGGGACGAAATCTGAGAGTCCTTAACTGCTAATATCTGGTCTGGTGTCCCATTGTCGTCACCAACATAATGGCGACTCCACTGGGGAAGAGACCAATCAGCCTTGATTTGGTAAATCACTGTGGTGGACAGTAAAATTGTAAATCCTCCACCTAGCGACTCCACAGTTCCTAAATGAATAAAATACTCCACTGGTGATCAGTAGGCCGCTGATTATCTTGGTTTCACGAGATGGAGGTGGAGGACCTTCCAGGGGCTATTCTTCTCAGCTCAAGTTTCAAACCTGTGCTCAAGAAAATTTTATTAGAATTGGTGGTTGAAAGTGTTAAACACCATGTTAAGGCACACACATGGTGTATGATGAAGATAAACACACACACACAAGAGACTCAACACACAATGAAGAATAAGCGTGAGGCTTTCTTATTTTCCATTATACAAAGATGTACATTTATAATACAATGGTGTGACTCTTGGTTTCACATTCCAAGGTCACTTGGACTCCATTGTGACTTTTCGCATTCCACACCTACCCATGAGGATTAGGTGTTCCAACATCCCCCCTTAATCCGAAGGGGTATGTGAGTTCAAGAAAGATTTAGACACAAATCAGCAAGGTATACATGCGCACTTGGGCTGAACTCAACTCTCTGAAATGTTGGAAAAAGAGGTGGTTTTAGATGACCACAAACACCGGAACGGCAACCGAGCAGCTCCGTAACTTCTTCCAAAACTGGCAAGAAGCTAAAAGCTTCTGCCAGAGGAATTGTCCCTCATAAAAAAGGGAGACCTTCAACCTAAAAGAAGGGAGGTCTACTACCTGTGATGGTTTTAGGATTACCAACAACACTGGAATGCTTGAAGCATTTCTTGGAACTCAACCAAAGCCGGGAAAGAAGTCGAAGGTCATGTCGAAGGCTTCGCTAGAGGCGGTTCTCATATATGAAAGGGAGACCTTCGACCTAAAAGAAGGGAGGTCTACTACCTATGGTGGTTTTAGGTTGTCCACCAACCAAAGATGATGGTTTTAGGTTATCCACCAACCGAAGGCATGCTCATGGGCATCCGTGTCTTCGGGCTACATCTCCGAATCAGAATGACGAATTGTGGCTCGGTGTCACTTGAACTCCTCGCTACAACTCGAACTGGAATGAGATTGTGGCCTGTGCTCGCTTTATCTCGACGTCGAAGTCAGGACATGACCACCATTTTCCCCCCGAAGCTGGGGACAAGGTGAGATGATGGCGAAAACTCAACTGCAAGTTTGCTCAATATCCGTGAACAAGTTCTAACATGTGTCGTAAACATCTTCTTGGCTGCTGATGCCCATTGCCAAGAAGCGCTCCATCCAAGGTGAATCTTTGTTCTTATAGGAGGCTTGTGTCTGAAGCATCTGTCTGAAGAATGGGTGTGCCGACCACAATGCTTGCATGGATGAAGATCAAAACAGTGATCTTTCATATGGCCAACTCGATCACAATGTTGGCATTTCACAATTTGATGTGGAAGTGGAACAGGATCTGGAACAGCTGCAGGTGAACTGTCATACATGAATCCGGCAGTCTAAAATATGATGGGCTTGGTGTAGTCTGGAATATGAAAGGACACATCCTTTTCATATCCAAGACCAGTTCGGTGCTTGTTGTGGACAAGCTCTTCCCAAGGTCTGATGATGGGCTTAGGAAGTGCAGGCTGAATTGTTGCATCTTCATGTACATCTGCTCTAGTACAAGGAACTGAATGTGAATCAACTGCAAATTTATCTTCTTTCTTCTGATGAGAGTCCTTCACAATGTTCTGAACAGAAACAGGTTCAGAATGGTGACTCTTTCGCTGAAGGTCATCTTGCTGAAGCTGAGATTCTAACTGTAAAAACTCAATCTTTTCATGTGCATCTTGCAAACAAATCTGAATATTACAAAGAGCATCCTTGCTCATTTTTATCACATCATCAACATTTGAATGAATGAGGTTATTCAACAACTCTAATACCTCATTGATTTTGGCCATTTAAACAACTTAGGCTCAAAAATGAAAGGGTGTCGGCTTCAACCGAGAATGCACCCATTTACAATGTGATTCAACAACAAATACAAATGACTCAAAGTACAAAATGTGTTCCTCAAATGATGGAGGGAAATCAACAATGACTTACATAAACAACTCAAATTCACTGATTCCAACTATGAATGAAGAGGCAAATTCCACTCAAAATACAATGTAAATTCAATACATATCTCTGCAAAATATTTGTAAATGTGTAGCTGAAAACACTTGTGTAAGAATCTTTTTATGGCAGCTGAATTTTCCTTCAATGATGGCAAACTTGTATTCAAATGTCAAATTCTTCAAAAATCACCCTTATGTAAAGGTCAAATCTGCAATTTTCTCTATGTATGATCCATGTCATTTCTTCATTTACTGCTGTTCATATTCTCTATCTTCCTCTCTTTCTGCTCTTTCTCTCTGCTGTATTTTTTTTTAAATTAAAAATTAATTTAAAAATAAATTAATTGGGAATAATTAAAAAATTAAATAAGGAGGGAATTTAAAAGGAAGGGGAATTATTAAAATGGGATGGGAATTTTTAAAAGAAGGAGCGGTATTGAGAGGGAGTTTATTAAAAAAGGAAATGGAGGGCGATATTTTATATTTTAAATGGAGCGAATTTTATAATTAAATGAAAGGGCGGTAAAAACAGTGGTATTATAGTATGAGGGGGGCGACTATTAAAAATTTCAAAATTATAAAGACGAAAAAAAAAAAAAAAAAAAACGAAGGGCGGGGAATTAATTAAAAGGGCGGGTTAAAAATCGCAGGGGAGGGGGTGGTGTGAGGCCGCGGGTATGGAGACGGAGTTTGCAGAGGGGAGCGAGTTTGGGAGGGTCGGTTAGGCCATAAGGGAGTGCGGGTAGAGATGGCAGGAGGGAGCGGAAGTATTGATGGGTGGGGAGGAGATGAGAGGGCCGGGTAGAGGGAGGAACGTGAGCAGGGTCTGCGTATTGCAGAGGGAGGGCAGCGCTGTAGCGGGTAGGGAGCGCAGGCAGTGAGGTAAAGGGAACAGATTACATGTTTGAGTGTTGTAGCAGATTGGAGGGCCATGGGCCGATAGGAAAGGGAGAGTGGGTGTGTAAGTAGTGTGGGAGCCGAAAGGCTATGTGGGGGCGCTATTGGTAGTGTAGTTCATGAGCGGATAGAGTAAGCCCGAGGGTCGAAGAGTAAGCTTGGTTGGAAATTTCAAAATAAAAAACGATGGCAAGGCGTAGCAGGGGGGCCGACAGGCCTCGTGTTTGCAGAGAATTTTTATTTTTGTTTTTATTATTATTATTATTATTATTTTAAATGTTAAAACAGCAGAGTATGAAAGAGCAAAGTATTTTTTCTTCCAGCAGTAGATATTGGATAAATGCAGAATTTTCCAGAAAATTTTAGCAGTAAAACCCAGAAATTTTCCCAATAGCCCAGCAGCAGAAGAACCCAAAATTTAGAGAACTCAGAAATCTCAGAAATTTCTTCAAAAAACCCTCTTTAAACTATTTTCCAGCGTCTTAAAAATGTAGAAACTTTCAATGGAAAAACTCAGAAATTTTCCAGAAATTTATTTTAAACACATTTCCAGCAGCTCCAAAATTGTGCAGAATTTAAAATGCAGAGATTTTTCAATGGAAAAATAAGCAATGAGGAAACCTTCAGATGGGCAGTGCTGCCTTTCCTTCAAAACCAATTTCTGAATGCTTCTTCTTCTTCAAAGAATATTTCTGAATGCTGCAGAATCACTGAATGCTGCTCCTCTTCAGAAACAATGCTGCTCTTTTTCAAAACTAATTTCTGAATGGCGGCAGAAACACTGCTACAAAAACTCTCTAAATTCTGCAAAAATGCAGATATGCACAGGCCATAAACACAAATGGCTCACTCAATGTGGAGCAGGGCCAAAAATCGCCCGCTCTGATACCATGTTAAACACCATGTTAAGGCACACACATGGTGTATGAGGAAGATAAACACACACACACAAGAGACTCAACACACAATGAAGGATAAGCGTGAGGCTTTCTTATTTTCCATTATACAAAGATGTACATTTATAATACAATGGTGTGACTCTTGGTTTCACATTCCAAGGTCACTTGGACTCCATTGTGACTTTTCGCATTCCACACCTACCCATGAGGATTAGGTGTTCCAACAGAAAGATATGAAGCTGAGATCAAGTTTCTGAACTCACAAGGAAAATCATATCAGTTCAGAGACCCGAAGGCCTTTTTGGAAAGTCTCCCTCCTCCTAAAAAATAATAGATTCCACTCCCTTTTGAAGTACAAGAAGAAGATGATCCAGTTCTCAAGAGCCACATTGAAGATGCAGAAATCAAAGCGGCCCAAGATCAAGACAGCCTACCAGTCATGGAAGGCCTGAAAGAAAAAAGTGTACATCATGTGTTCATTGATCCTGTGGCAGAGTACATGGAGGCCCTGATTAGCTCAAATTCTCCAGCATTGATCCTTCGCAAGGGCTAGATTCATCAAGAGTGGTCACCACTGATGGTGACCGCAGTTTTGAAGAACCACATGCAGAGCACCCTGTGGTTATCTCTGACAAGCAGTTAGTGCTTCTATCCTTTTTTGTTACTTCTTGACTAGCTGCACTGGCATTATTGTATCACCTAAAAGCATCAGAGATTTCCAAGTAGAGTAGAGTAGGTAGGAATCTCAAATAAGCTCAGCCTGTGAGCATTTAGTTAGTTGTTTTTTAATTTTTTCAAAGTCCAACAAGTCAGACAGTCTAATCCTGGCTTGACTATTTTTCAATTTCTATTTTAGAATGTAGAGAAGAGGTCTGCTAGACAGTTTAATCCTAGCAGACATTAGTATAGGTAGAGAAACTATGAGGCCAACAGTTTAATCTGGTCTCATGGAGTAATAAGGCTAGAAGTAGAATAGTTTTCTTTCCTGTTTGTAAAAAATTGATGATGTAAAGGGTCTGCAAGTCCAAATGCACCCAGAAGAAAACATGTTAGGACTATAGTCTGGGTAGGTAGTTGTTTGGGAAAATTTCTCTACTGATTTGATGTCTTCATGATTTGTGGCAGCTGATCCAAGAAATAAATGGATGGGTCAAGTACCAGGCATCTGGCCTACACCAAAGATTATCCTCTAAATTCTTGACTCCTTCAAGAAGAAGCCATCCCCATGTGGAGCCACTGTTAGCCCCCTATGAATTTTTTGACAAGCAAACAGGGGGCTAAAATGTTTTTTTAGCCTTCAAGGAATGCATTTCCTTTGAAAACACATCATCCTTGAAATCCTTCATGTGCCTTTGTCCTTTGGGAAATCCTCACTGTTGTTCCCAGTTTAAAAGCCTCTCTGTTGTGAAGAAGAATGCCCAAAAGGCCACCTTTTCCATTTTTTCATTTCCCTCTAAACCTCTGCTTTCTTCCCTTTTACTCCTCTCTATTTCCCTCATTAACCCTCTAAATCATCTCCATTCCCCTTTAAACCTCACAAATTCCCTTTGTTTGGCCAAAAATCCCTTTATCCTCTCTACCGATTCCCTCTTTAGCCTCGAAACCCCTCTTTTTTAGCTAAAAACCCACTTTCCACTTTATAACAAGCTAAGCCCCTTTTGGCCAGCCCCTTAAACACTTCCCCACCATGCGACCGAGAGCCAAGACCAAGCGCTAAGCCCATAGGCACCTATCACAATCGAAACATTCAAATGTGCGCTCTTCCCTTTGTTTCTTAAAACTTTCGATGCGATTGAAGTGTTGTTCTATCGGCTCCCGTTGCGATCTGAGCTGTCGATCTATATAGATTCGACAGCCCGATGCTAATCGCACCGCGCTCTTCATTCCTCTCCTTTCACCCCTCTGATTGAATGTGGGTCGTCGATCTGGTTCCAGATTGGACGGCTGGCGCGTAATCGCATCACGCAGACCCAAACATCCCCTCCTTAATTTTCCTCCGATTGCGATCTGCCAATCCAACCATAGCCATCCATCCACGCTAGATCAACGGTCCTCATTGCTTTGCCTCGTTCGTTCATATTTCTCCATTGGAGTTTCGGCCCCGCTCTGCTCCGATGCGATTTGACCGCAACCGTTGATCTCTCGGGATCTGACGGTTCGTATCAAATCGCCCTCCGCCCATGCTGGGTCCCACCATCCAAAGGCCCGCTTTCGCTCATTTTTCATCATTTCTCTTTGTAAATCACCCGAGCGTTAAACTTTGGGTTTTGCACTAAACGTTATTTCTTTCACCCAATTGACTATTAACCCCTCCATCCGTTAATCCCGACCATTGATCCTCGTCTGTTCCTCTGATTGGACGGTCCACGACCTCTCTCCCTCCAAACCTCCATCAGTCACCTGTTTCTCATCATTTTGTAGCGTTTTTCCCGTTTTCACCGTTCCACTACACTTTCCACCGTTCCCCTTGGCCTCCATAGCATTTCTTCCACCACCACCTGGGTTTTATAATTGGTTTATCTTATGGTGCAGGTTTTCGCAGAGTGATTGAATCACCCTGTTTTCCATAATCACAGTTACTGTGGTTTAGAGCGCAGAGAGGCCATTACAGCAGCGGCCGAGTGAAACAGTAGAAACGGATTAGAGGGATCCGGGCCTGTTAATTGCATATTTAATACCTAATCTCGTGATCAAAGGATAAAAGCGTAGTGTGAAGACCAAAGAGAACACATAAGGGTCATATTTGTGTTTAATATCAGCAGAACATTTTTCTCCAGATAGTACCCCTTCCAATTGAAGCCTCCATGCCTCCTTGAGCCCTTAAATGTATTTCACTGACAGAAGCTTCTTTAAGACTGTCAGACAGCAGTTATGGAGGTATGGAGAGGCCTGCAGACCCTTCGATCCAGGTCACTTATTCCAGAAGGCAGCGTAGAGTTCCAAACAGCCTGAAAGGACTTCAAGGAAACATCAGAGGTCAATATCGACCTGACAGAGACCTCTGAAACAGACTACAGGATACACACAGTCAACGAAGAAACATTAAGCAGTATGGGCATGAATGCTTCTGCCATTCTGTCTTAATGAAACAAATTAAATGAACATCTACTCCTGCTATTATTCATTCCCCTATAAGAACCCTCAAGAACATATTGAAAAGGGTTGTTGTTGGGTTGTTGTTGTTGCTGTTAGGGGGATTTTCTTAGTTGTTAGAACAGTTTTGGGGGAGGGTAGCAGAGTAGTTTGTAATGTAGTAGGCTGGGAGGAGAAAGTTTGGATTGTAATCAGCCATTGAGCTCAGTGTATGTGACTGGTTTTGCATCAATTAATCAAGAAAATTTCACAGGATCCTGGTCTATTACTACGGGTGATGTTTTATCTTACACTGTTTTATTACATTTTTTCATGCTGTTCATTTTCTTCTGGTACGCATCAGAAATCTGTCATAGGATTTACCCTTGCATGGTACCCTATGTTTCTGCTCTCCCTACCTTCAATTTTTTCCACTAATTGTGAATCTAAGAGAAAATTCTTGTAATTTAACCCGTGTAGCAGCTGTTATTCACTGCTAGTTGATGTGTGAATTCGGGTTTGTTGCTTGGATGTCCTAGCTGGTGTCAAAGCAGGGAAGGTTAAAATTCCTTCTCCGATCTATAGACCCTAGCTCTGTGCTAAAACTTATCTCTGTTTTTCCCTTGGAGCATGCTAAAGCAGACCTGGAGTTAAATGACCTCTGGTCCGATCTATACGCTGCCCCTTTGTCCCTCCATTGAGAGTTGCCTATGAGTATGTCAAAGCATGTCTAGAGTTAAATGACCTCTGACCTGAGCTCCAGACATAAATTGGGTTGCTTTCCTTCTTTCACCTTCTTTCCTTAGTGTTCCATTCCACCATCTATCTAAAAGATCCTTTAGTATAGATGACTTTCCCTTTGAAAGCCTTGGCTAGTTGTTTGCAAGGAATTTCCTTTCATGACTCCATGGCCCAATGGATGGCACATTTCTAGCCTATCCTCTTTTACCGAAATGTCCTACTGCTCTGCTCCTTCCCTTCCATTACTTTCTTAGTCGATTATCTCATGACCAACCCAGCAACCAACCAACCAAATCATTTAAAAACCCCTTGTGCTTCATACCTAGCCTAATACCTCAATTTGAGCTTCAAATATATATCATTCTTTGCATTTGTAGAGAGATCCCTCTCTAGACCCAGGAGGGCTAGATCCTGAGGTCCCAAAGTGGTTTGATGTTGTCTTATCTTTTGGTATTACCAAATCTACCAAAACATAGGAACCCCAACAGGTACTACACTCAAAATGGAAGAAATTCCTTTTTTATTAAATCACAAAGACGATTTGTATGGAATAGCTGCACAGTTTACCTCATTCTTTTTGCTGCTTGCATTTTAACTTTAGTATCAAAAAATATTAATGAACAATCCAGATCTCCTACCAAAATAAAGAGAAAACAAAACATACCCTAGTATGTTTGATATATTGTGTATTTTAGGAAAACAATTCAGAGTTCATGCCTAAAACCAAAAATTCAAATATGAGAAATTAATTTATTTGTAGAAAACAAAAACTAAAGCATACCAAGGCCACTCTGGCTCAAAAAATAAACTATAGTACGATCACAGCTCATACCTGATGCCAACTTTCAAAAAATGATGTGTTCATACCATGAAGATTATATCTATGTTACAAATTCTTTAGTATGCTCAAAGACCTATCATATGAAAGTGCATGCCAATTCCCATCTACTAAGAAGTCACAATCTTAAAAGGTTACTTAAATAATTTATTGGTAACGTACTCATATTCTTAGGTATTGTACAAAATTGCAAATTTTGCATCCCCCTGAACTTACCAGATTTACATTTCTTCGAAAGAAAAGAGACATTTCAGCTAGAATAACCTGTTATCTATGTCAAATGCCTAATATATGCAATATAAATTAAAAAAAATCAATAGAAACAAGAGCAAAAGGGAGGATCATGAACTATGACAATGTTCATAAATAAAGAGGGGATGCAAGAACTTGTAAATGTATTCTTACAGGAAAAAAATCAAACAAACTCAGTATTAATGATTACACTGCTTGGGATTTGTTATCACCTAACAAAGGTGTGAAAATGAATTTGCGGTTGCTTGTGGTTTTAGGTATGGGCGGTATTTTAATCAATATGAATTTTGAACTCTCAGTAAAGATAGTCACTATATCATTAAAAGGCACAACCATAAGAACATTGAAAAGCATATAATAAGCATACAGATAGCTATTGCAAAAGCAAAAGAAGGACAAGTCACTTTCACTTTTGAAACTTACAATTGCATTTTGCAACCGTGCAATGTACTCTCCACTGACAGCATGTACAATAGCACATTATTTTGGCTTTAAAAAGATTCTCTATCAATCTACATATATAAAAAAATAATTTAAAAGTGTAAAATATTTGTAATTATATTTAAGGTGTGTTACCCACCAAAAGTGGGTGACCCGATAGGAGAATTTTTCTCCTAGATCTCTCTTCAGCCGGAAGCCAAACTTGTCATGAAAAAGTTGCTGCAATACATAGGACTTGTTAGCCACCTATAAAAATTTTTGAAGGAAACAAGTGGCTAAATATGTTTATGAGCCTTCAGGAGAGACATATTCTCTGAAAATCTATCATTCTTGAAGCCTCTATGTGTCTTTTTCCTTTGAAAGGATCCTCATTGTTGTTTCCATTAAAGAACCCTGTTGTTTTGTGAAAAAGAATGCTTCAAAAGGCCCTGTAATCGCCCATTTTCACTCATTTCCCTTCATTTTCATTAAGCCTCCTTTCATCTTTTAAACTCCCTTTTCTCCTCTAAAAACCTCCAAAATCCCCCTAAAACCTCGAAAAATCCCTTTTACTGGTTTAAAAATCCCTTTTTCCCTTTACCGGAACCCACCATTTAGCCTTAAAAACTATGTTTTTGGCCTAAAAACCCACTTTTTACCTTATAACAGGCTTAAGCCCCTTTCAGCCTAGCCTTTAGCCCCTTTCTCGCATATAACCCATGCCCAGGACTAGGCGCTAAGCCCCGTGGCACTAATCGCAATTAGAACTTCCCTTTGGGCTTTTTCCCTTTGTTAATTGAAATTTTCCGATGCGATGACAATTTGTTCTATTGGCCATCCGCTGCAATATTAACCGTTGATCTTTACAGATCTAACGGTCAGCACTAACATCTCATCGTGCCCACCACATCTCCTCATCAACCCTCCGATTGTATATCCACCGTTGATCCCTTTCAAGATCCAACAGTTAGCGCAAAATCGCATCATGCTAACCCAGCGTTCCCACTCTTCTTTCTCCCCGATGGCCGACTCTCCGATTAGATCTTGGCCATTGAACCCACAAGAACCAACGATCGGGATTCATCCATGCTTTGGTTCACAGAGCCCATCATCACTCCACCAATTTAATCTGGACCGTTGAATCCACAAGAACCAACGGCCCAGATCTAATCGTGCTCTGCCTCTTGTGCCCCCCATCACTCCCCCTCCAATCAGATCTCCACCGTTGATCTCTTTCATGATCCAACGGTCTGCGCTAAATCGCAAATCACAAGATCAGTGAACCGCGGAGTTTTGGCCCCTTTCCTTTCTCCGATGCGATTTAATCTCCGCCGTCCATTCTACCAGATCTGACGGTCCAGGTTTCATCGCACTCCGCCTTCCTCTTCCATCATTTCACTGTTCTGTAGATCTATGGCTTAATCTCTGTCGTCCGTCCCAATAGATCCAACGGTCAGGATTCGTTTCGCCCATCTATATAACCTTTTTCCCTTTGGAAAATTGGTGCTCCTATTTTTGATCATGACCATCCATTCGACAGATCTGATGGTCCACAACGAACCCACCATTGAGCTCTTCCTGCCTTATCACCCATGCATCTTTCCATATCGCGCTCTCATCCCCACCGTCGGATCTCTTTGCCTCCCATCCAACGGCTGAAAATGCATATCGCATAATTTCTATGCCCGAGTTTTAACACTTCAAATTTACACGATAAAAGTGGTTATAGAAGGGACACGTGTCAGACGGCGAGGCATATCGCATTTTTTTTGGCAAAATTTTGAAACAACCTTGAAGCCGCATCAAAACCAGCTTTTTTCTCACCAAAACCACCCCTCCCTGATATAATTCTTCTTTAATCCTAACCGTGAATTGGATATGGATCAACAGTTTGTATTACATCGCATCTTCATTCATATCCCTTCCATCGGAGCTTCCAAAGATTTTCACCAAAATATCTCCATCGTTGATCTTTTTCGCGATCCAACGGTCTACGTTCAATCGCCCTCCGCCCTTTCGGTCCCACCACCAAAGGCCCCGATATCCTTCATTTTTCCCTTTTTCCTTTGTATTCACCCAACATTAAACTTTTGTGTTTTTAACACTAAAGTATTTTCTTCCACCTAAACTCAGTCTGATCAACTGCACTGGTAAACCCTGACCGTTGACCACCATCCACCAGTCTAATCGGACAGTCTAAAACCTCCCTTGCACTAGACTTTCATCAGCTCAATGTTTCACCATTCCGCCATGATTTTCACCTGTTTCTTTGCTGTTGCCACTATTTTCATCATTCCTCTCCATCCTCCATGAGCCTCTGAAGCAATCCACCTCCACCCCCATTGATTTCTTAACATGTTTATCGTCTTTTTGCAGGGATCACAAATGATTAAAATCGCTCTCTGTCTCACCACCACAGACAGGAAAATCTGGAGCGCAAAGAAGATTTTTCAGAGCCAGAGATTGCAGGGAAGACTCCTGAGGGGGTTTTAAACACATGGTTTGTTAGAAATATCAAGTTATTAACTCTGTTTCAAACCCTCCAGCGCCATGAAAGCCTACGTGAAGCGGAAAAGGGTATCAGTGGCAGTTTAAAGGAGATTTAAAGCCCTTTATTGAATATTTAATGCTTTAATCCAGTGTTAGAGGGCGAATATACAGATTGACTCACCTTATGAATGACCGAGAAGGCCTAATAAGTCCTAAAGAACATGAAACAAGCCATATCAGTGTTTCACATCAGCAGAATGTTCTTTCCCAAGAAAGGACGAGATCCCATAATTTTTTTTATTCTTCATCAATGTTCCTGAGAAGATCACCACCCTGACAGTAGTCATAAGATTGCCAGAACATTATTTACACAGTATGGCAGGCCTGAAGTCATTTTTCTGCTTTACTTGTCCTAGAGTACTATAGAGTACAAACAGTCAGAATTACTTCAAGAGACATACCTAGAGTTATTATCATCCTGTCGAAGACCACTCATTCATCCAAAGAGTACTGAAAGTCAATGCAGGGATATTAAAACAGAATGGGCTTCGAGCACTCTTCTTCCTCTGTTTTAATGTTTCATTTAAAACTCTATCTACCTCAACTGCCTCTCTTTCGGCTATAAGAACTCATGAAAAATGCATTGTAAAGGTTGTTGTTTGGATAACCGTGGATTGTAAGTTGTTTCTTGAGATAGAGTTCTGTGTGTATTAGTTGTAAAATAGCCTAAGGAGATGATTTCAGACTGAATATCAAGTTGTTGGACAATGATTTATGTGACTGTTGTTTCTCTTTAACATGACAAGCATGTTCATTGGATCCTGATTTAAAGCAGTGGTGATGTGTTCTATCTTTGTCAATGTTTCTCCTATGTTATTCATCATATTTCATTTCTCTAATAAGAATCACTAATCTAGCTTAGGATATACTGCTGTAAAGTACCCTAATGCTTCCTGCTCTTCTTATCTTTGATGATTTCTACTAATTGTGTAATCTGAGAACAAATTTGAGATAATTTAACCAGTATAGTAGTTGATTATCACTGCTTACTGATGTGTGAATTTAAGAGACTGTTCTTAGATGTTCTTGTCTGGTTCTAGATGAAAGAATTGGGATACTGGGATATTAGAGTTAATCATGTCTCACTAGGGTCATTTCCTGATAGTTATCCTTTCTAAGATCCCTTAATTTGAATGTCAAAAGCATTGAAAGTTAAAGGTATTTCTCTGATCTTAGGCTTCACCTTGTATCAAATATTAAGTGTTTTCTATTGTCTGAAGAGTTAGCCTCATTAGGAGTTTGATCATAGATGGTTAAGGCATGCCCTATCCCTGGATTTTCTCCCAAGTGGTCACCTTGGAAGGTTTCCTTTTCATTCACCTTCATTCCTTATCATTTCATCCCACACTATCATCTTTAGAGATCCTCTGTTTTAGATGACTAGCCCATTTGAAAGCCTTGGATATTGAATAGCAAGTAAACCCTTTTATGACCCCATTTCCCAATGGACTTGAGTTTTCTTTGAATTATCTCCCCGTTGCCAAAATCATTCTTTTCTCACCTCTTTGTCTTACACTGAACCCTTCCTTCATGTTTCCCAACAACCAACCAAACAAAACAACAACCCTCGTGCCTTATAACTAGCCTAATACCTTAAAATTGAACTTCAAAGACATATATTTCTTTGCCTTTCATAGAGAGATCCCTCTCTGGATCCAGGAGGGCTAGATCCTGAGATCCCAAAGTGGTTTGATGTTGTCTTGTCTTTTGGTAGAGACAAACCTGCCAAAACACAGGAACCCCAACATAATGGTGACTTCGCTGGGGACACTTTGAGTAAAACATTCCTTGAAACATCTCTAAGAACTCAAAGAAGGTCGTAGTAGCCTTGTTTTGGTAGTAAATCACTGTGGTGGATAGTAAATCTCCTTAAAAAAATTTAAACCTTCCACCTGGCGACTCCATAGTTCCTTAATGACCAAAGACTTCACTGATGATTAGTAGGCCTGCTGATTATCTTTGTTTTCACATGACTCCACTGGGAGACCAGTTTCATTACAACATCATCGAGGTTAAAGGAAACTATGAGTATCAGTTTTCTTTGACCAAATCCCCCCACCAATGGAAGACTCTGAGAAATTTGAAGATATGCAGCTAAGTCCCCTTGAAGAGTTTCATTATGGAATATCAAGGATACTGGAAAAACTTAAAAGCAAGGACCTTCTAGAGATTTTCCTTTCCAGCTCGAGATTCAATAATCAACCTGAGCTTAAGGAAAATTTTCTAGAATTCCTGGTTGAAAGATATGAAATTGAGATTGGAAGATTGAATTCACAAGAAAATTCATATAAATTCGGAGACCCCAAAGCATTTTTGGAGAGTCTCCCTCCCCCCAAGAAAGAAGAAATTTCACTGCCTCTTGATGTGTAGGAAGAGAATGATTGGGCTTTCAAGAGCCACACTAAAGATGCAGTGATCCAAGCTGTCAAGGATGCAGATGGCCTACCAATCATGGAAGGCCTAAAAGAAGAAATTTTACATCATGTGTTCATTGATCCTGTGGCAGAATATATGGAGGCCCTGATTGGCTCAAGTTCCCAAGCATTGACCCTCTTCGAGAGCCAGATGGTGGCTTTGTTCTTGAAGACCCACATTCAATGTACTCCATGGTTATCTCTGATAAGCAGTCAGATCTTTTCCTAATTTTTGCTACTACTGAACTGGTTTCACTGGCACTATTGTATCATATAACACAGTAGAGATTTCCAAGTTAAAATAGGGTAGGTAGGAAATATCAAATAAAGCTCAGCCAGTGAGCATTTAGTTAGTGGTTTTAAATTTCTGCAAAGTCAATTCCATGTGCAGTTTTTATTTATGCCATGGACCCATAGCAAACTAGACAGTCTAATCCTGGTTTGGCTGTTTTTTAAATTTTTGTTGTAGAATGTAGAGAAAGAAATCTGCTAGACAGTTTAATCCTAGCAGATTAGTGTAGGTAGAGAAGCTATGAGGCCAAATGTCTAATATGGTCTCATGGAGGGATAAGGGTAGAATTAGATTAGTTTTTTCTGCTTTCAATTAAAAAAAATGATGAAGAAGGTCTGCAAGCCTAAATGCACCTTGAAAAAAAAAAGGTTAGGACTGTAGGATGGGTAGGTAGATTGTTTGGGAGAATATTACTTCTGATATGATGTTTTCATGAGTTGTGGCAGCTGATTAAAGAAGGAAGAGATGTGTCAAGTACCAGGCATCTGGCCTACTTCCAAAGATTATTTTCTGAGATTCTTGACACCTTCAAGAAGATGCCATCCCCATGTGGAGTCATTGTTAGCCACCTATAAATTTTTTTCAAGCAAACAGGTGGCTAAATATGTTTCCGAGCCTTCAAGAGAGACATTTTCTCTAAAAATCTATCATTCTTGAAGCCTCTATGTTTATTTTTCCTTTAAAAGGATCCTCATTGCTGTTTCCATTAAAGAACCCTGCTGTTTTGTGAAAAAGAATGCTTCAAAAGGCCCTATAATCACCCATTTTCACTCATTTCCCTTCATTTTCATTAAGCCTCCTTTCATCTTTTAAACTCCCTTTTTTCCTCTAAAAACCTCCAAAATCCCCCTAAAACCTCTAAAAATCCCTTTTATTGGTTTAAAAATCCCTTTTTCCCTTTACCGAAACCCACCATTTAGCCTTAAAACCTCTGTTTTTGGCCTAAAAACCCACTTTTTACCTTATAACAGGCTTAATCCCCTTTCGGCCTAGCCTTTAGCCCCTTTCTCACATATAACCCGTGCCCAGGACCAGGCGCTAAGCCCCGTGGCGCTAATCGCAATCGGAACTTCCCTTTGGCTTTTTTCCCTTTGTTAATTGAAATTTTCCGATGCGATGACAATTTGTTCTATCAGCCATCTGCTGCAATATTAACCGTTGATCTTTACAGATCTAACGGTAAGCGCTAACATCTCATCGCACCCACCACATCTCCTCATCAACCATCTGATTGTATATCCACCGTTGATCCCTTTCCAGATCCAACAGCTGGCACAAAATCGCATCGCGCTAACCCAACATTCCCACTCTTCTTTCTCCCCGATGGCCGACTCTCCGATTAGATCCTGGTCGTTGAATCCACAAGAACCAACGGTCGGGATTCGTCCACGCTTTGGTTCACAGAGCCCATCATCGCTCTGCCGATTTAATCTGGACCGTTGAATCCACAATAACCAATAGCCCAGATCTAATCGCGCTCTGCCTCTTGTGCCCCCCATCATTCCCCCTCCGATCAGATCTCCACCGTTGATCTCTTTCATGATCCAACATTCCGCGCTAAATCGCAAATCGCAAGATCAGTGAACCACAGAGTTTTGGCCCCTTGCCTTTCTCCGATGCAATTTAATCTCCGCCATCCATTCCGCCAGATATGACGGTCCAGGTTTCATCGCACTCTGCCTTCCTCTTCCATCATTTCACTGTTCCGCAGATCTCCGGCTTAATCTCCGCCATCTGTCCCACTAGATCCAACGGTCAGGATTCGTTCCGCCCATCTATATAACCTTTTTCCCTTTGGACAATTGGCGCCCCTACTTTTGATCTTGACCGTCCATTCTACAGATCTGACGGTCCACAGTGAACCCGCCGTTGACCTCTTCCCGCCTTATCGCCCATGCATCTTTCCATATCGCACTCTCATCCCCACTATCAGATCTCTCTGCCTCCCATCCAATGGCCGAAAATGCATATCGCATAATTTTTGTGCCCGAGTTTTAACACTTCAAATTTATGCTATAAAAGTGGTTTTAGAAGGGACACATGTTAGGCAGCGAGGCATATCGCATTTTTTTTGGAAAAATTTTTAAACCACCTTGAAGTCGCGCGAAACCAGCTGTTTTCTCACTGAAACCACCCCTCCCCGATATAACTCTTCTTTAATCCTGACCATCCATTGGATCTGGATCAACGGTTTATATTACATCGCGTATTCATTCATATCCCTTCCATCGGAGCTTCCAAAGAGTTTCACCAGAAGATCTCCACCATTGATCTTTTTCGTGATCCAACGGTCTACGTTCAATCGCCCTCTGCCCTTCCGGTCCCACCACCAAAGGCCTTGATATCCTTCATTTTTCCCTTTTTCCTTTGTATTTTCCCAACATTAAACTTTTGTGTTTTTAACACTAAAGTATTTTCTTCTGCCTAAACTCAGTCTGATCAACTGCACTGGTAAATCCTGACCGTTGACCACCATCCACCAGTCTAATCGGAAAGTCTAAAACCTCCCTTGCACCAAAATTTCATCAGCTCAATGTTTCACCATTCTGCCATGATTTTTTCCCGTTTCTTCGTTGCTGCCACTATTTTCATCATTCCTCTCCATCCTCCACGAGCCTCCGAAGCAATCCACCTCCACCCCCATTGATTTCTTAACATGTTTATCATCTTTTTGCAGGAATCACAGATGATTAAAATTTCTCTCTGTCTCACCACCACAGACAGGAAAATTTGGAGCGCAAAGAAGCTTTTTCAGAGCCAAAGATTGCAGGGAAGACTCCTGAGGGGGTTTTAAACACATGGTTTGTTAAAAAGATCAAGTTATTAACTCTGTTTCAAACCCTCCAATGCCATGAAAACCTGCAGTATTCATAGACAAGACAGAAGTGAAGCGGCAAAGGGTATCAGTGGCAGTTTAAAGGAGATTTAAATCCCATTATTGAAGATTTAATGATTTAATCCAGTGTTAGAGGGAAAATATACAGATTGAAGACCTTATGAATGACCCAGAAGGCCTAATAAGGACTAAAGCACATGAAACAAGCCATATTAGTGTTTCACATCAGCAGAATGTTCTTTCCCAAGAAAGGATGCGTCCCCATAATGTTTTTTATTCTCCATCAATGTTCCTTAGAATATCACCACCCTGACAGTAGTCCTAAGATTGCCAGAGCATTAGTTACACAGTATGGCAGGCCTAAAGTCATTTATCTGCTTTGCTTTTCTGAGAGTACTACAGAGTACAAACAGTCATAAGTACTTCACGAAACATACCTGGAGTTATTATCAGCCTGTTGAAGACCACTCATTCATCCAAAGAGTATTGAAAGTCAATGCAGGGATATTAAAATAGAATGGGCTTTGAGCACTCTTCTTCCTTTGTTTTAATGTTTCATTTAAAACTCTATCTACCTCAACTGCCTCTCTTTCGGCTATAAGAACTCATGAAAAATGCATTGTAAAGGTTGTTGTTTGGATAACTGTGGATTGTAAGCTGTTTCTTGAGATAGAGTTCTGTGTGTATTAGTTGTAAAATAGCCCGAGGAGATGATTTCAGACTGAATATCAAGATGTTGGACAATGATGTATGTGACTGGTGTTGCTCTTTAATATGACAAGCATGTTCATTGAATCTTGATTTAAAGTAGTGGTGATGTGTTCTATCTTTGTCAATGTTTCTCCTCTATTATTCATCATATTTCATTTCTCTGATAAGAATCAGTAATATAGCTTAGGATATACTGCTGTAAAGTACCCTAATGCTTCCTGCTCTTCTTATCTTTGATGATTTCTACTAATTGTGTAATCTGAGAACAAATTTGAGATAATTTAACCAGTATAGTAGTTGATTATCACTGCTTATTGATGTGTGAATTTAAGAGTCTGTTCTTAGATGTTCTTGTCTGGTTCTAGCTGAAAGAATTGGGATACTGGGAGATTAGAGTTAATCTCGTCTCACTAGGGTCTTTTCCTAAAAGTTAGCCTTTCTAATATCCCTTAAGTTGAATGTCAAAAGAATTGAAAGTTAAAGGTATTTCTCTGGTCTTAGGCTTCACCTTGTGTCAAATCTTAAGTGTTTTCTATTGTCTAAAGAGTTAGCCTCATTAGGAGTTTGATCATAGACGGTTAAGGCATGCCCTGTCCCTGGATTTGCTCCCAAGTGGTCACCTTGGAAGGTTTCTTGTCATTCACCTTCATTCCTTATCATTTCATCCCACACTATCATCTTTAGAGATCCTCTGTTTTAGATGACTAGCCCATTTGAAAGCCTTGGATATTGAATAGCAAGTAAACCCTTTTATGACCCCATTGCCCAATGGACTTGATTTTTCTTTGAATTATCTCCCCGTTGCCAAAATCATTCTTTTCTCACCTCTTTGTCTTACATTGAACCCTTCCTTCATGTTTCCCAACAACCAAACAAAAAAAACAAACAAAACAACAACCCTCATGCATTATAACTAGCCTAATACCTTAAAATTGAACTTCAAAGACATATATTTCTTTGCCTTTCATAGAGAGATCCCTCTCTGGATCCAGGAGGGCTAGATCCTGAGATCCCAAAGTGGTTTGATGTTGTCTTGTCTTTTGGTAGAGCCAAACCTGCCAAAACACAGGAACCCCAACAGGAATTATTATATTTAAACGATAATAAGTTGCAGGCTTTGTCAAAGAGGGAAAATGACACAAACTTGTTCAGGGTTTCTGAGGAGATCCAATTCTCATTTAAACTTAGTCCCATACCATACCACATAACGATGTGGGTCCAGGGTATAGGTGTCAATACATAAATCAATGTCATGGCTTCCTCATTAAGATAATATCGACCTCTTATCAACTCTAACTGAGCTACTGGTTTAAACAGTGGCATGGACCTTGATCTAAGCACCTAATTTCTTTAGAAAAAACATAAGTGAACCAATGTAGAAAAGTTCAAGATTACAATTCTGAAAAGTGCAAATCCAAGACTGCAAAGAAATCAACCAAAAATAAAATCTAGAGAGCCATAATAAAGATAGTGCCACGACACCAAGACCTTTCGAAGACAATACCTCAGAACAAATGCAATAACCAAGTTGTACAAAGAAAATTTGTAAAAAATACATACATGTAAAATTAAACCTAATGGAGAAAGGATGTAAATTTGGAAGCATCGTACTCAACAAATTATCTCATTTTACCTTCTTTTATCATATGCTTGACATAAAAGTCAGATCCATTCAAATGTGGAAAAATTTCTGAATTCTTCACTACTTTGAAACTTGTAGTTGAGTGTCTTTATCATTTATGTTGAATGGGTAGATTGGGCCGTTGTTTTATCATTGTGACTTATGTAAGTCAAATCCTTATACCAAAAAATTTCATTTGATATAATCCAATGGAGCCTTTAAGTATCATTTTAAGCAATACGTTGTAGTATCCTGTAAGTGCCTACATACTTTCCTACTTCATTGCTTCTAGATACAAATCCTATGCTAAAAAAAAATTAATATCATCCTATATTTTGTAAATATGATTTCATGCCTCTGACATTCAAATAACAGATTAAATTTGTGGATTCAGATGCCTCAGTTTCCAACATTCAAGTAAACAAAATTCAGGTTCCTATGGTGATTATCTCAATGGTTGTTTGGAGACAGATCTTATATATATGTCTGAAAAGTATGAATGGACCTAGACATATATGTCTTCACATATTGAAAAACAAAATCAACAATATTATAGCATTTGCATTACATGACATTCTCAACAAAAATATGTTCTTTAGGATGAATGTGGAAATATATTAAACACTCATTTGATCTCTTAGTGTATAATGACTGTCTAAGCATATATTTTATCACTTAGAGGTGACAAACCTATTTGGTCTCTCAATAGAAATCTTGGCACACCTATAATATCTTCATGATGTAATGGGTGTGGTGTCTTTGTGACTATAGTGAATGTAACTCTTGGGACAAGATCTTTACCTTATCTCAAATTGTATTATAATGGCAGTATTAGAATGTGTATGAAGGACAAAACTGATATTCATGTGATGACTATCTCGACACCCATGAGATAAGCTCAATTTTTATATGATTCGACATTCATTATCAACACTTTTACATAAGTAGAATATTCAACATGCAGAATTGACACTCCTGTGAAGAAGGGTTAACATAATAGTGGCATATCCATGGAATTTCAAGTTCTATGATGATAGACTCAATATCTTGAAGTGGTGATTCCATCACAACATTCAAGGCATACAAATTCAAACCAACATAATAAGCACACAATCCAACTCACACTTAAAATACATCAATGTTTAAGGTCCTAGAGGAGACTAAAACCCCCCAAAAAAATGTTCTTTAACAATATGGTTTGTGTTAAATTATGACAACAAAATGTAAATAAGTAATTATGGGAAAATTACTTATTGACCATTAATTGGTTGTATAAAAAAATATATTTGGAATAACGAGATAGACTAAGTTAAAAGAGGTGGCCCGAGAGGCTTGTATGTAAGGAGAATCATTTGATTAATAAGAGTTTCCAATCCCTTGCCCCGTGGATGTTTCCTTGACACCCTGTCGAGGTTTTACCACGTAAATTTTGTGTGTTTACTATTGTGTGTTATCCTTCAGTTTGCCATTCAGTTATATGCGTTTTTATTTCTTTCTTGTTTTCCCACAACAAGTGGTATCAGAGCCTGGATCGAATCGATAAGGATTTTCGAAACTATTGTGGAAAATGTTCATTCGAGACCGGAGGAAGTGCAAGTCGATAAGGGTTTCGAAAGACCGTGTTCTTTTTCAAAGCACCGAGAAGCAGATCTCGTGACCTAGCTCGAAGGTGATGGTAGATATGCACATTGAAAGTCTCCATAAGTTTCAATAAGTGTGTGTTGTGGCACGGTTGGCATGATTGACAAGGAGGCAAGTGAAACACGTTAGAGACAGGCTGGTGCGGAGGAGGAATCACCGACTGCTGCATCTGCGGTGGTTTTTTGCTCAGAGGAGGAACGTGATTATGGAGCGGTTAGAGACCTAGCGTAACCTCGCTGTGGACGCCAGGGTCGGAGATTCGATCTGACTCATAAGCACTGGTGAGTGGTTTTGACCATTGGAGAACTTCGTTTGAGTGTGTAGACTGTAGACG
Source organism: Pinus albicaulis (assembly GCA_034641835.2). Lineage (NCBI taxonomy): Eukaryota > Viridiplantae > Streptophyta > Pinopsida > Pinales > Pinaceae > Pinus > Pinus albicaulis. The sequence goes on from CM076579.1 coordinate 3,513,647, forward strand.
CCATCCCGACTGCATTAATCTGTCTTGGAACCCGTGAGGGTTGTAACCGCCGAAGAGAAATCAAGTGAGGGGTTTGCTGAGAGCCAAAGAAAGGCCGCAGTTTGAAGAGCAAAGTGCTGGAGTTGTCGAAAGTCGTCGTCTGAGCAGAGCCCGCCGAGGAAGGAAGCACTCACAGCCACCTGCAATCGCTAAAACAACAGAAGAATGTGTGCTGGAACACTCACAGCCGCAAGGAGAACCTATTTGCGCACTCACAACCGTCGAGGTAGAAGCTGTTTGCAGAGTAATTCTTAATTTTTTTTTTTTTTGGGCTGTGAAAAAGTATGAAGAAATTGATTTTTCAGAAAATCTGTTGATTTAAAAATGGACTAGGGTTTCAGAAAAATTCTGAGCAGGTTTTTTGAGCAGATTTAAAGAAATTGTGAAGAAAAACCTACTTAGAATTTTTCTGAAACCCTACTCCATTTTTAAATCAATAGATTTTCTGGAAAATCAATTTCTTCATACTTGTTCACAGCCCAAAAAAAAGAAAGGGAAGGAATTTTTTTTTTAATTTTTGGAAAGGAAAATCTGAAACTCAGAAAGAAAAAAAAAAAAAACCTAGCAGAAGAGGAATTTTTTTTTTTTAAACCCTAGCTTGGAAAGAAGGAAAAATCCTAGTTGGAAAGAGAAGGGAAAACTAGGAGGTGAAATGGAAAAAATGTCAAATGCAAAATTTGAGGTGGATAAGTTCACCGGAAAAAATAATTTTGCATTGTGAAAGTTGAAGGTTAAGGATTTGCTAGTGCAACAGGGGTTGCACAAAGCACCAGTCAAGGTACAGAAAAAACCATCTAACATGGAAGATTCGGACTGGGAGGACATGGATGCCCGAGCCCTTAGTACAATTCGGTTATGTTTGGCAGATGATGTTCTTTTCAATATTGTTGAAGAGAGCACAGCTGCAGGGTTGTGGGGAAAATTGGAAACCTTGTACTGCAACAAACCAGGACATCTCAAAAAGGATTGTTGGAAACAAAAGGAGTTAGAAAACAACAACAAGGAAGAAAATCAGGTAGATTCAGGTATGGTTGATGAGGTTTTAATTGTTGAAGCTCTCCCTGTTTGTAATATCTCACAAGATGCTAACTATTGGCTATTAGACTCTGGTGCTTCTCATCATATGAGTCCGCACCGAAATTGGTTTTCATCATATGAAACTGTAAATGGTAATTCTGTATTCATGGGAAATAATGCATCTTGTCAGAATGTTGGGATTGGAAATGTGAAAATTAAAATGTATGATGGTACAATTAAAACATTATCTGATGTTAGGCATGTACCTGATCTAAAGAAAAACTTGATTTCCTTGGGAGTTTTGGTTTCGAATGGTTATAAGTTTACAGGTTAGAATGGAGTGCTGAAAGTCTCGAAAGGAGCCTTGGTTGTTATGAAGGCTGAAAAGGTCGGAAACCTATATAGACTCAAAGGAAGCACTCAAGTTAGTGAAGCAGCGATCGTGTCAGATAAAGCAGAAGAAGGTTCTCATCTATGGCATCAGCGGTTGGGTCACATGAGCGAGAAAGGTCTTCAGGTACTGATGAATCGCAAGTTGCTTCCTGATTTGAAATCCTTGAAGTTTGATTTTTGTAAATATTGTGTGTTTGGTAAGCAATGTAAACAAAGATTCAAGTCTGGAAATCATAATAGTAAGCAGATTTTGGACTACATTCATTTTGATCTGTGGGGACCATCTCCTACTATGTCCTATGTAGGTGCCTTATATTTTTTAACGTTTATTGATGATTTCTCCCGAAAAGTTTGGGTCTATATGTTGAAAAAAAAATTTGATGTATTTAATGTGTTTAAACAATTTAAAACTATGGTGGAAAAGAAAATAGGAAAATCAATTAAATGCTTAAGAACTGACAATGGCGGTGAATTTATATCTTTAGAATTTGAACAATTTTGTAAGGATGAAGGGATAGTTAGACATAAAACTGCTATTTATACTCCTCAGCAGAACGGTGTTGCTGAACGGATGAATCAGACTCTTATGGAAAGAGCCAGAAGCATGATTAGTAATGCTAATCTGCAAAAGGAGTTGTGGGCAGAAGCAGTATCTACTGCTTGTTATTTAGTTAACAGATCACCTTCGGCTGCAATAAACTATCAAATTCCTGAAGAAGTTTGGTCAGGTCAGTCTTGTGATTATTCACAATTGAAGATTTTTGGTTGTGATGCCTATGTTCTTATTCCTAGAAATCAACATTCAAAGTTAGATCCAAAATCGAAATGTTGTGTCTTTGTTGGATATGATTATGCAGTGAAGGGATATAGGTTGTGGGATCCTTCTTCATGGAAGATAGTCATTAGTAGAGATGTAACATTTGATTAATCATCTCTTTTAAAATTAGATGTTGAAAAAGTTGAACAGAAGCAGGTATCGCCAAGTCAGTAGATTCAATTGGAGACTGTACCTTTTCCAGAAAGTCAAAAGGAAGGAGAGACTTCTGAAAAAGGTGGAGAAGCAAAGGAAATTGGAGAAATTCCAGAATCCAGTTAGCAACCAGTCACTCTAAGAAGGTCTACAAGGGAAAGAAAAACACCAAAAAGGTATGAAGACTCTGCTTCATTGTTTGCATTGATTACTGAGGATGGGGAACCATCTTGTTATCAGGAAGCAGTTGATGATGCAGATAGGAAGATATGGAAAAAGGCTATGGAAGAATAAATGGACTCCTTAGCCAAGAAAAATACCTGGGATCTTGTAGAACTTCTTGAAGGGAGAAGCGTTGTTGGGTGCAAATGGGTCTTCAAGTTGAAGAGAAAAGTTGATGGAAATATTGAAAGGTATAAGGTGAGACTGGTTGCAAAAGGGTATTCTCAGGTTGAAGGTATTAACTTTCATGAGATCTTTTCACCAGTAGTAAAACTTGTTTCTATTCGTACTATGTTAGCACTAACTGCTTTACTTGACCTTGAGTTAGAATAGTTAGATGTTAAAACAACCTTTCTTCATGGTGATTTGGATGAAGAGATATATATGGATCAGCCAGAAGGTTTTCTACAAGGTCGTAGCAGAAGATTAGTTTGCAAGCTCAGGAAATCATTGTATGGCCTGAAGCAGTCACCCAGGAAATGGTACAAGAAGTTTGATTCCTTCATGGTGAGCCAGAATTTTATCAGAAGTGAGTATGATCATTGTGTATACTTCAAAAGTTTCAATGGCATATTCATTATCTTAGTGTTGTATGTTGATGATATGCTTATTGCATGCAAAAGCATGGAAGAAATTAGCAGGTCAAAGGCTCAGCTCTCTAGGACGTTTGAAATGAAGGATCATGGAGCAGCAAAACATATCTTGGGCATGGAGATACACGGAGACAGGAAGAATGGCAAGCTTTGGTTATCACAACAGAAGTATGTGGAGAAAGTACTTGAAAAGTTTAGTATGAACAATGCGAAACCTGTTAATGTTCCATTATCTTCCCATTTTAAGATTTCTTTGGATTTAAGTCCTAGAACTAATAAATAAAAGCAGTATATGTCTTGTGTACCATATGAAAATGCGGTAGGAAACTTAATGTATGCGATGGTATCTACAAGACCTGACATTTCACATGCAGTTGGAGTTGTCAGTAGGTTCATGGAAAATCCAGGGGAAGAACATTGGCGAGCAGTGAAATGGGTGCTTCGGTATTTGAGAGGCACAAGTGACCATTGCATTAGCTTTGATGGTCATGAAGGTACAGTCTGCGGATATGTGGATGCTGATTATGCAGGTGATTTGGACAAAAGGAGGTCTACTACAGGTTATGTTTTTACTCTTGCAGGTGGAGTAATCAGTTGGATGTCAAAGCTTCAAGAGACAGTTGCTTTGTCCACTACTGAAGCGGAGTATATAGCTGCTTCAGATTCGTGTAAAGAGGCAATCTGGTTAAAAGGTCTGCTTGATGAGATTGGAAGGACGCAGGAGAAAGTGAATGTGTTTTTTGACAGTCAGAGCGCTATTCATTTGGCTACAAATCCAACCTATCACAGCAATACCAAGCACATCGATGTAAGGTATCACTTTGTAAGACATGTAATCGAAGGCGGCAACGTAGTCCTCAAGAAGGTCCGCACATAGGAGAATCGTGCAGATATATTCACGAATCCAGTTACAATAGAGAAGCTGAGATGGTGTCTTGCTTCTCTTAGCTTGCAGAAAAGATGATGAATTGGCATGGGCAAGGGATTAGGAAAATTGTTGTCAAGGTGGAGTTTGTTAAATTATGACAACAAAATGTAAATAAGTAATTCTGGGCAAATTACTTATTGACCGTTAATTGGTTGTATAACGAAATATAGTTGGAATAACGAGATAGACTAAGTTAAAAGAGGTGGCCCGAGAGGCTTGTATGTACGGAGAATCATTTGATTAATAAGAGTTTCCAATCCCTTGCCCCGTGGAGGTTTCCTTGACACCCTGTAGAGGTTTTACCACGTAAATTCTGTGTGTTTACTATTGTGTGTTATCCTTTAGTTTGCCATTCAGTTATATGCATTTTTATTTCTTTCTTCTTTTCCCACAACAGTTTGGAAGCATAAGAAGACCTTTCCTAGAGCAGGAAATCCTCCCTTGTGTCATTGGATTGAGAAATAATGCTCCTTTGTATCACTGTATTAAGAAACAATGCTCCTCTATGTCACTGCCTTGATAAACAATACTCACGTGTGTTGCTAGATTGAGAAACAATGCTCCTTGTATCGCTAGGTTGAGGAGAAATTCTCCATCATGGTTAGAATATACCTTAATGGGTCTCAAGGGACATAGAAACTTGGTATCATCTTGAGAAATGTCAATCAAGTTTTTGTAGGTGAATTCAAATACTTTTTGTTAGGTGGCACCCTATGGAAACAATATACTAAGTGGAATAAAAGGGGATTGTAGTGGTTAATACAACAATTAGAGATGCAATGGTAGGACCTATAAAAATCTTAGTGTTTCCCATGAATATCTACCAAATCATTTTTTATTAGTGTTCCTTCATGATATATTCTTTCTACCACAAGGGTACCACTACTTAGAACTATGGAATGTTGAACTACATGAACTCCCACTTACTCATCTTGGTTGAAACTTAAGGAAGGACCTAAAGGGCATAGATTGTAAAAAGGGATTAACTCTCCACTTTAGAATCTGATGTTGCTAGGATATAGATCTTTCATGAGAGTATCCATGAAAGAATACTCTGCATGGAAGTTTTCTGCAAAGGTTGATCAAAATCTAATGAAGATGGATCCTCAATCAACTTTCGAATTAGTTCTAGACTCGGTATACTAGTCATCATCCAATTATTACCAACAAAAACTGTCTATGTGATTCAAAATCTGGCCAAAATCAACTTTCGAAGATGATGAATCCTATAGGGGTCGCCCTTGGGGTGGGTAACATGCCCTTTGCTCTAATATATCATTATGATATAGGATTTTTCTCTTGATCACTTATTTGATTAAAAATTGCAACAAAATTCAAGGTTTGCAACAAAACATAAATCTACCATTTCTTGATAAAAGACATTCCTACAACCATTTCTAAGATGAAAGTGTTTGTGTTTATTTTGCAGCCCTAGTTGGAAAATGGAGACAAAGGTTAGTGATTCTCATTTTATATAGAAAGTGTGGCATTTGTTTTAATCCACACCAGAGTTTTGGAGATAGCTTAATCTCAGGAAGTTCTAATATATTTTGTCGAACTCGTTGGATGGTTTTTCTCTGGGAAAATTTGTAGTCTTACTACCTCCTTCATCTCTTGATCGTCTAGGTGAGTAAGCTATAGTCCATTTTTTTTGCAATATAAATATTAAGTTCTTAAAATTTCAAGTGAATGCTACTGTTAGTGGTAAGATCTTTTTACTCATTAGCATCTGACATATGCTCTTTTATGCATCTTAAGTTTTGTCTTTCTTGAAGTTGGGCTCTAGCATTGATTTGATTCTACTTATATTCTTTTTTCATATATAGCTTCATCACAAATAGATTATCTTATGCTCTTTGAGCTTTATAATGTTGCAACAGAACGTAGGTCGCATTGTGGTGTACTTGAGTTTACTGCTGATGAGGGCATGCTTTACATGCCATACTGGGTATGTGAGCCTTTGTTTTTCTTGGCATGTTTAATAGATAATCCAACTTATGTCAAAGCTTTTAAGCATTGTTTAGGATATTTTTCTAATATGTATCATGTTGTATTTAGATGATGCAAAATATGTTGTTACAAGAGGGAGATATTGTTAAGGTGAAAAATGCCACACTTTCAAAAGGAACTTAATTGAAATTTCAACCTTACACAAAATATTTTCTTCACATATCCAATCCTAAGTCTGTGTAAGTATTTCATCTATCATACTCCAAATAATTGCAATAGAATTTTCATGGAAGTTATGTGATAGCTGATGATTTTGGTTGCTCCTTGAATTTCCTTTAACAAGTTTACAATTGCATGGCTCAAGAAATTTATGTATACACAAGTTTAAATTTATTTTTTATTATGTACATTGGAAGCAACTTTAAGGAACTTTTCCTGCTTAACTACAAATGACAACATCATGGTATCTTACAACATCAGTTACTACTATTTAGATGTTATTGACACCAAGTCGTCCTCTGCCACATCAATCATTGAGACAGACTGTGAACTTTATATTGCACTTCCTCTTGACTACAAAGAATCAACGAGTGTATCCACAACCTCTTGTACTCCATTGAGCAGAAGTACTGCATCTGAAGGTATGCTTATCAAATGATATTTTATTTTTCTATCAACTTTCATTCATAAAATAAAATCAAGGTATTCAATTTTGCTTTGTATAGTAACCTAGATTACAATATATTCATTTAGACTAATCCTTCAAACAATGGTGTGGCTTATGATACCTTATGGTCTGCAAATGAATCCCCTTAGATTGGAAACTATGTAGCATATTAACAATGATGCAGGTAATGCTGGAATCAAATAACAAAGAAAATTGAACAACAAATTCATCTTTCTGTAATTTCTCAAAATCAGAAACCAACAAAGACAGATACCAACATTTGTAAGCTTTGGACTGATTTTGAATACTTGCTTCAGTCCATCATCTGTAATTTTTAGGCACTCCACTATAGTGAAATTTCATAACTGACCTTGAGACCTTTCAGCAAGTTTTAAGAGGGCATCATCAGTGAGCCTTTCCATGTTTAGAGGTTAGGTCATTAATATGTTTAATCTTACATCTATATTTAAGGATGCAAGTTGTGAATACATGGGCCCATGTGATGACCATAGATTATTCATGAGCCTCATTGATCATATCTCTTCCTCCTAGAATTTTTCACTGAGCCTCTCTTAAGGTCGCCTCCTTTGATTGCAAGTTGAGAATCTTCAAGGCATACTCATTGAACCATTCTTTCTTGTATTAACTCACTGCACTAAGTTTATATCACCTCTACCTTGCATAGCATATAGAGCATTGTGAGCTGAATTTTTAGAATATTTCGCCCACCGTTCAAGTGGACACTTCCATTACCCAAGGCACCACTAAAAGAATTCTTCCTGGACTTTTTTGTTCATCAAAACAGGTTATGGTGCAAAAACATTGATAATGACCCCTCAGAGTAATTTGATACATGGATCTGTGCTAATGTTAATGGTGCATAACTGACTTCTAAGATTCATGTTACACCTACTTCCAAATTTTAGGAGATAGACTTAGTTGATTACAGGTTTTCACTATGTTTTAAGGTTCATATTACACCTACTTCCAACTTTTAGGAGACAGTTTTAGTTGATTACATGTTAATCCTTCTACCTGCATTTAAAAGAAACCACACCAGGCCTCAAAAATAGGACATCCTCCAACTTTCAGGTTATTCCAAGTAGAAAGATACACAACATCCCTGCTTTCCCATTTTAATTTGATTCCAACCTGTCCATTTTAAGATTCTCAGCTCACTGAGGACCTGAAATTCTACAAATCTTGAGGAGGGTAATAGATGAAGTTGAAAGGGAAGTGGAAACCTAACTCTGATTTTAGAGATTATTGAATGCATTTCACCCTTCTCAACTGATTTAATATGAAAATGCAGATTTCATTATGGATGGCTCTTAAGGCTTGGTAAATATGGAGAATGTCCTGGTTTTTTCTTGGCCTTTTATGTTTAATGACTCAGTGCCATTTGGATATTATTATTGATTTTTCATTAATGGACTTGAGTCTTGGACGCTAGTTTTCTAAAAAGAGTGAATTAATTAGTGGAAAAACTAGGTAGAAAAACTAGAATCTGTTGTTTCAAATCTTGAATCTATTGCTCTTAAAGCTTGTTGTTTTGAATTCTAGACTAGAGTTCGTTGCTTTTTAGCGTAGTGTTGCTAATGAAGAATATTTAAAGGGAATGGGGCTATATATATAGGGATTTATTTGTCTCATTTGAATGCTACACTGAATCAAAATGAATGACTGAGAAAAGGACACTAATGACACCTATGAATATGATAGCCTACACCAACCTGTAAACATCCATTTCTATAATATATTGTTTTCTATGGTGCAGGAAATAAAAAATAAATTCACGTCTAAATATTGGATGCTATTACAGATGGTTTCACAATATAAACATAGGGAAACAAACTTGCCTTAGAATTGAAATCTGAGCTCCATGGTAAAATATTACCTATAAAAGATAAAGGAATGAGGGAGTGGGGAATGTATACATACCATGAAGAAGTGTATGCAGACTCCCATTTGGCATATAGTCATAGACCAGAAGCTTTTCATCTCTAGAAAAATAATAAGCCCTTGAATTAACTACATTTTGATGTCTCAAACTTCCCATGAGCTCCATATGTTGCTCAATCTCCTTCCTTCCATTACCTTGCAAATCTTTCAATCTCTTGACAGCAACAACAGATCCATCTTCCATAATAGCCTTATAAGCACTTCCAAAGTTACCCTTTTCTAGCATTTCGACCGAAGCTCGTAGGAGATGCTCTAGCTCAAAAGGTCTTCCATCATCAAAGAAGATAAGCTTGCATTTTCCTGCAGTAATAGACTGATTATTAGGACATTGATCTAAATAATGCATTGCTAACCTATCTGTTGGACATCTCTAGGCAGGCTTAGGATTCTTCTGTTTCACACCCTTCCTTTTCCAGTAATAGCAGAATATTACACATCCTATGAGCGATAATACTGCAACATCACCCACAACTATTGCTATAATATCACCTTTGCTGAGTTGCATAGAGATATTATTTTTCTGCAATGGCAGTGAGCCTGAAATCATGGAGGGGCTGGAAGCAATGTAGGGATTAGAATCAGAGCTTGCATTGTTACTTCCATTGCAACTCTGCAGGGGACTTCGATAGAGTGCTTCATTATTCAAAAACCCGGAGCTTGGAAAACTAGACAGACTTGCAGGTATCATGCCACTAAGTCTATTGTCTGAAACATTAAATTCTTCAACAATATTGGGTAACATTAAGTCTGAAATGATGCTAGAGAACTCATTGTTCTCAAGCCTCAGAGTAAGAAAATGAGTCATTGAAGTAAGATTTGATGGTATTTTCTCACTGAGATGATTGTTCAATACATCCAATCTCAAGAGACAATATAATGAAGCAATGGTAGAAGGCAAGGGACCTGAGAAATAGTTATCAGAGAGAAACAGGAACTTAAGACTTCTCCAGTCCAAAAAATCAGGAATGGTGCCATTGAGTGAAATTCTCTTCAAGCTCAGAATTATGAGCTCATGGAGACCTGCTAAGGCATCAATCAGATGCAATAAAGAACCTTGGGTCTTTAGAGCCCGCTTAACGCTTCCAAGGTCTCGCCACTCTAGTGAATCACTTGAGCCCCGATACATTTTCGGTGCCATGCATAATGCCGCCGGGAATTATATAATAAGTAAATATTTTTGTTCAACGGATGATGAAAATGCTATTGGTACTACTCCTGGTGATGCTTGTAGTGTTGTTGGTTCGGCTGCTACTGCCGGGAATTATGATGCTTCAACTACTCCTTTCACTGTTGATGGAAATGATTCCATTTCAACTGATGTTTTTTCTTATTTGAATGAAGAGTTCAAGATCCTAGAGCACAAGCCTCACTACCCGGTCATTCTCACACCCAAGTCCATACCACCTTTGTCGGCATGGATTCTTCTGTGTCCACGAGAACGCCAGAGTGTTATTGATATAGTGAAGCCCCAACCAGTAAAAAATGGGGGCGAATGTAACTCCAATCCCCCTCCTACCCAGTAAATCATGGTGAATGCCATTCAAATCCGCTCCAAACCATAAAATCGGGAGGCAAATCCATGGTTTAATGTTTATACGGATTTATTTTTTTGGGCTAACCGCTAATAATTAATTATTTTTAAAATAATTATAGGGCTAACTATATAAAACTATAAAAAGGGGGTTTTATATAAAAAATTCACCCCTCCAAAATCTAAAACCATTTAAAATTCGCCCCTAAATTTCTCCCTGCTTCAATGCAACAAGCATGTTACTCAAAAGTAGATATGTAGTATTCAACTATACCTAATCATTTAAGCTTGGTCAAATGGACCAAATGTTGACTATCATTGCTAAAATGTCCATAAAGATTAAAAATAAAAATTAGTTCAAGCAATATAACCTTTTGTGGGAATTGTTACAACATCACCACCATTGCCACCGCTTAGGGCTTAAATATAATACACTAATACAAAGTTTCATTAAGTCATCAGTAATGTCATGTAGTGAAAAATAGTTTTTCATTTGAGTAACACAACAAGTGGGTTTGTATCCATAAAATTTATTCACATCCACTTTAGGAATGCACAAATTACAAATAGAGGGAATATACTGAAACCCTATGGAATTGGATTATTCAACTCCCTCTTAGTGGACAGAGTATTCTAGGGAGTGAGTTCAATAATTCCTTTAGTAAAAATGTCAAACATCTCGTCAAGTACTTTGTCTAGTTTGGTAAGCTTGATATTAACTATAGGAAGATGATTATTCTCTGTAAAAAAGTTTTGATCAGTAACTAAGCTTGTGCAAATTCTTCTTGCACGTTTTCACATAACATTTCTAATTTAGTAACATGGTTTCCATAATCTTGGCTTTGAGTTCCTATCTAGATGGTGTACAAGAAAAGCACAAAAATACTTAATGGTGATTCATACAAGTATAATTAGTTTAACTTTACGAAGTTGTTGAGAGAGGCAATTAATAATAGGGTAAGTGGGTCCACATGAAAAAATTATTACATAGGAAAGACACCATTACGATCAACACACATATGGAGTCTACTAAAATATGTCTCAAATAAAGGTGTGAGTAGTTCCTTCGAAGCTATTCTACTAAGATATGTCTCAAATAAAGGTGTGAGTAGTTCCTTAAAAGCTATACACCCATTTGAATAATATTGCATCAACAAAATGTTAAAATTCTTTATATTAAAGATTATGTAAAAAATTCCATAACATTTCTCTTTAAACCACTTAAAATAATTATATTTTGAAATCCTAATTTCCTAATCAACAAAATAAATAAATGTTTCCAATATTAATATCAATAACAAAATTAATAATTGTGTCAATTAAAAATAATTGAATAAACAAATTTGTAAAAATCACCATATAAATAAAGTTAAGATAGAGTACCATTCCCTTGGGCATGTCAAATTTTTAAATAAACAAAATAGCTTTAACTAGTCAACATATCTTTAATTTTTTTATTTTCACTATAATTAATTTAATTTTTATAATAATTTAATTTAATTAATTTAATGAATTTTAGGATGAAAGTTCATGGAGACATCGGATTATTTGTTTAATTTTTATAATAAGTAAATTTAATGAATTTTATGATGAATGATCCTATGAAATATATAAGATGATAACAAGCACAAATCGAGAGATATCCAATTTTTTTAATATATATATATATATTTTACAGTTAATAAATTTTATTATTGATTATCATTAAAGCTTTGCTATGATAAGAGTTTTAAGGTAATATATAAATTTACATTCTTGATTTTTCTTAATTATAACTATGAAAATAATGGTTATTGTGTGAGGGATCTATTTTATAGTCTAGTATGATGGCTATTCTATAGCCTAGTATGATGTGTAAAGGCATTAGTCACCAAAATAAAAATGAAAATTTTTAAATAATTATATAAAACATTTAAATAATTTAAATAATATGGTCTTATAAATGTATAAATAAACAATTAAAAATCAGTAAACTCTTAAACCTTTTTTCGAAATATAAAATTTAAAGAAACAATTACACTTAGAAAAATTTTATAGATCAAAAGTTAGATAAATCCAAACTAAATTAAAATTTGATAAATCAAAAGTTAGATAAATCCAGACTAAATTTTACATGATTGAAAAGTTAGATAAATCTAAGCTAATATTTTACCAAGCAGCGATGGACATATAGATGTGCTACTGATTAGTTGAAAATGCTATAATATATTAATATTACAACCTTATTGAAAGCTGGCTCTTTATTGATCTGCAGATTTAGCATTCCCTATGTATGTAATAAATTAGTGTTACAAACTTAACTGAAAACTGTCTCTTTAATGACCTGAGATTTAGCATTACCTCGGCATTAGTTCAGTAATGGAAGTATTAGCGTTAGACCCAGGATTTGGAGGAGTGCGAATGGATGAGACAGAAGAAGAGAATTCATGCAACATGTTTTGGGAAACATGAGAATTCACAAAAGCAGGCTTCGTAGGATCCGGTAAGTACGTCTCGGGATCACTTGAAAGCATCAAAGTGACCGTCCACATCAGTGGACGAAGATGGGATTCGGCTTGTGTACACAAAAGGCCAACCTGAATGCATCTCGAAGCTTGCGCCTCATCGCATGTTTCAATTATCGATGGATTAATCAGTTGCACAATATTTCCTCCTTCGTATGATCTCCATGCCTGCATTAACACAAGTACCGGTTAGTCATGGTCTACTTAAGTTAGATGTGTTCAGCTGGGATTACACTAGCCCAAACAGTATCTCACCCATCCTAAAAGAAACTGAATTTCAGGTAAAGAACTGTAATCCGTGTTCTTTCTTCCTGTAATAAGTTCCAGGAGAAGAACGCCAAAGCTATAGACATCAGTTTTTACAGATAATTGTCCCTGCATAGCATACTCTGGGGGCATATACCCACTACATATACAAAAGTACAATGTCAAAGACAATATAACGAGGCCAAAAATTAAGAATTGAGTAATGAGAAGTTATTAATTGTAATGGGAAAATGTATGGTACATCATAAAATGTAAAAGCTTAAGAAAGAATGTAAATCCTCTTGAAATAAAGTATAATTGTAGTACTATCATTCCTCTTGAAATCGAATCAACATAAGCGTAAAACATAATGTATTGACATTGTCTGAGAGCGATGATTGTATTGAATTTGAAATCTTACTAGGCTCCAGCAACTGTTGTGCTAACGTGAGTTTCGTCTTCAGGGAAAAGTCTTGCTAAGCCAAAATCAGCTATCTTTGGGTTCAGTTGTTCGTCCAACAGCACATTGCTTGCCTTAATGTCCCGATGAATAATCCGCAGTGGAAAATCGTGATGAAGATAGAGAAGCCCACGAGCTACTCCCATTATGATGATGATGTACCGCTTCCGCCAATCAAGCTGATTTCGTTTACTTGGATCTGTATCCGCCATCCAGGACACTAATTAATTTTCATGACCAGAATAAGTTTGTTGAAAGGCTAACGTTTTCTATCAACACAAATAGTAAATTTGAAGTCATTACCAAATAATAATTTATCCAGGCTCTTATTGGGCAAGTACTCATAGACAAGCAATCTTTCTGATCCCTCTGTGCAACAGTCGAGTAGGTTCACAAGATTCTGATGTTGAATTTTGGCCACAAGTTTCACTTCGCTTAAAAATTCCTTCGTGTTGGAATTTTGCTGAATTCCAAAACAATAAAACTGTCTTCCTTAACACAGAGAAAAATACTAAATTCACTCACAGACAGAGTTTTCAACTCAGAAAAATTTATATTCCATATATATAAAAAAAAATTGCTGTTACAATTCTTCCTCCAAAGAAGGCTTACAAAAAAAAATCTGACTGCTGCAAACACAGTTCAGAAATATCACTGTCATTCACTGCTGTTACAAAATATTTCACACTGCTGTGTAAAATACCAAACACTCTGTTTTTCTTAAAAACATACACTCTGCTGTGTATAAAAATTCTGCTCTCTGTCTCTGTTTTTAAATACGCTGTTGTGCATATGGAAAAACAAAACATAACAAAACAGCTCTGTCTCTACATATTACAAAACAGAAAAATATGTATCATAAATTGCTCAACCACTAAATTATCACCGCTTGACAATCTTTATGGCTGCATTAACTCTGTCAGCACCGCTTGATAAGTGCATTGATGACAGATTTTACTTGTTGGCACTGCTGTTCATTTTATCTTCCCGCACTGCTGTGCTTTAAAAAAAATTTACTGTTCTGTGTAATAAGAATTACAACTCTGTCTTTTTACCAACAATGCTCTGCTGTGCGTTCAATTCTATTTTGTGTAATAAAACAATTACACTACATGCCTCACGGACTTTCTAATATATATGATGTGCATTTTAATTAAAACATAAAAACAAAATAAAAAACTGACTATCACTTTTAAAACAAATACAATAGGTAAATATTTAAACCCAAAGTCTTTTATGAAGTCATTTGTGTGGACCCTAGCTAATGACGTCAGCTGTTCGGGTGGGGGGGCTGGGGGTCCGTTCCTCCGCCCACAAGACTTGCCAGACCCCTGCGGAATGGCTTGGCAACTATATGGTGTGGGCCCAGCTGAATATCACATCAGCTGTTCCGATGGGGTATACTCCTCCATCGGCTCTGCCTCATTGACCCTCGCGGACAGTCTTGCTGCCCCATCTCTGCGCGGCAATTTCTGGCAGTTGGAAATTAATTCCAACACTTCGTTCCTTGCATAGATCTTAAAAACAGTTTTTTCACAGTGAATTATTTTCCATCGAGAGTACCCTGAGAGATTAAAAGAAAATATCCCTATGAAAATTTTGGAAAATATCTGAAGCGTAATTGTCTCGAGTCTACGCCATATTTGTGGTCAAGCTGGTTATAATGTACATTGAACGATCATCGGTGGGATGAAAGCAGCCCGTGTATTACAATAATTGAAGATTGTAAAAACTAGTGCAACTTTTCTTAGCCTATCTTGTCGTACATACCTTGTATACATAACCAAAGCCTCCCTCTCCCAGCTTGTTATCGTCATTGAAGTTATTTGTTGCAGATATTAATGTTTCCATTGTAAATATTATCAGTTGTTGGAGATCATATGCACAACGATCACTAAAACAAATACTCAGCAAATAAAATCATACACATGACACAGTGTTTTTACGTGGTTCACCCAACCATTCTGGGCTACGTCCACACAACATAGGCATCGGCAATTCTTTATTAATCAAACAGGAGATTACAAACTCTCACACCTCTCACACACCAAACAATCCGTATGGATACCTGTTATATAGCAAAGAGAATCTAACTGCCTCATAAATCCTCTCACATCAAATTTAGGATGCATTAACTCTCTCCCAACAACCTGGAGCTAATCTAGCAACAAATTCCTAATTTTTGTCACCTACTGAGATTTTTGACTATTTTAATAAAACTGAAAATCTCAACAATCTCCACCTTGACAAAAATTAGCCTGATGCCCTGTTATTATTATTTTATCTTTTCTACAAGCCAAGAGAAGCCAAACACCAGCGTAGCTTCTCTAACAAAACTGGTTTCGTGAACATGTCTGCACAATTCTCCTTTGTATGCACCTTTTCAAGAGAGACTCCCCTTTCAGTAATAACCTGTCTTACAAAATGGTACTTAATTGGAATATGATTTGATTTACTATGATAGGCCGGATTCTTAGCCAAATGTATTGCACTTTGACTATCACAAAGTAACCTGATGTTGTCTTGCAACCTACCAAATTCACCAAGCAAACCTTTCAACCAAACCGCCTCTTTGCAAGCATGCGAAGCAGCAATGTATTCTGCTTCAGTAGTGGATAAAGCAACAAT
Source organism: Pinus albicaulis (assembly GCA_034641835.2). Taxonomy (NCBI): domain Eukaryota; kingdom Viridiplantae; phylum Streptophyta; class Pinopsida; order Pinales; family Pinaceae; genus Pinus; species Pinus albicaulis. The sequence continues at coordinate 3,529,757 of CM076579.1, forward strand.
GTTCTGTAGCTTTGACATCCAGCTAATAGCTCCACCTGCAAGAGTAAAGACGTACCCTGAAGTTGACCTCCTCTTATCCAAATCACTTGCAAAATCGGAATCAACATACCCGCAAACAAATTCACTACTCTTATTGTAAGTGATACAATAACTACTTGTGCCTCTCAAATACCGAAGCACCCATTTCACTGCTGACCAGTGTTCTTTACCCGGATTTTCCATATACTTGCTGACAACCCCAACTGCATGTGAAATATCTGGTTGAGTACAAACCATCGCATACATCAAACATCCTACTACATTAGCATATGGAATTCGAGACATATAATCCTTTTCTTCATATGTATTAGGACATAAACTGGAAGAAAGCTTAAAATGGGAAGCTAAAGGGACTGACACAGGCTTCACATTATTCATACCAAATCTCAAAAGTATTTTCTCAATATACTTCTGTTGTGATAGCCATAGCTTACCACTGCTCCTGTCTCTGAAAATCTCCATGCCCAAAATCTGTCTTGCTGCTCCTAGATCTTTCATATCAAATGTCCTTGCCATCTGAGTCTTCAACTTGTTGATTTCTTCAATGCTTTTGCTTGCTAAAAGCATATCGTCAACATACAACACTAAGATAATGAACATGCCATTACTCAACTGCTTAAAGTAAACACAATGATCATATTCACTTATTATATATTTTTGACTCAACATGAAAGAATCAAATTTCTTGTACCACTGCCGAGGCGACTGCTTCAGACCATACAATGACTTCTTGAGCCTGCAGACAAATTTCTTATTGCGATGCTGAACAAACCCTTCCGGTTGTTCCATATAAATTTCCTCATCTAAATCTCCATGTAGAAATGCAGTCTTAACATCTAATTGCTTCAACTCTAAATCAAGCAAAGCCACTAATGCTAACACAATTCTAATTGAAACAATTTTAACCACTGGTGAAAAAATCTCATGAAAGTCAATGCCTGCTTTCTGAGAAAACCCTTTTGCAACCAGCTGTGCTTTGTACCTGTCTTCCATATCATTCACACCCCGTTTCAGCTTGAAAACCCATTTACACCCCACAGTTTTCCTGTCTTTCGGAAGCTCAACCAGATCCCATGTGCCGTTCTTACTTAAGGCCATCATTTCTTCCTTCATGGCTGCTTTCCACTTGTCACTTTTTGAACCTTCTATTGCTTCCTGATAGCACAGAGGTTCATCGTCATTAGCAGTAAATGCAACTGAAGTAACATAATCATCATACCTTCTCGGTGGCCGTTTGATTCTTGTCAGCCTCCTTAAGGATGTTTCTGGTTGACTACCATCTGTAGGAACTTCTTGCCGATCAGTATCTAAGACCTGTTCATGATCTAAACCTGAACCCTGTTCATGTTTTGATTCTGAAACCTGTTCATGACTAGTATCTGAACTATGGTCATCATGACTATCATTAGAAGTGTTGTCAAACTGAATGTGCTGAAAATCAAATACATCATCCTGTTTCAATTTACTATCTACATCTAACTGTACAAGAGAGGATTCATTAAACTTTACATCTCTGTTGATGATGATTTTGCGGGTAGTAGGATCCCACAATCTATATCCTTTGTTCCAACACCATACCCAACAAAGATATACCTTTTAGTTCGCTGATGTTTAGGCACTAGAGCATATGCATCACAACCAAACACTCTGAGTTTAGAATAGTCACAAGGGTGTCCTTTCCATACCTCTTGCGGAATCTTGCAGTCTATTGCCGTCGATGGAGATCGGTTTATCACATAACAAGTTGTTTCCACCGCTTCCGTCCACAACTCCTTTTGCAACCCGGCGTTACTCAGCATACTCCTTGCTCTCTCTAGAAGAGTCCTGTTCATGCGTTCAACAACTCCATTTTGCTGAGGAGTATAAACCGTGGTCTTATGTCTCTCGATCCCTGCATCCTTGCAATAGCTGTCAAACTCCTTGGAAGTAAACTCTCCACCATTGTCAGTTCTTAAACATTTTATTGTTCTACCAGTGATGTTTTCTACCAATGCTCTAAACTGTTTGAAAATTGTAAAAACATCAGACTTCTTTTTCATCATGTAGACCCACACCTTCCTAGAAAAATCATCAATGAACGACACAAAATATGACGAGCCACCATATGATGCTGTAGGGGCTGGACCCCAAACATCTGAATGAATATAATCAAGTATCCCTTTACTAGTATGTTTGCCTGTTTTAAATTTTTGTTTACTTTGTTTGCCAAATAGACAATGCTTACAGAAATCTAACTTTCCAGACTTTAGATTAGGAAGTAACTTGCGATCAGCCAAAATCTTTAACCCTCTTTCGCTCATATGGCCCAACCTTTGATGCCATAGGCGAATGGAACTACTGTCATGTTCAGACACCGTAGACACATGAACTGACCCTGTTCTTCCTTCTAACTGAAACAAATTTCCTACTTTCTTAGCTTTCATTACTAGTAAAATACCTTTGTAGATTTTCATAACTCCACCTTGAATTACAGTTTTATATCCATTCGTATCCAATGCTCCTAAAGAAATTAGATTTTTTCTTAAGTCTGGAACATGTCTCACATCCGTTAACAATTTAGTTGTGCCATCAAACATTTGCAGTTGTATACTTCCTATCCCAACAATATTGCAAGTAACATCATTACCCATGTACACGACGCCATCATCAACAGATCTATACGTCTTAAACCAGTGTTTATTGATACACATGTGGTTAGATGCCCCGAAATCTAACAACCAATGTTGATCATGTTTTGACATATTAACAGACAATACTTCGTCGCTCATACCTGAACCAGATGCCGAACCTGTATCTGTCGTGTTAGCTTCCTTCTTTTTTGTTGAAGAGCCTTCTTTAGCAGCCTGCTGTCGTTTCCAGCAATCCTTCTTTAGGTGTCCAGCTTTCCCACAATGCTAGCACTTCACCTTTGTCTTATTTCCTTTAGACTTTGAACGAGAGTTGCTATGCTTACCCCCGGAGTGTCTCTCTCTTGGGCGACCTCTGGCCATCATTGCCTCTGATGTAGAGGTTTCTGCATTCGACCTCTTCCTCGTCTCCTCAGACAACAAGGCTCCAACCACATCGTCAAACTCAAGGATGTCTGCAGTACTAAAGCTTATGGAAGTAACAAAGTGATCCCACGATTCGGGCAATGAACACAATAGAGTTATTGCCTTATCCTCTGAATCAAATTTTACATCTAGACTTTGTAATTGTACCACTAGAGTATTGAAAACATTCAGATGGTCAGTAATCGAGGTACCTTCCTTCATCCGCAAACCATAAAGCTGCCGCTTCAGGAGAATCCGATTTGTCAAGGATTTCGTCATGTAGAGCTTTTCAAGCTTTATCCACAAGCCTGCGGCGGTTTTCTCTGACACAATGTTGAACAGAACATCATCCGCCAGACATAACCGATTTGCGCTCAAAGCTCTGTCATCCAACTCATCCCATTCATCCTCCGTCAAGGAAGAAGGCCTTTTGCTTTTCCCCAACAGCTCTTTCGCCATGCCTTGTTGTACCAGGAGATCATGCATCTTTACTTTCCAGATCTCAAAGTTGTTTTTGCCATTGAACTTCTCAATTTCAAACCGGGCATTTTGAGTTTTTGCCATCTTGTATCAGCAAAAAACACAATAATCTCCAGAACCCAACTTTTAAATAAATAAATTAAAAAAAAAAAAATTGCCCAGCCTAAAGCATGCTACCCTTCACCTTATAAAAAATTCCTTTCACTTTATACCATATGCAAATGGTAATTACATTATCAAATTTCAAATCGATTTCAAAAAACTACAAAACAATCGATTATGTATATCGATTTTAAATATAATCGATTTTATTTGACCTTTTTAGAAAACTCTAAAATCGATTTGTTAAAACCTCTTCAAACTACCATGTGAAAATGGAAATATAATAATTCTCAATGGATTTTTAAAAAATAGACCGATTGTAAACCATGGAAATACAATATTACAAATCGATTTCAACTTGAAAATTAAGGAAAATTTGAGCATTCAAAGATTACATAACGCGATAGATCAATTACACCTCAACCGCACCAATCTTGAAAGGGAGGAGGAGGCAATGTGTGAATCGAATGACGCCCTCATGTTTGACTCCGTCCTGAGCAGTAGAGCATCGTGTTCTCACACAGAACGATTAGTCTCTTTCACGGCCAAGCTCACGGCTCTGCCAGCGCTGCTGCAACCAGTTCAACGCACAGTTCACCAAAAAATACAGGGACGGCTCGGCTCTCTGCGTATTGTAACAAGTTTGACCGTTTTTTTTTTTAAACACAAATTTCTGAATAGCTCCACGCAGCACGTTGCACATCACGTTGCATAGCAACACACAGCACCACGCAGATTGGACAACACCATTCAACGCACCTCCACGCAGCGCCAATGCAAAAACAAACCTCCACCTCCAGTACGCGCTCCACCTCCAACTGCTTTGATACCAATTGTTGGAGATCAGATGCACAGCGATCACTAAAAAAAATACTCAGCAAATAAAATCATACACATGACACAGTGTTTTTATGTGGTTCACCCAACCATTCTGGGCTACGTCCACACAACATAGGCATCGGCAATTCTTTATTAATCAAACAGGAGATTACAAACTCTCACACCTCTTACACACCAAAAAATCCGTATGGATACCTGTTATATAGAAAAGAGAATCTAACTGCCTCATAAATCCTCTCACATCAAATTTAGGATGCATTAACTCTCTCCCAACAACCTGGAGCTAATCTAGCAACAAATTCCTAATTTTTGTCACCTACTGAGATTTTTGACTATTTTAATAAAACTGAAAATCTCAACATCAGTCGATCAGGACTGATGAGTGGGTCTTCCTCCACATTCTCATGAACTATATCGTGAAAATACAAACCTTCATCAGAATGTATAGCCAGCATGAACTATATAAAATTTACTTAATATTTTTAATATAAATACGTTAATTAAATAAAATATAAAACATTTTAATTCCAAACCTGGTTCATTTTAGAATGTTAAATTTATGAATGTTGAATTTCTACTATTTTATAAATTTATAAAATTAAAATAAATATATATACTAATATGAAATTGATTTTTAACAATCGCATGTCAAAACCCTGGTTTAGATAAGCATGTGCTGAAGAATGGGGAGAATACATTAATACCCTCCGGAAAGCACGGATCTCCATATCTAAAGGACCACATGTGAGGGAGAGGATAACATGTCTTGGGGTGGCACTCCTAAAAAAGGAAACCCGCAGGTTCAGGAAATACATAGGAGCTTGTTGATGGTGGAGGGTCTTAAAACTTTTCCACTTCACCCTCAGTTTATTTGGAAATGGATTCTTCCAAAATAAAATTAGAGTATTCACTTGGCTGGCCATTCATAACCGCATTCTGACTTGGAAAAACCTGCAGAAGCGTGGTTTTCAGGGCTGGGCATCTGCGTCATGTGCTTACAGAGAGAGGCGTCTGCGTCAGAGAGAAGAAGATAATATATGCCTTAATTATAGCCTCGCTCTGTGGGAAGGTGGTGCTGGAACATTTTAATCTTTCATTCAAAACGCTATCTCAGACATGACGATGTATAGTAGCATCAAAATTTGGAGAAAAACAAGGATTATTATGCTCCCCCTCTCTACATCGTCTAGACCATGTGGCCAAGAAGAAATGGCATTATTTTTGAGTAGGAAACACTGGGACTTCTCGAAGACATTAACAAGATTGGGCTTAAGAAGAGAAACAGTGTTCACAGGATCCCAAAAGTAAGGAAACTTTTGGCAATTTTTCTCTGTTGGATTTTTTGATGGAGCAAGTGTAGGCAGAAACTGTGGTTGGGGAATCCATATATATAAATCAGCTAATGAGTTTTACTTTTTCTGGTGGGAAGGGCACAAATAACAGAGCAGAGATAATAGCCCTTTTGGGTGTGTTAGATAGCTTCCAAATGGCTCAGAATTGACATAATACAGATCTTTGGGGATACCAAAGGCATTTTTGAATGGGTTAAACTCCTTAACAATTTCAGTCTGCCCATCCTTTCTAACTTGATAAAGCTCATCAAAACCTTGACCACAACATTTTAAAAAGTAACTTTCAAACACATTTACAGAAAACAAAACTGGTCTGCAAATCTTCTTTCAAAAAGATGCATCCATCGGGGAGAAACAGATAAATTTTTCTTTTCATATTTTGAGCAAAGCAATATGACCAATACTAGCAAATCTTCTTTCAGAAAGATGCAGCCATCGGGGAGAAACAGATGATTTTTTCTTTTCAGTTTTTGAGCAAAGCAATATGACCAATACTAACATGATACATCATAATTTATTCTTAAAAACACTATTAGCCCAGGATTTTTTATTTCCTCATAAGCGAGGATAATCTGATGTAATAGATATCTATTTCCAAGAGCAAGGCAGGTAGTCTTGCGATTTACATGTAGAATTAAAAAAAACACAAATACACAGTATATAGATTTTGTAAACAGTTTTTTAATTGTCCTTTCAAAAGAAATAGTATGTAATTCCTTTAAAAAGAAAAGCAAGAAAAATGTTCTAAGCTTATGTACTTTTTATATAATGTGAAGTAGTTTTTTTTTCCGTGCGATGAAAAAAAAAAAACATGTGCTAACTGTCAATAACATGTAATATTGGGAACCCATATCAATACCATGTAATATTTGGGTACCCATATCATCATGTTACCCGAATCCTCAAATTTTGAAATGAAATCTCGATGATCTTCCTAATTTGAGGTTATTTTAAGATCAAAGTTTTAGAAAATTGATCTTTTTTAATGTTTATCAATGAAATCTTTATGTAGGTTTTTGTTTTTATTTTTTTATTTTATAAATCAATCTCAAATTTGGATTTTTGAAACTTTTATAAAATTGTGATTTTTTTCACCAAATTTAACTAAAATTCCTGTGCATAAATTCACAGTGCAGTAAACCTAAAAGTGTATTAAACACATACCCATCTCACGCCGGGTGTAATCATACACACCACCAACTTTGTGGTAGTGGCGATCTAATTCCGGGTTTGGAGCATGTACCTGGGTATCTCCGTCCAAATTTGGCAGACTTCAGTCTTCTCCAAGTTGCGAACAGAATCAGTCCACCCACAACACCTAAAATTATGGATGTTCTGTTTGAGTGCTTGATCTGCGTCGGTGGCGCTTCGGCAGGTCGGGCTGAAAACCCAGTCGAATTAAAGAAATGATATATTTCATAACAAACTATGCAGTTTTGGCTCCAGTACTGAACTCCTACGTTTCTAGGATTAGATGTGAATATGTTATTGATTGCGTTTGATAGACATGTTGTGCAGTCGCCAGTAGATAAATCTCTCGTGCATTGCACCAGACCGTAAATAGTTTGAGACACACCCAAAGCAGATCGTTTCACTTCACGAGCTACTTCATTTGACAAGTTCTTTAAGAAATCTTCAGCAACCGAGTTGAAGTCTTTAGGGAGAAAGACACCTGCGTCCCCTGAGCTCTCAGAACACACTCCTTCCTTCGAATCTGTATCCAGTTTTCCAGTGAAATTGTAGTTTTCATAACGTAACAGTAAGAAGCAGTGAAAAGGCCAGATACTACCACCACTAGGATTATGACAACTTTGTTGAATGGTAGTCCTTGCCAATTGCGCACAAGTGCAACATTATGCAGATTAGGTCGCTAGGTGGTGCATATTATTTTCTATTGTTTACTGACGATTGCACTAGATTCTCCTCAATACATTTTTTAAGTAAAAAGAGCCAGACCTTTCAATGTTTTAAAGAATTTAAGACTCTGGTGGAGAAGCAAATCGGGAAATTCATAAAAACTCTCCACTCCAGTCAAGGGGGAGAATACAGGTTGGGTGAGTCCATGAATTTTTGCAGATAGCATGGGATTGCTCAACAATTCACAGTGCCTCACACTCCGCAGCAAAATGGAGTTGCAAAATAAAAGAACGGAACCCTAGTGGAGTGCGCACGAAGTATGCTTCAAGGTAATCGTCTATAAAATGGTTTTTGGGTTGAAGCTATCAATATTTCTGTTTATTTAAAGAATAAGAGTCCTACTAAATGTCAACTTTAAAACTCCTTTTGAAGCACTTTATGGATTTAAACCAGCAGTGAGTCATTTAAGAGTTTTTGGGTCAAAATCCTTTGCCCATATAGACAAGGAGGATAGAAAGAAGTTAGACCATAAGGCCATGAAATGCATCTTTGTAGGTTATTGCAGTGAGTTTAAAGCCTACAAGTTGTTTAATCCCACGACTCATAAAATCTTTGCAAGTTGAGATGTCATATTTCATGAGAAGGTTGAGGAAGGAAAGGAAGATAGTCATAAAGACTGGCACATTCCATTATTGATGGAAGAAAGAAGTGAGGATAATCATCAGCAAGAGAATAAAGAAGAAGAAACATGTGATGTAATCAACAAGGCAAGCCCGCACAAGTCTGAAACAAATAGATTTGAGGTGAGTCCTCTACCGAGAAGATTAGGTAGGTAGACTCAATTACCAGCCAGATTGAAAGACTATTCTTTAATGTCAAACTTTTTAAGTGTTATAGAGCCCACAAAATATAAAGAAGCAAGTCAATCTAATGAATGGAGGGCTGCAATGAATGAAGAAATAGAATCAATTATTAGAAACCATACTTGGGATCTAGTTGAACTGCGTGAAGGAAAAACAACCATAGGTTGTAAGTGGCTTTAAAAATCTAAAGTTAATGCAGATGGGAGTATAGATAAGTTTAAAGCTAGAATGGTAGCAAAGGGTTATTCACAACAAGAGAGAATTGACTTTGAAGAAACCTTTGCTCATGTAGCCAAACTGAATACCATTAGAATGTTAATTTCCTTAGCAAAAAAAATATCAGTGAAAGCTACACCAGTTAGATGTTAAGTTTTCATTTCTGAATGTTGATTTAAAGGAAGAGATTTATGTAGTACAGCTTGAAGGGTTTGTTAAAGAAGGGCAGGAGCATCTAGTGTGTAGGTTGAAAAAGACACTATATGGTTTAAAACAAGTAGCCAGGTCTTGGTACGAGAATATTGATTCATTCTTCTTACATCATGGTTTTCATAGGAGCATGAATGATCCAAATCTGTATACCATGTATAATAAATAAAGGAAGATTATTTTGATTTCTTTGTATGTGGATGACATGATTATAACAGGTAATGCAGATACTTTGATCAAAGAAATCAAATTGCAGATATCGCGAGTTTTTGAAATGAAAGATCTCGGAAGCCTACATTATTGCTTGGGTCTGGAAGTATGGAGAGACTCTGGAAAGACTTTTCTTACACAAGGGAAGTATGTCAAAAGTCTGCTCAACAAGTTCAAGACGGAGCAGTGTAAGACATCATCAACACCTTTGCAGCGGAATCTGAAGTTGTGTAGTGACGATGGCTCTAAGGAGGTGGATGCTACTTTGTATAGACAACTAGTTGATAGTCTGATATATCTAACTACAACTAGACCAGACTTATCATACTATGTTAGTGTGCTGATCCAGTTTATGTCTAAACCTCTTGAAAGTCATTGGGTGGTGGAAAACAAAGTGTTGAAGTATCTTCGTGGTACTAGTGACTATGGTATTTTATACACTGACACATTTGATGCTATTTTAGCAGTTTTTTTAGACTCCGATTGGACAGGTAACCTGGATGACTCAAGGTACATCACAGGTTATGCATTTAGTGTTGGATCTGGGGTCGTAGCATGGAGCAGCAAAAATCAGAGTATTGTGGCTTTATCTTCAGCTGAAGCCGAGTACCGAGCATTGTGTACAACTACATGTGAAGCTATTTGGTTGAGAAGGCTTCTCCATGATGCAGGAAAAAAGAAGAAAGAAGCAACTATCATCAAATGTGACAACCAAAGTTCCATTAAGCTCAAACAATCCAATATTTCACAAGAACACGGAAAACATCAATACTCAATTTCACTTTGTACGAGAAAAAGTCCAGTTAAAAGAAATATTTGTTGGATATTGTAAAACTTGTGACAATATGGCATACATTTTTACTAAGCCTCTTGGGAAAGTGAAGTTTGAATTGTTTAAAGGGATGTTAGGAATTCAGGACAATCCTTTCTCCATTAAAGTGGAGAGTTGAAAATAATTTATATTATTTTGTATTAAAGGATAAATGGCTATATTGTTGTAATGTATCTCTTAGGATTAGTTCCTAGGTTATAGGAGTTTGTTTACAACTTCCTATTCCTTTGTATGTATTTATTGTTGTATCATTTGATCATGTAATGTAGAGTGTACTCTCCATTTGTGTGCAGTCTCCAGGTGCAGTACTCACGTAAGAGTTGCTTTTCTACTCAATTCATTTTTTTATCAATTTTCCTGCCTTTCTACTCAATTCAGTTTTTTATCAATTTGTCTTTCTACTCAATTCAGTTTTTTATCAATTTGGGGATCCACAAAATGTATATAAATATATGAGCATATTTTGTCAAAAAATTTCAAACCACGCACTGTGTTCATCATGATGATTCCAAAAACCTCCACAAAATATGTTCATCGTGATAATTCCAAAAGAGTCTACAAAATATGCTCATATATGATTATCACCAAAAATATTTATATACCAATTAACTATTTTAAACTTTTCAATCTAAAATAAAATAAAAGTAAATTATATTGATATATCATTTAACTATAATAATAATTGATCTCTGCAAAAATATTATAAAATTTGAAAAACCATTGTCATGATTAATTGTCATGTGGCAGTCATACCTTCGTATCCCTATCGAAATATGGCAGACCTCAGTTTTCTCCCTGTTGCCAACGCGCATATGATTAAAACTAGAATCAAGCCATCGACAACATCTAAAATAATGGGGGTTTTATTTGAGTGCTTGATCTGTTTCGGTGGTGCATTCACTGGTCCTTCCTCACTGGCCAGTGAAACTGAACTCATATTAAAGAAAAGATATATTTCATAACGAACTATGCAGCTTTGGCTCCAATACTGAACTCCTGCACTTCCAGAAAGAGATGTGAATATTACATTGAGTGCGTGGGTTAGACATGGGGCGCAGACGTGACTAGATAAATCCCTGGTGCACTGGACCAGACCATAGATCGTTTGAGACGAGTCTACAGCTGTACCCCAAGCACATCTTTTCGTTTCAGGTGTTGCTTCCCCTGATAAATTATTTAACAGATTCTCAACAGACGACTGGAAGCTAGTCGGAATAAAGACACCCGTGTCACCGCGGAAGCTCTCACTGAAATTCGACCCTAGATCTGTGTCAATAATTCCCCTGAAATCATGGTCTTCATAACGTAGGAAGCAGTGAAAAGGCCAGATACTACCACCACGGGCGTTCGAACAATTTTGTAGAAGGTTAGTCTTTGCCAGTTCCCAGCAAGTGTGGCACTCCTCCACTGTTATGTCTTCCCTGCATTGGAGGAGGCCATACACTTTGTCAGGACTTTGGCCATAGGAAGAGACTTTAAACTGATCAGTTTGGTTCGCACCTTGACAAAAAATATCCATTAAAATATTCAGATTGCTCTCAAACGTACTGCCCTCTGCATAGCTAGAGCTGATGTCACACTTAAATGTCGGCGTTTCTGGGACTGCTCCGTTGCAAATCTGTCCATAAAGAGTAATGATCAACACCAGAACAACAATAATTGTGTAGAATAGCTTAATAATTTGGGCAATGAAAAGAGAGTATGCAGAACCCCTTCCATGGAGGTTCATATTCGTTAGGACTCTGTTCTGCATCGCACACTAGAGAATGTGCAGTGTATAGACAGAGCATTAATAATGCTACAATTTTATTCACATGCAATGTGAATAGTTTGTTTGACTTTTTTAACCCGTCATGTGAATAGTTGTTTGAATTCTTTATCTCCGTCCACATCGTGTTGGCGTTTGTGAATGGTTTGTTTGACTTTTTTGCCTCTGTCCACACGGTGTTGGCGTTTGACCCGACTCTGGTAGGGCCACTGAAATGAGATTTTAAATGCTATATGAATAGAATATTACATGAGTGGCAAATTCATGAACAATTTGAATATTACATCAATGAACAAATCTACCAACTGTTTTGAATGGATATTTTCAATGCACTATTACAGTCCACACGGATGGTCTAGAATATTACATGAATGACAAATTCATGAATAATTTGAATATTACATCAATGAACAAATCTACCAACTCATTTGAATGGATATTTTCAATGCACTCATTACAGCCCACACGGATGGTCAATTGCCAATTAACAAGCCAAACTTTCGTCTCATAAATTTATTTTAATGTTTGTTAAGAACAATTTGAATATCATAAAGGAAATGGGACTGTGTATTCATTCATGCACTCTGCAAGTCAATTCAATCCATATTCGATATTCCAATTTAATTTAATAAAAAGATAAGATAAAAACTGAAATCCCTGACCTATTTAAAATATATACGTTTAAAAAAAGCAAAATTATTATTTTGGAGTAATATTCTCATGATTTTAGATTAGTTATTAATAATTATTAAGTGGATGAGAGATTTAAATTTTATGGAATATTTTACAATAATATTATATATAAGTTTAAAGTTGAGAATTATTTCCAAGGTAGTTATGTTCTTTTTGTAATTTTACTTAAATTGATAAATTTAAACCAATTTAGATTTATTTAACTTCTAATTTACCAAGCTAAGAGAGAGATCAAGTCTCTTTTCACTATAAAATAGGTTTTCATCTTAATAGATCTCTATCAAAACTTGGTAGATCTGAATTAAAATGAATCTAGATTAGTTTAATTTGCCTCTTTAAATAAGCTATACTCCACATGAATACCATGGATTCTTATAAGCTTGGAGCTCAAAAACCACTAATAACTTGACCATATATATATATATATATATATATATATATATATATAATAATGATGATAATGATTAACGTCCACTCAGACCAATGTGATCTATTGGACCTCAAAAAGAGTTTAATTGTTATTTTTCAAAATTTTGTTTTTATGATCAAGGAGAAGGGAAAGAAGTGCTCCAAGATTGCTATAGTTGGGTTGGCTTAATAAGTCAAGAAGAGTGGAGGTGTGACTGATAATAGGGAATTGAGAGCTGATGTGGGCAAGAGTCCTACAGCCTAAAAGGAAGTGTTTTTCATCTTCCACCTTCTTAGTATCACCAATCTGACATATTCTATCGTCCCACGGAGTCTTGAGAGTATACCACCTCCCGGTCTCATTTTGAAGCTCATGAAAACTAGTTCTTATCCTAGCGATGTTCATTTTCTTCTTAGTGATGGTCAACATAGAGAGATAATTCTAGTTATCAAGGGTTGGGATGATCACTTCCTTATAGTATCTTAGCTTCCTTTTACTCTCCATCTCCTTATCATATCACATATTGTCCTTAAAATTAGAGGTAATAGTATCTTTGATACTATCCTTGCTTCCTATGATGATGTCCTCCTTAAATCCCTAGAGATTGAGCCAAGACTCGGCATCCTTATGCCACTCACGCTTGAGGTGAAGGTGGGGGTTTTGACTAAAATTATAAGCATTTTTTTGGAGCTTCTTGGATTCCATGTTGTAAATCTTCTTATACATCAGATATCTAAACATAGCCGTACTTTCAATGGTGCACATGTTGACCTCCATCAAGAGGATAGGATAAGGAGTATTTTCCTTGATCTTGAAGTTATTTGTTATGAATTTCTTTTGAATCATCTCAGCATTTCTCCACAACTCTTTAAATACACTGCAACCCCAAAATTATATTTGAATATTTTTTATGATTATTTTAAATTTAATAATATAAGTTTATTATAATTAATTTCTTTTATGAGAATTCATTAAAATTAGGAAAAATAGTTTCAAGATTTGTTGTTGTTTAAAATGAAATTTTGAATTCATAAATCTATTCAGCACCGTGAAAAACTGGCACCAAAATTATGCAAATTAAACAATTTAAACACATGTTTTTTAAAATGTCTATCAAATTTTAATTAAAATCTAAAAAACCATTTAATTTATAAATTAGACTAAATCTTTATTAACTATTTAACAACCATTCAATTTATCTTTCAATAATTCAATTATCCTTTATCAATATACTTAATAAATAAATATAAATTTATGTATAACTCAATAATATTTACAATATCTAATTGATTGATTGCTATTAAAAATAAATAAAAAATAAAAAAATCATAATCAATCATTTTCAAAGTAATTTCTTTCCGGGCAATGTAATAAAGCTTCATGAAAAAAATATTTGAAAAATTCATAATCAATCATTTTCAAAGTAATTTATTTCCGGGCAATTTAATAAAGGTTCATGAAAAACATATTTGAAAGGACGTGGTTAATTGGAAATTGACAATTAAATCCAATGCATTTATACTCCGTGGACCATTTATGCAAAGCAATGAAAATTTATCTGCGCGTTTGCAACTTGCGCCCTTTGACCTGGAAAAAAAGTTCCGCCTTCTCACACCCCCAGTAATTTCTTTCCGGGCAATTTAATAAAGGTTCATGAAAAACATATTTGAAAGGACGTGGTTAATTGGAAATTGACAATTAAATCCAATGCATTTATACTCCGTGGACCATTTATGCAAAGCAATGAAAATTTATCTCCGTGTTTGCAACTTGCGCTCTTTGAGTTGGAAAAAAAGTTCCCCTTTCTCACGCCCCCCACATATACTTTATTATGCCTGCTTTAGCAGGTATTATGCAATAGGTATTGCATTGATTTTTTGTTGGAATATTTAAAATTTCAGAATGATAAATGGAGAATAAAACTCCTCTCTTCATCACAGAGAAAATATTAAAGAAAAATTCATTGGAGACATAGTTTTCACTCTAAAAACTATTTCATTAAACTTCAAAAACTTGGTTACAAAATTTCCTCTGATTGAGGGAATACACAGAAACTTTGACTGCTTCAAAACACAGTGCAACACTAAACTCACACTCTCTAAAAATTTCACTCTATCTGTGCATTTGCAACTCACTGTTGTGTGTTGGAAAAATACTCCGTCTCTCCAAAAAAAAATGAATGCAACTGTACATTACATTCAAGATTATAACCCACTATACTGTGTATAAAATTAAAACACCTAATATAAATGCACAGACATAAATATTTTATATGCCACGACATTAAAAAAATAAAAATAAAAAAAAAATTACTATAACCCAGCTACCTTTTGAAATGTGCATATGATATATATATGTAAACATATATATATATATATATATATATATATATATATATATATATATATATATATATATATATATATGTGCACTGTACGCACGACATTTTGAAAGAACATACATTAAAGAACTTTGACCACGCATTGAACCGGACGTCAAATAGAAATAAAACCATCCTTCAATCGATTTCAGGTCACAAAAAATTCTGCTGACGTTACCAAAATTGTGACGCGAAATAACTATTAAATCCACCTTATGAGTTTTCCCGGGTCCGATTTTGGGCAATTGTACGGAAGAAAATTGTGATGCGAAATCGAATCAATTTCGGCTTAAAACTTTTCAGATCCGGGTTCGCTGTTAAGTTTTCTCCGTTTCCAAAAAATAATATAGCGATGAATTTGACTGCTCACTGTTTTTAGCAAGCGGCTCGCGTACAATAACCTGCAGAATAGAAATGGAAAGCGGCTGTAAGCAAGTTTTTTTCATACTTTGATCTTGACTGATCGCTGGAAATAGAAAGAGGCTTACTGTGCTTGAGCAGTTGAAAGTAATTTTCAACAATCCCCCTTACTTTCAGCTGCTGGGTTATCAGTTATACCCAGACATTTCCTCAAAAACTCAAAACTCTTCTGCCCCAATGGCTTGGTCAGAATCTCTGCAAACTGCTCCTGAGTTCTGTAGTGTTCCAAAACAATTTCACCATTGTTTACCAATTCTCTGATGTAATGAAACTTTGTGTCAATGTGTTTCGTTCTCTTGTGAAACACAGAATTCTTGGATAATGCAATCGCTGAGCTATTGTCACAATAAATCACTGTTCCTTTTACCTGCTCTTGGCACAAACTCCTTAACATCCTCCTCATCCAAATTGCTTGACACGCTGCTGCTGTAGCTGTCACATATTTTGTCTCTGCTGTAGACAATGCTACAATGGGCTGTTTTTTAGAAGCCCATGAAATGACTTCTGAACCCATGTGAAAAACATAACCGGAAGTGCTCTTCCGATCATCTACACTTCCAGCGCAATCATTGTCAGTGTATCCAACTAAATCTGAATTTTCTGAAGTAGTATATAAAATACCAAACCTTTTTGTACCTTTAAGATACCTCAGAATTCTCTTCGCTGTCTGTCAATGTGCATCCTTTGGCTTCTCCATGAATTTGGAAATCAAACTAACAGCATGCATTATGTCGGGCCTAGTTGCAGTCAAATACATGAGGCTGCCAACTATGCTCTTATACAAGCTAGGGTCAAAATCCTTGCTGCTGTCCTCTCTGCTGAGTTTTAATCCCATCACTGTGGGAGTGATCGCTGCTTTGCTCTCCTACATATTAAATCTTTCCAGCACTTCATTAACATATTTTGTCTGTGAGATAAAAATCCCATTTTCATCTTGTTCTACTTTTATTCCTAAGAAGTATTTCAACAAACCCATGTCAGTCATTTCAAATTCCTCTTTCATGACTGTTTTAAAATTTTCAATAAGGTAATCATCATTACCTGTGAAAATAACATCATCAACATATAAAACTACAATCAACATTTTACCATATTTTTCTTTGATGTAGAGGGTGGGTTCTCCCTCACACTTTTCAAATCCATTTTCCAGTAGAGAGGAATCTATCTTACTATACCACGCTCTTGGTGCTTGCTTCAGCCCATAAAGAGTTTTCCTCAACTTGCACACTTTGTGCTCTTGGCCTCTCTTCTCATAGCCGAGAGGTTGTTCAATGTAAACCTCTTCCATTAACACTCCATTTAGGAATGCCGACTTCACATCCATTTGGTAAAATTTCCACTTGTTTTGTGCTGTTATGGACAACACTGCTCTTACGGTTTCCATTCTAGCAACCGGTGCGAAATTTTCCTCATAATCTATCACATGCTTCTGCTTATACCCTTTGACGACAAGTCTTGTCTTGTGTCTCTCTATTTTGCCTTCAGCGTTACTCTTGGTCTTGTAGACCCATTTAACTCCAATGACATCTTTACCTTTTGGGAGTTCAACCAAATCCCATGTCTTGTTTCTTTCTATGGCATTAATCTCCTCATCCATAGCTTCTATCCATTTCTTATCCTTAATAGCTTCTTCGAAATGAACAGGATCATCAACATGACAATATAAAACAAACAAAGAATTGATGCCTTCATTTGCTACCTCTTGTACATAAATGTCATTCAAATTTATGAACTTCTTACCTCTTTCACTAGGTGTACAAATGCTTGAAAAAACACTTGAATTTCCTCCTTGTGGTGTGCTTGGAGAAAAATTCTCATTTCTCCTCAAGGGTGTCTCTTGCTACTCTTGTGTTGGTGCTGCTGTTTGGGGATGTATTTAAGCCAACTCATCATCATTCTCATCATGAGATAAACAGTGTTTAACATTCACTATTTTCTCTATGCTTCCATCCCAAGCTTCTTCTTCAATGAACTGAACATCTATGCTCACAATAAACTTCTTGGTGGATGGGTTGTATAACCTGTAAGCCTTGGATTCCTCAGTGTATCCAATGAAAATACATTTCTCCCCCTTATTGTCCAACTTCTTCCTTAACTGATCCGGAATGTGTGCATAAGACACACATCCAAAAACCTTCATATGTGTGACACTTTGCTTTGTGCCACTCCATGCCTCTTCTGGCACTTTGTTCATCACTGCCTATGTAGGGCACCTATTCAAAATGTATGCTGCACAATGTACAGCTTCAGCCCAATAATCATTAGGCAAATGCTTTGCCTTTAACATACTCCTCACCATGTCCATTATGGTTCTATTCTTCCTTTCGGCTACTCCATTTTGCTGCGTAGTATATCTAGTTGTAAACTGCTTTTGAATACCATTTTCTCTACAAAAACATAGAAAATCTTTAGAGATATACTCACCTCCTCTATCAGTCCTTAGAACTTTGATGTGCATCCCACTCTGGTTTTCCACAAGTGCTTTGAAATTGCAAAATTTTTGAAACACTTCACTTTTATTTTTCAAAAAGTAAACCCAAGTTTTTCTTGTAAAATCATCTATGAATGTTAACATGTAGTGGCTGCTAGCAAGAGATGGAGTTTGCATCGGTCCACACAAATCTGAGTGGACAATCTCTAAGGGTGCCTTTGCCCTTATGCTTTTCCCGGAAGGAAAACTTTCTCTGTGTTGTTTTCCCAAGATACAACCTTCACAAAGGCTGTCCGACTTCTCTATCAATGGTAAACCTCTTACCATTCCTTTTCTGTTCAACAAATTAAGACCTCCAAAGTTGAGATGTCCAAATCTCAAGTGCCACAATCAATTTTCATCTTTTGGTTTGCTTTGGATAGCCTCTTTTGCCACTGCAGCTATCTTTTCTTCATTCTTCAATTCTGCTCTCATTCTAAGAGGGAACATCTTGTTCCTTGTCATCTTCACTTCATCAATACATTTTTTTCTAGGTGGTTTGTCCATGATGGTACAAACATCATCCTCAAAAAATACATTAAACCCCTTTTGAAAAAGCTGTCTAATACTTAAGAGGTTACACTTCATTCCTGGAACATAATAGACATCTGCTATAGATTTCTTTGCACCTTTCCTTGTTAAAACATTTACATTTCTTTTTTCCCATAACAGAAACTTTGCTATCAGTTCCTAGTGTGACTTGTGACTTCACACTCTCATCTAGCATAGAAAACATTGCTAAGTTTCCTGTCATATGGTTACTGCAACCGGAGTCTAGAAACCATAAATCTTCATTCTTTTCTTCAGCCATATTACAAGCCAAAAACAAATTATCTTGGCTGAGATTTTCTCTAGTGAAATTTGCACTAGTTCTATTTCCCATATCATGCTGCTTCTTTCTACATTCATTAGCATAATGACCATATTTTTTACAATAGTGACATTGGACATCGGACTTATCATACCTCTGTCCTTGAGCATTCTGCTGACCACTCTGCTGGCTGCTGCCTTGGCCTTGATGCTGATTTGGATTGCTGCCCCTTCCTTGAGCATTTGCTGGACTGTTCCTTCCACCTCTGTTTTGGCTTCTTCCTCTTCCTCTTTTGTTTCCTCTACCTTGCCATCTTCCTCTTCCGAAAGACATCTCGGTCTTAAAGGCATGTTCCAGAGATGAGTTTTCACTCCTACCCAATCTCTGCTCATGAGTCATCAGTGATGCATGTAGCTCATCCACTGTGAACTTTGTGAGATCCTTAGTCTCCTCTATGGTGGTGACAATCACATCGAATCTTGAAGGTAGACTCCTCAAGAGTTTTTCCACAATCCTCTTGTCTTCAAGTGTCTCTCCATGAGATATTATTTGTGTGACCATTCCAATCACATGAGTGAAGAATGAGTCAATAGTATCTGATTCTTTCATACAGAGAGTCTCAAAGTCTCTCCTCAGCAACTGAAGTTTTGTTGTCTTCACTTTTTCCATGCCTTGATAGGCTGTCTTGAGAGTTTCCCATGCTTCTCTAGATCTCTTGGCTGCTGATATCCTTGGAAACACACTCTCATGCACTGCTTGATACAATAAGAAGAGAGCCTTGGAGTCTTTTTTCTTATTGCTCTTCAGCAACTCTCTTTCTACCTGAGTTAAATCTTCAAATTCTTCTTCATTTGCTGGCTCTTCAAAGCCATCCTCAACAAATTCCCATAAGTCTTGGGAGACAAATCAAGCTCTCATAGTTATTGACCAGTAGTCATAATTTTTCCCATTAAACATTGGGAGATGGATATTTCCCATACCCATACCAGTGCTGGCTCCAGCCATTCTACACTCTTAACTATGATTCAAAAAACACTTGACTATGTATTTAAAATAGCTCACTGTTCTGCAATAGTAACACAGTAAATTGTATAGAGAAATACATTTGGATTGTTTTTGGCTGAGTATTCACTCTGCTGGAGAAGCTGCTGCAACAAAGAACTCCTTTCCTTCAACTTCTTTGACCTTCAAAGAGCCTGGACTAGCTCTGATACCATGTTGGAATATTTAAAATTCCAGAACAATAAATGGAGAATAAAACTCCCCTCTTCAACACAGAGAAAATATTAAAAATTTCTTCACTGGAGACAGAGTTTTCACTCTAAAAACTATTTCATTAAACTTCAAAAACTTGGTTACAAAATTTCCTCTGACTGAGGGAATACACAAAAAATTTGACTGCTTCAAAACACAGTTCAACACTAAACTCACACTCTCTAAAAATTTCACTCTATCTGTGCATTTGCAACTCACTGCTGTGTGTTGGAAAAATACTCCGTCTCTAAAAAAAAAAATGAATGCACTGCTGTGCAAATCAAGTCTTTTACACTGCTGTGTGTAAAATTAAAACTTACAATACATAAATGCACAGAGGCTTTTTCATCTTTTTATATGCCACGACATATAAACATAAAACAACGTTAAAAAAAAAAAAAAAAAAAAAAAAAAAAATTACTATGGCCCACGGCCTCCCTTTTGAAATGTGCATATGATATATATATGTAAAACATATATGTGTGTGTGTGTGTGTGGACTGTACGCACGACATTTTAAAAAAACAAACATTAAAGAACTTTGACCACGCATTGAACCGGACGTCAAATAGAAATAAAACCATTCTTCAATTTATTTCGGGTCACAAAAAATTCTGCTGACGTCACCAAAATTGTGACGCGAAATAACTATTAAATCCACCTTATGAGTTTTCCCGGGTCCGATTTTGGGCAATTGTACGGAAGAAAATTGTGATGCGAAATCGAATTAATTTCGGCTTAAAACTTTTCAGATCCGGGTTCGTTGTTAAGTTTTCTCCGTTTCCAAAAAATAATACAACGATGAATTTGACTGCTCACTATTTTTAGCAAGCGGCTCGCGTACAATAACATGCAGAATAGAAATGGAAAGCCGCTGTAAGCAAGTTTTTTTCATACTCTGATCTTGACTGATCGCTGGAAATAGAAAGCGGCTTACTGTGCTTGGGCAGTTGAAAGTAATTTTCAACATCTTTTATTAATTTGGTCAATGATATTTATATTTTAGATTTTATCAAAATTGAACATAGGAAATTATTTTTTTATTTTATTATAATTATTTTATTAAAAATTAATTTGGTCAATGATATTTATATTTTAGATTTTATCAAAATTGAACATAGGAAATTAATTTTTAATTTTTTTATAATTATTTTATTAAGAATTAGCTGTTATCTAATTGGCCAAAAACTTTCATTTGTTATTGCAAAATGCATAAATTTTCTCCCCATTGCAAAAATATTTCGCCGCCGGCATTATGCTTGTAACGGTCCTATCACACGATCCATACAAAGTATCCATTCCATCTGATCCATACAAAGTATTCATTCCACCTGTAACTGTCCTGTCACACGATCCACACAAATAACCCATTCCAAATCTTCATAGTTATGTTGTATACACACGCAAATTTTAGTTTCTATTGACCTATAGTTAATTAATATCCTTGAAACCTTTTAGTAGTTTCTATTGACCTATAGTTAATTAATATCCTCGAAACCTTTTAGTGGTTTAATGATTCACTAGGCTCTGCAATCTATGTGTACAAATTTCCATGAAATTTCCAACTTAGCTTTTACTCCTAAAAATGTACAAATTTCCATGAAATTTCCAACTTAGCTTTTACTCCTAAAAATGTACAACGCATGAGCCATAGGCATGCTTGCAATAATGTTTTAAAGCTCTTGGAAATTTGCAATAATGTTTTAAAGCTCTCGGAAATTTCACTCAATAAATTTAGTTAGCATATGGTCTTTTGTGCTTGCAAAGAGAACTACCTATTTACTAAACTATGATAAAGAGATCTCAACTTAATTCTAATCATAGAACCTATTCATAGTTTGAAATTCCCAATTATAATATTGTTAATTTTTTTTTTATAGAAATGTACAACGCATGAGCCGTAGGCATAGTTGCAATAATGTTTTAAAGCTCTTGGAAATTGTACTCGATAAATTGAGTTATCATATGGTCTTGTGTGCTTGCAAAGAGAACTACTTATTTACTAAACTATGATAAAGATGGGTTAAGCTGTATATTGATGTCACTGATCTCAATTTAATTCTGATTATACAACCTATTCTCAAATATCTTAAATAATTTGAAATTCCCAATTATAATATTGTTAAATAATTTGAAATTCCCAATTATAATATTGTTAATTGTACTGCATAAATTGAGTTAGCATATGGTCTTGTGAGCTTGCAAAGAGAACTGGGTATTTACTAAACTATGATATGGGTTAAGCTGTATATTGATGTCACTGATCTCAATTTAATTCTCATCATACAACCTATTCTCAAATATCTTAAATAATTTGAAATTCCCAATTATAAAAATTCTCAATTATAATATTGTTAATTTTTTTATATGATTTTAAAATTAAACCAGCCGAAGTCTGGGATGTTTTTCATCCTTTTAAGGTTCATTGCTTGTTATCCAATTTGTTATTTCAAATTTTAGAAAATTGTAAGTAGGTTGTCCATGAATCAAAACGCGACGAATATTTTAGTAATATTTTATTAACCACTGTAGTTTAGTAATATTTTATTTGTAAGCATAAGAATAGTAAAGTGCTGCGCACTGTACTTCTGTGAGCCTACAATGGATTTTAAATTCTTCTCGGACTTACAATAAATATTTATTAAAGATAAAAGTATGTTTGATCAAGGATAACTTGAGGTTCAATTCACCTAAGGCATTAATATCAGTATGCCTTATTTTTGGGTAGAGGACGAAGTTCAATTTCATAAAAACTTGTTAAATATATAATCTATCAATATCTCTATTTTATATATATATATAAACAAATAAAGGTAATCAGGAAATTAACATTTTTTCCCCATAAAAGCTTGTAGTATAATGTGTTTCACCTTGTATCTGTGAAAGAGATTATAGGTTGATTATCGGATCCAACCCCATACATAAATAAACAAATATCGATATAGAATAATCAAACTCGATAAAATCTATGTCAATGCCCTCTTCCTGTATTTGCCATCCATATGCAATTAATTCAAAATAGGTTGAAATAATTGCAAGATAGGTTGAAAATATTTTTAAATAGATCTTGCAATTAATTAAAGATAGGGTAGTTTATGTAGAGATTTTGACATGACACCGTTTTTAATTCAGTGGTCTCACTCGTATTTTTAATCCAGATTGTTCAAAATCTTAACTAAATACTTATTTCTGCTGCAGTCAACACGTACAGTTCCAAACACCTGCGATCAGTGTTTCGATTGTGATCAGCATTTCACGTTGAAGGCTTCAAATTGCAGAGCAGTTCAAAGGCTGAGGCTGGAAGCTGTGGAAGTTGCAGAGATTGTTTCAATTGTGATCAGCGTTTCACGTTGAAGGCTGCAAATTGCAGAGCAGTTCAAACGCTGAGGCTGGAAGCTGTGGAAGTTGCAGAGACTGTTAGTTGTTTAGGTATTTCACAAAAATATTGATCGGCCTTGGTTTTCTTACTCATGGAATAGGATAAAATTCCACCTTCAAAACAACTTGTTACTACTGCTGAAAATTTATGATAAAAAAACTCTCTTTTACTCTTTGAACCTGGCTCTCAGACCATCGTTTGATTTTGAGGCAGAAAGTAAAACCCAGAAATGTATGCACGGTAAAATATAGTAAAAACGGTGAATGCCCAGCTCAACCAAAAATATCTTGGATTATATTTCATGAAGATGATAAAACATTTACCAGTTGTAAATTACCACTATAAACTTGAGTTTTAAGTGAAATCTCTAACTCACTAGTTTTTGTGTAGTAACATGATGTTTGTTTTTTTGTAGTAACGTGTTGTAACAAACAGTAAACTCTCTTTTTCACTGGACCACCATAATTTTCTCCACCCTTTTTTCCTCCAGAGACGTTGTAAAAACTCATAAAATCACAATTTTTTTTTTTTGGCTTGCATATATCAATAGGTACATTCATTTATTAAACTTATGATAACTAGGAATTAAACAAGATAAGGTGAGCAAACATATATTTAACTCCCTAATTTTTCGAGGGCTGCCGGATGCATTTTTTTTTGCCGCGCGGTACAAGCATGGAGTTAACATTCACCAACTTCACATGGATATTTATAGTCAGTGAAATGCATGAGTAATGTAGGGATTTAGCTGAAAAACAAAAATCTGGACGAGGGCTCAAATTAAAACTACTCCAGTCTACGAAACACAGATATTGGATTTGGAGGCTAAGGCATGAATCGCGATGGATATGAAAGATTCGCTACCCAACAAATACAATGTATTATTTAAGGGATTCTAAATAGTTATCCCAACGACTCTCTTGAGAAGCATATGCGTAATAAAAGG
Organism: Pinus albicaulis; assembly: GCA_034641835.2. NCBI lineage: Eukaryota > Viridiplantae > Streptophyta > Pinopsida > Pinales > Pinaceae > Pinus > Pinus albicaulis. The sequence continues at coordinate 3,554,319 of CM076579.1, forward strand.
TCGAGTCAAGTTCACAGAATTTAAAGTCTGAATTCTGGGGGCTGCGTGCGTTGTTTTTCAATTGATTTAAATTCAATTTCTGTTTCATGTGCCTTTCACAAAGGGGTGTAGGCTGAGACCTCTACTCTTCCTTCAAAAGTGGGTTTGTATTGACTAACTCAACTGTTATGAAGCTGCATTACTTCTTCAGAACCCAGTACAGGAGTCACATCAACATCGAATGATTCTGATCAGGAGGCAGACTCTTAGTATTGGCTGTCCATGTGCAATTAATTCAAAATGGGTTGAAATAATTGCAAGATAAGTTGAAAATATTTTTAAATAGATATTGCAATTAATTCAAGATAGGTTAATTTATGTGGAGGTACTTTGACATGACACCGTTTTTAATTCAGTGGTCTCACTCGTATTTTTAATCCAAATTCTTCAAAATCTTAAACTAAATACTTGTTTTTGCTGTAGTCAGCGTGTACAGTTCCAAACACCTTCGATCAACGTTTCAGTTGCGATCAACTTTTCACGTTTCGCTGAAGGCTGGAAACTGCAGAGAGTTCAAAGGCTGAGGCTGGAAGTTGTGGAAGTCGCATAGACTGTTAGTTGCTAAGGTATTTTACAAAATATTAATTGGCCTTAGTTTTCTTACTCATGGAATAGGATAAAATTTCACCTTCAAAACAACTTCTTACTACTGCTAAAAATTTATGATAAAAAAACTCTATTTTACTCCTTGAGCCTGGCTCTGAGACTATTGTTTGATTTTGAGGCAGAGAGTAAAACCCAGAAATGTATGCACAGTAAAATATAGTAAAAACGGCGAATGCTCAGCTCAACCAAAAATATCTTGGATTATATTTCATGAAGATGATAAAACATTTACAAGTTGTAAATTACCACTGTAAACTTGAGTTTCAACTGAAATTTCTAACTCATTAGTTTTTGTGTAGTAATATGATGTTTGTTTTTTTGTAGTAACGTGTTGTAACAAACAGTAAACTCTCTTTTTCACCGCACCACCATAATTTTCTACACCGTTTTTTCCTCCAGACACTCTGTAAAAACTCATAAAATCACAATTTTTTTTTCTTGCATATATCAATACATACATTCATTTATTAAACTTATGACAACTAGGAATTAAACAATATAAGGTGAGAAAACCTATATTTAATTCCCTAATTTTTCTGGGGCTGCTGGATGCATTTTTTTTTTTTGCACAGTACAAGCTTGGAGTTAACATTCACCGACTTCACATGGATATTTATAATCAGTTAAATGCAAGAGTAATGTAGGGATTTAGCTGAAAAACAAAAATCTGGACTGGGCCTCAAATTAAAACTACTCCAGTCTACGAAAACACAGATATTGGATTGGGAGGCTAAGGCATGAATCGTGATGGATAAGAAAGATTTGCCACCCAACAAATACCATGTATTATTTAAGGGATTCTAAATAGTTATCCCAACGACTCTCTTAAGAAACATATGCGTAATAAAAGGTCGAGTCAAGTTCACATAATTTGAAGACTGAAGTTTGGGGGCTGCGTGCATTGCTTTTCAACTGCTTTGAAATCAATTTTTGTTTCATGCGCCTTTCACAAAGTGGTATAGGCTGAGACTTCTACTCTTCTTTCAAAAGAGGGTTTTTATTAACTAACTCAACTGTTATGAAGTTTCATTACTTCTTCACACTCCAGTACAGGAGTCACAACATCAACAACAAATGATTCTAGATCAGAAGTTAGAATCTCAGTCTTCTACAATGTGTAATTTCACATGGTTGCTCTTGTTGTAAAAAATAACATTTCGTCTAGATACCTAAGACCTTAATACATATATTACAACACAATAGACACGCCTTGGCTAATAGAATAAGAGGTTGTTCAGAGAGGAATGTAGAGTTACTCTGATTCTCCTTCTCAAGTGGTCGAGTATTAGTTATCCCAACGACTCTCCTAAGAAGCATATGCGTTCTGGAATGTGTAGTTTGACATGGTTGTTCTTGTTGTCAAGAATAACATTTCTTATACACACCTAAGACCTTAATACATATCTTACAACACAATAGAAACGATAAATTTCAGAATTAGTGCAGGTAGTCATTCGAACTAAATAATAATTTTTTAAAGTAAAAATTCAAGAACAAGGTTAAGATTTTAGCAACATTTTAGACAACTAACAATTTTTTTGGAAAACTGTAGGAGCTAAATGATTTTTTGTTATAATTTTAAGCATCATTTTTTGATAACTATAAACATTCCTCTGAATTCACTGTGAACTTTTAAGAAGCGGCCAAAACATAGCGGCAAAATTTTAACCTTCCTCTGAATTTTCATGAAAAGATTACATCTATTGATTTTTTTTTTAGCGTAGATGGAATTTTATATCACCGTGAGTGACAAATTTTGCATTGCATGAAGGACAGTTCAGAGGACACGGGAGATGTAGGAATATGACGGAGCTAGAGAGATGCAGGAAAATGACGAAGCTGGGTACGTTTAGGATTTACCTGAGATATGTTTTGAAGACGATGCCAAGATATCCTCTCTCCACATGCACACATATGCACATATCTGATAGTCTATCCGTGAATGCAGTAAATGTTTTTACCGCTGAGCGGTCGAAGCAGAAGATCTATGGATAAATCAGCCAGATCATGTGATTGTAAATATATTGTGGGCTATGTGTAGTCGTAAAGGCGAAATGGTGTTGTTTCTGGGATGCCCGACGAATCAGTATATTTGTTTAATTGATAGGAGGGATTTGAGAGTACGAAAGTTCCTCCAACGCTCAAGCAAGAAAGCAACGTATTTAACGAGAAGCAGTGGGCTGATTTCCGAATAGAACGACACGGCTGTAGGACATGCACAAAGAAACGTGGCAGGCAGTGCAATAGGCTTAGGAAAGGAATTAACTCAGCATCTAGAGAATTCGATCGTGTTAGATATTTTGCTAGGAAAGGGGAAAACTCAGCATATAATGCTGGAGGCTTGGTGAGTACAAGACAAGTCATTTTACATTTGGGCACATACCTAATAATTAAATACAAACACATTGCAACAAATAAAATCCTGCAATTCCGAGAAATGAATTGGAATTTTATGGGAAATGTAATGGGCATTTTGTAATTTTAGAATTCGAAGAAAATTCCATGCAAAAAGCGTGTGACATAGCGTGCTGGATAAAGACAATGGTAGAGGAGGTGTCATTTCTTTTTCAACCTCCTGTACAAGATCAATTCAAATACACTTCTGTACTTAGCAACAAGTGGCACCTGCTATATTCAACGAGCATGTATGAAATTGTTTTTGCATCCATCAACAATTTTAAACACACTAACAAATATATACATGATAGAAATTACTCTTAGCTACTAAGGAAAAAATTATACTAATCCAAATTCCTACACCGTTGATTTTGGGCTTATTGCTACACCATCTGGAACCTCTATTAGCATATAATATATTGTTTTTAAAAATAAAAATTACTGGCTATGATGCTCCACCATTTACAAAATAAATGGAGCGTTAAAAGGAGGAAAGAAGTGCCTAGATAGATTGTATATTGGTTGGTAGTATGGTGAGCAGCGATCATTAAACGGGCATGTGCATCATATTACCATCTAGCCATGTACTCAAAACCAATATATTTATATTGTCTTGAGGTGCTAGCAAAGTTGGGCGAAAGTGGAAGGGGTCCATTGTTGGAGTTTAACACAGCGCAAACATTAAATTAACACACAGCAGAAAAACACATCACATAAGAGACACAGGAGTTTTACCGTGGTTCACCCAAACCTCCTGGGCTACGTCCACACAACAGGGCATTGGCAGTATTTATTAATTCAAACAGGAGATTACAATTCTCACACACTCTCACCAAAACATCCGTATGGCTATCTGTTATATAGCAGGAGAATCTAACAGCTCTCAACTCAAAATTAGCTAGCATTAACTCCCTCCCAACAAACTGGAGTTAATCTAGCAACAATTTCCTAATTTTTGTCACCTACTGAGATTTTTCCTATTCTATTCAAAACAGAAAATCTCAACAATCTCCACCTTGACAACAATTAGCCTGATGCCCTGTTCTTTATTATTTTATCTTTTCTGCAAGCCAAGAGAAGCCAAACACCAACGCAGCTTCTCCAACAAAACTGGTTTTGTGAACATGTCTGTACAGTTTTCCTTTGTATGCACCTTTTCAAGAGAGACTCCCCTTTCAGTAATAACCTGTCTTACAAAATGGTACTTAACTGGAATATGCTTTGACTTACTATGATAGGCCGGATTCTTAGCCAAATGTATTGCACTTTGACTATCACAAAGTAACCTGATGTTGTCCTGCAACCTACCAAATTCACCAAGCAAACCTTTCAACCAAACCGCCTCTTTGCAAGCATGAGAAGCAGCAATGTATTCTGCTTCAGTAGTGGATAAAGCAACAATATTCTGTAGCTTTGACATCCAGCTGATAGCTCCACCTGCAAGAGTAAAGACGTACCCTGAAGTTGACCTCCTCTTATCCAAATCACCTGCAAAATCGGAATCAACATATCCGCAAACAAATTCACTACTCTTATTGTAAGTAATACAATAACTACTTGTGCCTCTCAAGTACCGAAGCACCCATTTCACTGCTGACCAGTGTTCTTTACCCGGATTTGCCATGTACCTGCTGAAAACCCCAACTGCATGTGAAATATCTGGTTGAGTACAAACCATCGCATACATCAAACATCCTACTACATTAGCATATGGAATTCGAGACATATAATCCTTTTCTTCATCTGTATTAGGACATAAACCCGAAGAAAGCTTGAAATGGGAAGCGAAAGGGACTGACACAGGCTTCACATGATTCATACCAAACCTCAAAAGTATCTTCTCAACATACTTCTGTTGTGATAGCCACAGCTTACCATTACTCCTGTCTCTGAAAATCTCCATGCCCAAAATCTGTCTTGCTGCTCCTAGATCTTTCATATCGAATGTCCTTGCCATCTGAGTCTTCAACTTGTTGATTTCATCAATGCTTTTGCTTGCTAAAAGCATATCGTCAACATACAACACTAAGATAATGAACATGCCATTACTTAACTGCTTAAAGTAAACACAATGATCATATTCACTTCTTATATATTTCTGACTCAACATGAAAGAATCAAACTTCTTATACCACTGCCAAGGCGACTGCTTCAGGCCATATAATGACTTCTTGAGCCTGCAGAAAAATTTCTTATTGCGATGCTGAAAAAATCCCTCCGGTTGTTCCATATAAATTTCCTCATCTAGATCTCCATGTAGAAAAGCAGTCTTAACATCTAGTTGCTGTAACTCTAAATCAAACAAAGCAACTAAAGCTAACACAATTCGAATTGAAACAATTTTAACAACTGGTGAAAAAATCTCATGAAAGTCTATGCCTGCTTTCTGAGAAAACCCTTTTGCGACCAGTCTCGCTTTGTACCTGTCCTCCGTATCATTCACACCCCGTTTCACCTTGAAAACCCATTTGCATCCCACAGTTTTCCTGTCTTTTGGAAGCTCAACCAGATCCCATGTGCCATTCTTACTTAAGGCCATCATTTCTTCCTTCATGGCTGCTTTCCACTTGTCACTTTTCGAACCTTCTATTGCTTCCTGATAGCACAGAGGTTCATCATCGTTAGCGGTCAAAGCAACTGAAGTAACATAATCATCATACCTTTTCGGAACACGTTTTATCCTTGTAGACCTCCTTAAAGTTGTTTCTGGTTGACTACCATTTGTAGGAACTTCTTGCCGATCAGTATCTGAGACCTGTTCATGATCTAAACCGGAACCCTGTTCATGTTCTGAAACCTGTTCATGACTAGAATCTGAACTATGGTCATCATGACTATCATTAGAAGTGTTATCAAACTGAATGTGCTGAAAGTCAAATACATCATCCTGTTTCAATTTTCTATCTACATCTAACTGTACAAGAGAGGATTCATCAAACTTTACATCTCTGTTGATGATGATTTTGCGGGTAGTAGGATCCCACAATCTATATCCCTTTGTTCCAACACCATACCCAACAAAGATATACCTTTTAGACTTTCGATCTAATTTAGTTCGCTGATGTTTAGGCACTAGAGCATATGCATCACAACCAAACACTCTGAGTTTAGAATAGTCACAAGGGTGTCCTTTCCATACCTCTTGCGGAATCTTGCAGTCTATCGCCGTCAATGGAGATCGGTTTATCACATAACAAGCTGTTGCCACTGCTTCCGTCCACAACTCCTTCTGCAACCCGACGTTACTCAGCATACTCCTTGCTCTCTCTAGAAGAGTCTTGTTCATGCGTTCAGCAACTCCATTTTGCTGAGGAGTATAAACCGTGGTCTTATGTCTCTCGATCCCTGCATCCTTGCAATAGCTGTCAAACTCCTTGGAAGTAAACTCACCACCATTGTCGGTTCTTAAACACTTTATTGTTCTACCAGTGTTGTTTTCTACCAATGCTCTAAACTGTTTGAAAACTGAAAAAACATCAGACTTCCTTTTCAACATGTAGACCCACACCTTCCTAGAAAAGTCATCAATGAACGACACAAAATATGACGAGCCACCATATGACGCTGTAGGGGCTAGACCCCAAACATCTGAATGAATATAATCAAGTATCCCTTTACTAGTATGTTTGCCTGTTTTAAATTTTTGTTTACTTTGTTTGCCAAACAGACAATGCTTACAGAAATCTAACTTTCCAGATCTTAGATTAGGAAGTAACTTGCGATCAGCCAAAATTTTCAACCCTCTTTCACTCATATGGCCCAACCTTTGATGCCATAGGCGAATGGAACTACTGTCATGTTCAGACACCGTAGACACATGAACTGACCCTGTTCTTCCTTCTAACTGAAACAGATTTCCTACTTTCTTAGCTTTCATTACTATTAAAATACCTTTATAGATTTTCATAACTCCACCTTGAATTACAGTTTTATATCCATTCGTGTCAAGTGCTCCCACTGAAATTAGATTTTTCCTTAAGTCTGGAACATGTCTCACATCTGTTAATATTCTAGTTGTGCCATCAAACATTTGCAGTTGTATACTTCCTATCCCAACAATATTAGATGTGACATCATTACCCATGTACACGACTCCATCATTAACTGATCTATACGTCTTAAACCATTCTCTATGAATACACATGTGGTTTTATGCACCGGAATCTAACAACCAATGTTGATCATGATTTGACATATTAACAGACAACACTTCGTCGCTCATACCTGAACCAGATGCCGAACATGTATCTGTCGCATTTGCCTCCTTCTTCTCTGTCGAAGAGTCTCCTTTCTTCTCTGTTTGCTGTCTCTTCCAGCAGTCTTTCTTCAAGTGCCCCGATTTGCCACAAAACCAACACTTCACTTTGCTCTTCTTCCCTTTCGACTTTGAACGCGAATCGCTGCGCTTACCTGAGCGTCTTTCTCTAGAACGACCTCTAGCCATCATTGCCTCTGATGTAGAGGTGTCAGCATTCGATTTCTTCCTCGTCTCCTCAGACAACATGGCTCCAACCACATCGTCAAACTCAAGGACAACTGCATCACTGAAGCTTATGGAAGTAACAAAGTGATCCCACGATTCAGGCAATGTACACAATAGAGTTATTGCCTTATCCTCTGAATCAAATTTTACATCTAGACTTTGTAATTGTACCAATAGAGTATTAAAAACATTCAGATGGTCAGTAACTGAGGTACCTTCCTTCATCCGCAAACTGTACAGCTGCCGCTTCAGGAGAATCCGATTTGTCAAGGACTTCGTCATGTAGAGCTTCTCGAGCTTTATCCACAAGCCTGCGGCGGTCTTCTCTGACACAATTTTGAACATAACGTCATCTGCCAGGCACAACCGAATTGCGCTCAGAGCTCTGTCATCCAAATCAACCCATTCATCCTCCGTCATGGTAGAAGGCCTTTTTCTCCTCCCCAACAGTTCTTTTGCCACGCCTTGTTGAACTAGCATATCGTGCATCTTCAGCTTCCAGATTTCGAAATTGTTTTTGCCATTGAATTTCTCAATTTCAAACCGGGCATTTTGAGTTTTCGCCATCTTGTTTCAGCAAAAAAAAAGCACAATAATCTCCAAAAAACTTTAAATGAAGTTAATCTCAAAAACACTGCCTATGCCTTTAAAAAACAAACTGATATCTGCCCTTTGTACTTCACATACAAAATTTCTGCAATGTGCACTTAATAAACCTTCAAATCGACCTTCGCCTTTCTTTCATACCATATCCAAATGGTATTCAACAGAAAAAAAAAGAGCCTTTCTCTTAAAATCGATTTATTTTATATTGATTTACAAAATTCCAAATCGATTATTATAATTGGGCACCCTTCTTCCAATATAGTCGATTTAAAAAAATATTGAAATATGTATATCGATTGTAGGCTTTTATAAACCTTTTTAAAATGGACCTTTTTGTGACCACTTTCAAATACCATATAACAATGGCAATCGACTTATCACAAAGCCCATACAAATCGATTTAATAAACCACCACTCAAATCGATATATTATACCATCGATTATGCATATCGATTTAAAAAACTTTTATATGTGACCTTTTATAAGTGAAATCGATTTACGTTCCTCTTTTTTTTTTTTTTTTTTTAAACATTGTAATAAAACAAAAAACCGATTTGAATGAACTTTCAAATGCAAACGATTTTTAATAAGTCACCTTTCTTCAGCCCTGGACACCGACCTTCTTTACTGCATTCCTCTTCTTACAGCAACGCCTTTTGCACGCGGTTGATTGAGACGGGGATTAAACCTTACACGGCATTGCAGCCGGTTCGTAGTGGGAAGGACAGCCGGTTCGACTCCCCTCAACAACTTGCTGTGTTTTTCAACAACTTACGGCGCTAATCACCTCCACGAAGTTGGAAGAAACAACCTCCACCCAGCAATATTCTGTTGGACAGCGCTCAACTGCGCTCCACCTCCAACGATTCACCTCCACGCAGCAAATTTCAGCGTTTCTTCATCATTCAATGCTGCAGGCTCACCACGCTTCCGGTTTCGTTTGTTTCAAATTGTGCTCAGTCCACGGTCAACGGAGCAGGCCGGAGCAGGCCGGAGGCCTGTCTTAAACGGAAGCAGGCAGCGGCTACCTCCTCCAGGCTGTTCATGCAGCTTCAACGCAACACCTCCAGCAATACGCAAGCCTTTCCACACACACAACGTTGTTTAACCTCTACGCTGGTTGGACAGCAGTCCAACACGCCACGCACCAGGTATAAATTACTTACGCACTCCAACAGAAAGCTCTGATACCAATTGTTGGAGTTTAACACAGCGCAAACATTAAATTAACACACAGCAGAAAAACACATCACATAAAGTGGGAGTTTGCGAAGTGGTTCACCCAAACCTCTGAACTCGTCCCACTATGAGGGCATTGGCGGTACTATTAATTCAAAGCAGGAGATTACAATTCTCCACACTCTCACTAAAACATCCGTATGGCTATCTGTTATATAGCAGGAGAATCTAACAGCTCTCAACTCAAAATTAGCTAGCATTAACTCCCTCCCAACAAACTGGAGTTAATCTAGCAACAATTTCCTAATTTTTGTCACCTACTGAGATTTTTCCTATTCTATTCAAAACAGAAAATCTCAACATCCATAACATTGGCTGAAAGGAGGATCAAATTTAAAAGGAACGAATTCTGTAAATGCAGATATGCAACATTGTAAACCTTATCTGAATATGAAAAGTTTATATTTCAAACTCCAGGGACACAACATCAGTTTATTCACATCGTACCGATTTTTTCTTTTTTTAATTCAATGTTACAACTTATTTTTTAATCTGTGCCATCTATTATTCACATTATCTTTCACCAGTTGCCAACATCGGTTTATTCATATCGTAGCCATTTTTTTTTTTTTTTTTAAATTCAATGTTACAACCTACATAATCATAATTTAAATTTCTCTGGTTTGGTTAACAATAAAATGGGGAAACTATGTATGTCTTACCGATCTTCAATGGTACAACTCATATAATCATAATTTTGAGTTTTGTTGCAATGATCTAACAAGGAAATAGTAAATTTGGTTTTCATGAGTCATATATTCTATTTCTAAACAATATTATATGTCCCTAAGATAGCTATTCTAGGTGCAATTTCTTCACTTGAAAAAAAAATATTTTGTATGACTCATTTCCTTTGGACTTCGAACTTTCCTGCACTACATCATGGTATCTATTACCAACAACATAATATATCAGACTATCACCATGTACACTTTCCATTCTGAACAATAACTGTAATTAAAAGTAACAATTGTTTGAAGTGATGGATTCCAATCCTAAATAGCTATGGATATGTTCTTACCAACTAATTTAACAAGGCACTCAAATCAAATCCTCATGACCACTGAAGCTGAGATTGCAACTTTTCTATATTTACATTAAGCAGCGATCATTGCCTTAGATTTATCACATCAATTTCACATCAAAGTTAGAAGAGATTCCCCACGGTAAAAATGTTAGTAAGCAAATATATGCTCGGTGTTATTCTCTTTCAACAAAAAAATAGTTAATTGAATTTGATATTATTTAAATATCTATTGAGAAAAAATAATTTTAAGAAATTAAGTAAAAAAATAATTTAACTTAGTTTAAAATCATACTTAAATATTTCTTGTACATCCATATTTTTAAAAATTATAGCTAATGGTTTCTGTGTTGCTAATAATATTATAGCTAAATGCACTAGCAATCTCAATTTTTGTGATGTTTTATTAATAAATTAATTTACAATACATTTTAAAAATGAAAATTAAAAATAAATATATTTTCAAATGATGTGTTTGAATTGAATGATTAAAAATATTTCCACTTATATATAATAATTTATTAATAAATTAAATTGAAAAAAAAAAATGTATAATAGCATTTGACCTTTAAATGTAATAAAATATTTAATAATTTAGAATAATTTCCTTTAATAGAAATATATTTTTAAAATTACATGTTTTAGAAACTTTGGACACTTAAATTATTATTAATTTTTGAAAACCAAAATAAACTTTCAAGTGACTTAACCCCTCTTCAAGTAATTTTAAATTGCAATTAAAAAGAACAAATGACAAATAATACAATAGGAAATACAATGTCTTGTTTGTCAAAATTTTAGTTGTCTTACCTAGAGCGATTCGTTTCTACAATTCAACTTATAGTATTGCTTTTACTCTTCAGCCAGTTGATTTCGTTGGATAGTTAAATTGTTGTTTTTCTTTGATCTTTTAACAAACTTAGGTGCCACTTGCTGCATTGAGTGGAATCTATCAGTTTAGAATGATGGAATGTGGTGTCATTCAACTTTCAAAATTTCTACAACAACTCATAGAAGAAGAAGAGGTTGCTAATAACAAACTAGATTGTAAAAACAAAGTTATGAAGAAAACAAGTGGTAGATAATTTGCATGTAGACCTCGTAACAAGTGGTTTAGATGCAACTTCAAATGGTGCAAGTGTTGTTGTTGTATGTAGCACATTCGCTAATATGCAAAGAACAATACGTGGCTGTCAAAGATCAACATTATTTGTGTCATTCAAATGAAAAATTTATCTCGTCACGAAGGGTGGTGCAAGTGAAGCAAAGGAGAATACAAGCGATCAACACTTTAAATGTGGACATCGTAACAAATGGTATAGATACGACTTTAGATGGTGCAAATGTTGTTGTTGTTGTATACATCTTTGTTAATCTACATAAAACAATCAGTGGTTTTCAAGGATCATCATACAACACATTTATTTTTCATTCAAATGAATATTTTGTCTTATCACGAACGGTGGTGTAAGCAGCAAATTTTCAAAATATAATGCTAAAATTAGCACATATTATATTCATCTATCTTGCCCACTGCTTAGCACAGTAATTTACAGTTACATGCTTTTCTGCTAAAGTTGCAACTTGCATAAGGGATGAATGCTTTATTATAGTGAAGTTGATCCTCACGTTTATGTTCAATACTGCAGTTGATCAGTGAATTGTCATCTTACGCATGAAAAACTAGATATTTCTTGTTCTAAGAAACAAAACAATCCCTAAATCGAATTTTTTTGTGAAACATGTTGTTGGCTCGCAAATGTTATTATGCCATGGTTGATATGTGAGTGTAGATACATATTCAAGGAAATCCTATTCTAAGGTGTTTAGAGATAAATTTTTAATAAGTTAAGCTAGAGTAATTACAAGTGTGTTACTCAGAACTAACAAGATTAATTTTATTATATAGTAAATTATAAAGGCACAATTTACATAGACAGATTGTAAAATCATATATGTATAAAAAATTCCCATATTTTATGCTAGTTAATAACACGTAGTACATTTTACTAATCAAAACACATACAATGTGTAATTCAATGTGGCGTGTTTTTTGTTTTGCAGTGATACTTTTAAAATACGGAGAGATGCAAAATATGAGCTATTTACTTGCAACTTTGCTTCCCTTATTTTACTGTTTCAAATGAAACATACAATATCGAACTGCAATTAGTCTTCTATGCTAGTAAACATTGTCATAGACATATCTTCAATAAAGAGAAAAAATTAGTTGAACACTCTCTCATCTTTGAGAGAAAAGAATCTAACATACATAGCACTTAGTAAAAAAATCGCAATACAAATCTGAAGGATAAATACATACAAAAAATGGTTGGAATCTTAGATGTTGAAAAGTACCATTCAATTTTTTTTTTTTGCAAAGATGCTAACATTGATATTGTCTTAATGAAGCATAGTCTCTTTAGACTACAGTGATTTGCATATAGTGCTGGAGATTGTTTGTTCAATGCATTTGAAGTTCTTCTGCACTTTCGTTACTCATCCATTGAACTACGAAATGGAATAATAGACCATTTTCTCAATTGTCTACAGTGTAATGACCCAGAGGCAAAAGAATCATACCAATATGAACTAGATCCTGTCATGTTCTATCAGCTTCATGGAATTCACGATGCTGACACATACCTTCATAAAATGTGATTTTATGCTTCTAGTAGAGATTTTCAATCTGAAAGAGGCCTATGGGGAGACACATTTTGCATACAATGGCTATTGAAGTGGTTGAACATACCAATTGGAGTATAGTCAATAACAATGAAAACAAGGTATTTGTTCTTCAATCATGATCTAGATACAATTCCACTGAACATTTTGTTTCATGATACAGATCCTATTAGTGGACATTTTGAACCTCTATTACACAAAATATTACCTACATGCAACTTTGTCCAAAATTATTACTTATCGCCTCTTTGAAAATATCTTGAGAACCATTATGAATCCATTTTTCATGAAATGAAAATTCATGGATTGCACATAGCAAAAAAAACTATGTCAAACTGTCCCAATAGCATGTTTAGTGAAAATTTTCATTTGATAGCACCTGAATTTGATGAACAGTCTTTGAGACTCTATATTGTCCAATCTTACTGCAATTCACTGATGGGTAGGAATGAAGACGCATTACATTCTCTAGAAAAAAATTTAACAAATGAAACTATACGAAGTCAAACAATGGTTGCAGGCTGGCAAGAATACCTAATTAATATGGCAATGCCATATGAAAAAGGACGAGTTGAGGGAACATAATTTTGCTTCCAATGGAAATCAATCATATTCAATGTAAACATACAAATATGGTCATTTACCAATAAAACCATTGTCAATTACTACCCATAAAAAACAAATTGCAATCAAACATATAACATATTATCATTCGAAACAAGTACATCACACATTCATTATGAACCACTACTATTAAATCAAAATACAAATCAATGCAATCTACAACATAGAATAGCACAAATGCATGAAAACACCAAGAATAAAATAAAATTCCACAAACTGAAACAATGATACGTACAAATAACACAAATAAAATTGGAGAAAATAGAAATAAAAAAAGGAATACAAATTGTTTGTCGCAGAAGAGTACACCCAAATAAATTTACATAAAACAAATTGAAGACACACCCAAAAACAAATGTCCAATATGTAACAAGTTGGAATTTCAAAAGAACATCTCACGCATTGGACCTAAATTAGAAGAAATGTACACAAACATTTCTGGAAAAGAGAAGGCATTGCGTCTAGATATCATCTGTAGATCTTTCAAAACAACACTTGACAATGCGAAGTTACCTCGTTTTGCAACACCTGAACAAATAAGACGTAATAAGCCATTGCGAACTGTAACAACACTTTCATAGCTTGAAGAAAGACTTGTTGCGTTAAGAATTTCTTTTGCATAGATAAGACAATGTGGCTTCAAGCGATCGCAAATGGGCTTAACTAGTTCAATAATCAATGTACCTGTCCACGTGGATATTGTACAAAAATCATTGCCACAATTTATGAAAAATACAATGACAATTGCTATTGCATTAAAACAACAACATGCATATCAAACAGGAAAAGTGCGTGTGCATACTGTCATGAGAGCACTTAAAGAACTTTGTTCTTGGAATTTATATAAAACTAAAAACATTTCCATTAATATCAATTGGAATCATATGCTCAAATTGAACAATAAAGATAATACATCTGAGGATGACAAAATTGATAATAACATTGAAATGGATAGTAGTTTGACAAGTGAGAGACCAACTGAAACCTTGGTACATGGATTGACAGGTTCAGAATGCATTCATGATTTGCAAGACAAGATCATTGAAATAACACCAGCTGAGGGGCAACGACCACTTGAAATTTTCAAAGGCAAACATGTCGAAGAAATGAGTTTCCCAACACTATTCTTTGGAGATGCGTGTGACAATGATATAGTACAAAGATTTCGTTACCAAGAAATAGTAAAGTGGGAACTAATGCATTACAATGGTGACTTTTCCTATCACATCACAAATTTTTTCTTCAAGATAATGTGAATAATCATTGAAAAAGTCATGTCATGCATTTCAATACGAATAAGGAAAGGGAAACTACAAGGAAGAAAGTTGTTAGCAAAATATGTTAAGTACAAGCCCAACTTATAAAAATTACTAAAAATTCACATTGGATACATAGATTTCAAACACATAAGAATTTATCCTGACTACCTACAACAAATGCAAAAACATATATTTGCAATGATATGACAATTAGGTCCTCCAACTTTCTTTGTTACATTTACAAGTGCAGAGCATCGTTGGACTCCACTAGTAGAAACTCTTACTAAATTACATAGAAATAGAAACAAAAAAAAACACATTGAAACAATTGAGGAATACAACATTGATTATCTTGTCAAAAAGGACCTAGTAACATGTACACGTTACTATAGACATAAAACAAATGCAATGAAACAATTGATCTGTCAAGATAATACATTTTTTGGAAAAATATTATATTACTACTTTGTAACTGTGTTCCAAAATAGAGGTAGCGCACATGAACATGGTCTTATATGGATAGAAAATGCTCAAGTATATGGAATTAATAGTAACTTAGAAATTGAAAACTTCTTGGACAACTATATAACTTGTAACACAGATCACCTTGATCCAGAACTTTCAAAGATACATGAGCATCATCATACGAAAAGCTGTAAAAAAAGAAAAGCATCACATTGTAGATACACATTCCCAATGCCACCAATGAAAAGAACAATGATTCTTGAACCAATTACTTCGCTAGATGATTCAATAAATGAAAAAGTTTTGCTATTGCAAAGCACCTTAGAACAAAAACACTATGAGAAATCAACTATTCATGAAAATTTCTTAGATGAATTGCACTTAACAGAAACTAATTACATCAAATTAATACAAAGCACATTGACATAGCCAATGGTGTTCTTGCAACGAAAACCATCAGAAATATGGAATAATAGCTTTGCATTCAATATGCCACACGTATGGAATGCAAATACAGATGATCAATATGTTCTAAATGCATATGCTGTAGCTTCATATTGCAAGTTCATATATGACCAAATTTGACAGATCTATGACAAATTCATTCAAAAGGATACGACAAGAACATGAAAAGAGCAAAATATTCAAATGATATGATCTCTAGGAAATGCCTTGCTTAATCTTCAACAAATTTCAGCTCAACAAGCAGTCCACATAGCTCTGTCCCTGCCATTGAATCATAGTTCAAGAGAATGCAGCTTTATAAACACAACATCAACAGATGAGCGCACATTTATACTTAAACCAACCATTCTTCTAAAACAAATTCTGGACAACTTCGAAGACGTTATGTGCAGTTCTATAATTGATTACTATATCAATAGTCTAATGCTATTAAGCATGTATGTTTAGCTGAATTTGTATAAAAGTATAGGAAAGATGGAACACCAATATCAAAAAGGAAAAAACAAAAATTAATTTGATTCATCAAATACAAAAAACACATTGACTATAAAAACTATTACATAGAAAAACTTTTTCTATATTTTCCATTCGAAAACAATGAAGATGCACTAAAGCAAGATTTGCTGACATGGAAAAGTGCATACATATTACATAAGAACACAATAAAGAGCAATGGAAACAAGTTCACATACAACATGAACAATAAATGGGGTGATTTGGAAGAAGCAATCCAAGAAATTGATAACAACACTGCAACTTCTAATAACACATTAAAAAAACCTCAAATATCCAATGATGCTATTGAAAAATATGACTTGGCTAAAGATTTGCAATTTCTCCAATGCCATGACAAAAAAAGAAATCTTAACATTGTTTTTCAATTTACAGAACATCCATTAATGCTTAGTAATGAAGAATACTATAAGATTAGAAGAATGCTTAATAGAGAACAACAAACAATTCTCAAAGACATTGCAATGAAAAAACAAAAGAACATAGACAAACCAATCTACTTATTTTTGATTGGAGGAGCTGGCACTGGAAAAACATTCACAACAAAAGAAATATTTAAAATGCTCATACGCATTTACAATGAGCAATACAATATAGATCCTTGTTTGATATTGGCATATACAGGTAAAGCTGCATATAATGCAGGTGGAGTGATAATTCATTCTTCATTGCTAATGCCTTTCAACAAATCTAGTTTTATTCCACTTAGCAATGATGTGTTGGACAACTTAACAAAACTGTACAAAGAATTAATAATAGTTCTCATTGATGAAGTATCTTTGATTGGAAGTTGTTTTCTATATCAGATTGATGATCTCCTAAGAAACATTAAGCATATCCAAACAAAATATTTTGGAAACATTGATATCATATTTTGTGGCGACCTATACCAAGTGTTATCACTCAGGTTTTCCTAGAAGTTGTGTAAGAGGAAAGTATACCCGAGGTAACCACAAACCAACCTTTTAGATGCAGAATCTAGCCAATCTGCATCCAGAGAGGGCTCTCTCTTTATGATTTATCTTTGTTCTTGGAAGGTTTTAGGCTAGTTATAGATTCAAAGTTTGTTTTGGGAAAATGGTAGAATCCACAAACTAAGGGCAAGGTTGAGGGCTTTCAGTCCATTGGGCTATGGAGTCAAAGGATGGCTTTACTGGATTTCTATTCTAAACACAAGATGGTATTACAGGGCAAGATAGCTAGACAGAGAACAATCCTTAAAATTTAAAGTGGATGGGATGATCTTGGAGGGATGAAAGGCAGCTAAGAATCTTTCACCATGTTCAAAAGAAAGAAATGAGATGACTACAAACAAAGAGCAATGAAGAATTCTTTATTATAGTAATCAGCAATGTTTAAATTAGCAAAGCAAGAGCATTTAAGAATTCATGCTTATAACTAATTTAGAAGAAAACATTAAGAACAACCACATTTGAAAACAGAGTACAATTAAGCAAATTCTGTTTCAATCCTTTATGTAAATTATTCAGAAATGGATAAGATGGTATTATAAACTAATATAATATTTCAGACAAAAGGGTAGAAAAACTTATTGAACTGTAGTCCAACACATGAATCCTGCAACAAGTCCAGTGCTTTAGATCGTCATCCAGTAAGCCACGAATAAATCTCTCCAAAATGCTTTTATTCCGAAAATCTCAATGTTACAGCAGAGTAATAGAATCCACCCCAAATGCTTACAAGAGTGGAGTATTTATACAAATTCTAAACTAAAATATCTTGAAACAAATATCAAAATTGGTTCACAAATCTCTCCAACTATTTACATAAATAGAACTTAATTAAAGGACACTCAAACTAATGCATCTATTTGGCACTATTTTGTATGTATAGGTGATGACAAAGAGAAGAATTCGAATTTGATCCAACTCTTAGTTGATGATGAGGCATCCAAGTCACTAACTGCTTCCTTTCTTTGTGCAATCTGCTCCAACAATTCTGCAAACTTTGGGTCCAATGATATCTTCGTATTTCTCAATCCGTAATAGATATGTAAAAAGTGAAAGAGGTTATTGTGGATAAATATGTTGGTGAGATAAACCTCTTTCACTTTCCTAAAATTCCTCTCCAGCTGTGCATAATATTCTCTGTAAAAAATATGTGTAAAACAGAGTTTTACAGAGTCTGAAAAATGGCCTGTAAAGATGCACATGTATCTCTCATTATAAAACCACTGTGAAAAAAATGAGATAGGTTTTTGTAGATGGGTCTCTTAGGAACAAAAACCTCCTTCCGTTTTGTATGAAGTATTTTGGATTGGCCACAATCCTCTCTGAAAAATGATAACTTAAACTGGAATTTTCTGCAAAAAGTGCTTTCCAACATTGTTTAATATTTCCAAAACCATAATGGCTGTTAGAAAAGTGAGAGAGGTTTTTGTAAATGGCCCTCTTAAGAACATAAACCTCCTTCAGTTTTTCAAAATTCATCTTTTATTGGTCACAATATTTTCTGCAAAATAAAACATGCAATTTCTGCAAAAATGTTCCTTCTTGTTATGTTTTTTCATCTTTTACTTTCTTGCTCTTTTGACTGTTTTACTTTCACTTTAGACAAACCTCACTATTGGTGAAAGTATTATCATCTCTTTTTACCATTTTACTGCCTTCTTTATTTACTTTTATTGTTTACCTTTGACTGCTCTGTAACTTTAGTTTAACTTTTCACTCTGACTTTTGCTTGATACACTTTAACCAACTGATACTCTTTAGGAATTTATATGCTTTCTAACCTCTGTTTGAACAGATTTGATAACAATATTGGAGTAAACAAATCTTATGACTAGTATTAAGATTGTTTATCCAAGGATGTGATCTTCTGGTCACCTCTTCAGGGGACAACTGAGTAGATTTTTCAAGCAATTCCCCAATGGACAAGGGAGTGAGGTTTTAACCAGGTTCAAAATGGAGCATCATTCAAGGCTACATAAACTCCCATTTTGGTTTTTGTGTGTTCAAAATGGCAGTTTCTGGGTTTTCTTCACAGAAATGTCGTGTTTTCAGTTTTAATGAGGGAAATTGGCACAATTGCAGGTTCGGGGGAACAATTCATAGTTTTAAACCTCAGAGAATGATCTCAGTGATAAGATTTAATCACTAATCCAGTGGAAAACAAGGAAAACAGACTTTCTTTTGAAGTTCGAAGCGCTATAGGATAAATACCTGTTCTTAGAGGAAAGCTGGCTTTTAACAGGTATCAGGCGGTAGCAGGAGGATGCTTGAACACAGGTCTGGCGGAATTCTGGAGCGAAATTGAATAGAACAGTGGATTTCAGTGGAAATTTGAAATTCGTAGCAGAAAGCACAGTCGCGTTCAAATGGTGAAAATGACATAAAAACACGAAATTTTGTTTTATTTCCAAAGTCAAAAGAGGGGTTTTAGTTTTTCGAGGAGTGACATCACTTTAGTACGGGCTGACGTGGGGCAAGGGGGCCGGGCGGTAAGCGGTTAGTCCCCGCACCGCTTATTGGCAAAGGTGGTTTTTAATGCGAGGGAAACGATTCCATTGGGCGATGGACGTGTGGCCAGTGGACTATTTCAATACCACCATTCCCCCGCGCGTTAAAGTGCTGACAAGGGACAGCTAGCGGGATGAATGTTAGCCGTAGATCTGTGGAGGGGCGATCCAAAGGTGGAAGGGACGGGGAGATGGTGGGGCGTTATCGTGCGGGCCCGGCGGGGTTTTAAACGTGATTAACGTTATTAAACATCCCGGGAGGTGTCTAATAGGTGGAAAAGGTTGGTTATTAACTAATTCTGATAATTAATTAATCCCACTGTATAATGGAAATAAGGGTCGCGGTTGTGGTTGAAGCGTCGGGTGGGATGCCAGGTGGATGTGCCATGGTGGCATAGGAGCTTTTCCGAAGTTTTTAAGTTTGAATTAAAACTTTGGTTTTATTTATATTTTTGTGTTAAACATACATATCATATGTTTAAAGTTTTTCTCATATATGTTTTTTTATTATATGATAAATTAACCGATATAATTAATTTACCATAGGGGCGGGAGTATTATATAACGATATATTTAACCAAAGGGCTTGTATAGTGGGTTTTTATTTGAATGCACGGGGAAATAAATACTTTGGCTAAACTTTTTAATAGATGGGTTTTTTGGGATATGTATGTAAAAGGAGTTATATACTTAGGACAAGGCACTTTCACTAGGGATTTAGTAAATAGAGTTAAATGTAAATATGACAAAGGGACAAGGGAACTCAAAAACTTTGCACATCTAAGAAAGTGACAATTTCTGAAGTAAATTGCAATATCTCATCTTCAACACTTAAACTTAGAATAGTAAGTTATTTTGAGGGATTTTTATGGAATTTTGCATAATTTTCCTAAGCAAAATGATATTTTACTTAGGAAAAGGTTAAAGATGAATGATTATAATGATGAATTATCTCAAGTACTTAGGTCTTTTTGATCATTAGGCCGAGGGTCCGGTCCCTCCAAAAGTCAAGGAAATGCCTTGAGCCCTTTCGATCTCCAAATACCTTAGTACTTTGGGGGAAATTAGTAAAACTTTTAAGGGGAAAGTGATGAGGGAGGTTAATGATTTTGACTTTGCTTTTTGTGAATTCTTCAGTGCATTTTCTGCTTTGAGTACTTGTGATGAAGGTAAAGGATCAAAAACATTTAGCAGCATCATTCATCAGATAAAACTTTTGCAACACCATCTACCTACCCTATCTACTACTACCATTTTCTCTTCTTTATTAGGGTGCATTTAGACTTGCAAACCCTTTTCAACCTTTTCTTTTTACATGATAAATCTATCTATTTCTACCCTTATTACATCCAAGGGCTTAGATTAAACTGTTGAGCACCTTTTAATAACTCTACCTATCTGCTTATCTGCCAAGATTAAATTGTTTGGTCAGATATTTATTCTCTATTCTATAACATGAAATTGAAATATGAATAAGTCAAGTTTAAACAGTTTGACCCTTCATAAATTGTGGCAAAAGTTTGACAGGCTGCACACAATTGCTTATTTACAAAAATGAAATAGTAGTGGCATTTGGATTGGCACACTTTCCTTGGTCTATTTTTGTTTGGGGTTCATTTCTTTCACTTTTTTGACCATTTTATTCTTTTCACCCTTTGATTTTTCTTTTAGGGTATACCCTCTTTACATTTTTTAAATTTTTTGATTTTTTGGTTTTTCAAGAATATGGAACACCTTTGCTCAAGAAAAAAGTTTGAACATATTCCATAGTTCAATCAAGACAATCATGAAAAATGACATCTATTGGTCTAGGAGTCTAACACTGGCTTCACTTGGGGATGGCTTTTCCTTGTGAAAAGTCAAGAACAGCAGGTTAGATGCCTCAAAATGTCTTCAACTGAACCATGTAATCTCCTTCTTCTAGTAGCTTTATTGTACATATGATAGTGAAACTTTTGAAGCTTAGGGCCTTCACTTCGGGCTTCAACTCCAAGAAGTCACCATCCAATCCAAACTATGTTTCCCAGTTGGAAATATTGAATTGAATATAGTCCTTTTTCTGCAACTTGAAATCTGACCTGAAACTAAAACAACACACAAAATTTTTCAAACCAACTTAATGAAAAACTAGCTGAAAATTGAAAAACTAAAAAAATTGCTCAAAATTCTGAGCTTATTAGCACTCATCTACCTACTCAATCTACTGTTCAACTGATAGTTAGGTAAAATGAAATAGCCAATGCAACCATTCAAGCATTATGTACTTTGATAGATTTTGTTGCATTTTCTTGTTGATTATCAAAATTGTACTTCTGCAACCTATTAGAAACTTGTCAACAAATGAGAGGATAAGGAAACACTTGATTTCCTTTGTTGACTCTAGAAACTGTACAAAAGGATCTTCCAAAATATATACACTAATGTTTAACTGATCTAAACAACTGTACATCTGTTCTGGATGGCCTCCATACCATGAATATGAAATGTTATTTCCATCTTTATCTCCCTGTAAACTTTCAGATAAGATTTGTGATGATATTCCTACTGATTGTAATGTTTGAGTGTTGAATCCTTTATCATCTTGATTTTGAAAATCATAGTTAGTTAATAGAGGAATGCTTTGAATGCCTTCAATATTCAACATGTATGCTATTGGATCCTGAAAATCTTGGGAAAATTGCTGGAACCTATGACATATAAAATTCCATGGGACTTCATAAACTTCAACAAGTTTCCCATTCTTTTCTTTAAATATGTTATACCACATTTCCTTTAAAAGCTGAAATGGTTCAAAAAATAGTGGTATGGAAATTTCTTGTGTCATTTGATCATTTATTTCAATGGGAACTGATAACTGCAATTGTGAAACTGAAAAATCTTGATCAATAGTTTCATTATCTTTTTTGTTGTCAATCACAATTCCTAAAGATTGCTGATTATTGATGGCATGATAGTTTTCTCTAATGAACTGAAATGAAGCAAAACAAAGAGGTAAAGAATCTTCTCTTATTTCCACATTTTCTGCTCTTCCTTCCTCACTCTCATGGCTGATCTGTATTGGCTGATCACTGTCTTTAATCTGCTGAAACTGCATTTCTTCATCCTCCAAACTAGTTTCTGATATCTCTGTAAAGTTAGCTTGACTTTGAAGAACATAACTATCATCATAATGATCATACTTAGGCAAATCATCAAAATAAGGAATGTCATCAAACATACACATTAGAACAACAGATTCCTCTTCCTCATATTGATTTGTAAATTCATTTTCTGATTTATGATAATTTGAATAAAGAGGAATTTGTTCATGGCTATCAACCTCTTCTATTTCTTCATGGTGATTTTGAATAAAAAATTCTTCTTTCATAGTGATCTCCTGTGTTATTTCATCTAGTTTTCTTACCAAAAGGTTGAGTTTTACCTCTGCAATGTTTTTCCTTTCCTCTTCTTCTACTTTCAACTTTTCCTGTTTGATTTGGAAATTAACTTCCGCATCAACTGCAATATTTTGCATCTGTACAAGTGTTTTTGGATCTCTTTCTCTTAACCGAAATTCTATTTCTGAATCAAAGGCACTTGGATAATGCAAGAGAGCTGAATCATGAGGAGGTCTAATATTTTCTGGCAATGAATAATAAACTTGATTAAATCTGTCAGAAAATTGTTGTATTGTTTCATTTGGATGTCTTTTTAATTGATTATATTCTTCCATGATCACAAAATAATTAACTTTGATTATCCATCTATCAAGGAAAAGTTTGATAAACTGCTGGAAATTTGAGATGCTAGCATTAGGCAGATTTTTGAACCAACTCTTTATTCTATTTTGCAAAGAAAGAGAAAAAAGTCTGATTTTAACATCATCTTCATCGATCTCAAATAAATCCAAATAGTTTTCAAAACCTTGAACATGTTTTTGGGCAGTGATACCATTTTCTCCATCAAATCTAGGAAGATACTTGTAGTATTTTTTAGGAAAATCATGGAGTAAAGGAGGTAAAATAAGGGGCTTATATCTATCTGGAACTTTATATGGCACGGGGATATGTACAGGGATTTCAAGATCAGTCTTGATTATTTGAGGCTTCTTAATTGGAAAATGATCATCATTAGATTCATAAGAAAGCTGCTCAAAGAGATTAGGAGAATTATTACTTACAAACTTCAAAGGAAAATAACTAAAAACTAATCTAAGATCTTCTATAAAATACAATATAGATTGAAAAAATTTCTTAATGAGAAAGAACATAATGTCTTGGATTAAGATCCAAGTTGAAAGCCTGATCTTTCCATATTGTTCTTTGAGGTTCATTCCTCCAGTGGAGTCTTGATTGTGAAATTGATTTGGAGTCGCCAGGTGGATGATTTTAACCTTTGTGTGTCTGATCCTTGTCCACCATCATAGATCAGATCTAAACCTGTAAAACAATTTTGAAGAAAAAGTTAGTTCTTCAGGAAACCAAATTTTGAGTATTTTATGATTATTTTGTTTTTTTATGAATTTTCAAAACAACTTCTATGATTTCTTTAAGAAATTTAAGTTTTTTAATTAAAAATTTCTCAAAGATTTATTAAACTAGAGAGTCTGATTAAATATTTCGAAACTAAGGTTCAGTATATAAGCTAAATCAGAGATAGACTGAAGCAGCATTTATTTACTCTTGCAATTGCAATGCAAAAGCAATTTCAAAGGCTTCCTGGCTGATCTTCAGACTCTGTCTATAGCTTATAAATCAAACAATAGTATCAATAAAATGATTCATATCCCCAGTATGGTCGCCACTATGTTATCACTCAGGTTTTCCTAGAAGTTGTGTAAGAGGAAAGTATACCCGAGGTAACCACAAACCAACCTTTTAGATGCAGAATCTAGCCAATCTGCATCCAGAGAGGGCTCTCTCTTTATAATTTATCTTTGTTCTTAGAAAGTTTTAGGCTAGTTATAGATTCAAAGTTTTGTTTTGGGAAAATGGTGGAATCCACAAACTAAGGGCAAGGTTGAGAGCTTTCAGTCCATTGGGCTATGGAGTCAAAGGATGGCTTTACTGGATTTCTATTCTAAGCACAAGATGGTATTACAGGGCAAGATAGCTAGACAGAGAACAATCCTTAAAATTTAAAGTGGATGGGATGATCTTGAAGGGATGAAAGACAACTAAGAATCTTTCACCATGTTCAAAAGAAAGAAATGAGATGACTACAAATAAAGAGCAATGAAGAATTCTTTATTATAGTAATCAACAATGTTTAAATTAGCAAAGCAAGAGCATTTAAGAATTCATGCTTATAACTAATTTAGAAGAAAACATTAAGAACAACCACATTTGAAAACAGAGTACAATTAAGCAAATTATGTTTCAGTCCTTTATGCAAATTATTCAGAAATGAATATGATGATATTATAAACTAATATAGTATTTCAGACAAAAGGGTAGAAAAACTTATTGAACTGTAGTCCAACACATGAATCCTGCAACAAGTCCAGTGCTTTAAATCGTCATCCAGTAAGCCACGAATAAATTTCTCCAAAATGCCTTTATTCCGAAAATCTCAATGTTACAACAGAGTAATAGAATCCACCCCAAATGCTTCCAAGAGTGGAGTATTTATACAAATTCTAAACTAAAATATCTTGAAAAAATATCAAAATTGGTTCACAAATCTCTCCAACTATTTTACATAAATAGAACTTAAGTAAAGGACACTCAAACTAATGCATATATTTGGCACTATTTTTTATGGATAGGTGATGACAAAGAGGAGAATTCGAATTTGATCCAACTCTTAGTTGATGATGAGGCATCCAAGTCACTAACTGCTTCCTTTCTTTGTGCAATCTGCTCCAACAATTCTGCAAACTTGGGGTCCAATGATATCTTTGTATTTCTCAATCCGTAATAGATATGTAAAATCTGAAAGAGGTTATTGTAGATAAATATGTTGGTGAGATAAACCTCTTTCATTTTCCGAAAATTCCTCTCCAGCTATGCATAATAGTCTCTGTAAAAAATATGTGTAAAACAGAGTTTTACAGAGTCTGAAACATGTCCTGTAAAGATGCACATGTATCTCTCATTATAAAACCACTGTGAAAAAACTGAGATAGGTTTTTGTATATGGGTCTCTTAGGAACAAAAACCTCCTTAAGTTTTTTATGAAGTATTTTTTATTGGCCACAATCCTCTCTGCAAAATGATGACTTAAACTGGATTTTTCTGCAAAAAGTGCTTTCCAACATTGTTTAATATTTCCAAAACCATAATGGCTGTTAGCAAAGTGAGAGAGGTTTTTGTAGATGGCCCTCTTAAAAACATAAACCTCCTTCAGTTTTGTTAAATTCATTTTGGATTGATCACAATAGTTTCTGCAAAACTATGACTAAAATATGCAATTTCTGCAAAAATGTTCCTTCTTGTTATGTTTTTTCATCTTTTTTACTTTCTTGCTCTTTTGATTGTTTTACTTTCACTTTAGACAAACCTCACTATTGGTGAAAGTATTCTCATCTCTTTTTACCATTTTACTGCCTTCTGTATTTACTTTTACTGTTTACCTTTGACTGCTCTGTAACTTCAGTTTAACTTTCACTGACTTTTACTTAATACACTTTAACCACTGATACTCTTTAGCTGTTATGCTTTCTAACCTCTGTTTGAATAGATTTGATAACAATCTTGGAGTAAACAAATCTTATGACTAGTATTAAGACTGTTTATCCAAGGATGTGATCTTCTGGTCACCTCTTCAGGGGACAACTGAGTAGATATTTCAAGCAATTCCCCAATGGACAAGGGAGTGAGGTTTTAACCAGGTTCAAAATGGAGCATCATTCAAGGCTACAGGAACTCCCATTTTGGTTTTTGTGTGTTCAAAATGGCAGTTTCTGGGTTTTCTTCACAGAAATGTCGTGTTTTCAGTTTTAATGAGGGAAATTGGCACAATTGCAGGTTCGGGGGAACAATTCACAGTTTTAAACCTCAGAGAATGATCTCAGTGATAAGATTTAATCACTAATCCAGTGGAAAACAAGGAAAAAAGACTTTCTTTTGAAGTTCGAAGCGCTATAGAATAAATACCTGTTCTTAGAGGAAAGCTGGCTTTTAACAGGTATCAGGCGGTAGCAGGAGGATGCTTGAACACAGGTCTGGTGGAATTCTGGAGCGAAATTGAATATAACAATGGATTTCAGTGGAAATTTGAAATTCGTAGCCGAAAGCACAGTCGCGTTTAAATGGTGAAAATGACATAAAAACACGAAATTTTGTTTTATTTCCAAAGTCAAAAGAGGGGTTTTAGTTTTTCGAGGAGTGACGTCACTTTAGTACGGGCTGACGTGGGGCAGGGGAGCCGGGCGGTAAGCGGTTAGTCCCCGCACCGCTTATGGACAAAGGTGGTATTAGATGAGCGGGCAGTGATTCCATTAAAGTATCGACACGTGGATGGGTGACTAGTCAAATACCACCAATCCCCCGCCCGTTAGAGTTCTGACAAAGGATGGGTAGCGGAATCGCTGAGGAGCGTTGATCTTTGGAGGAGCGATCGGACGATTGCAATGATGGGGAGATCGTGGGAAGTTAAATGGTGCGGGCCCAATATATTTATTGTTAACTAATCACCCTGGGCGGGATTTGATTGGTGGAGGGAAAGTTATTAATTAGTTCTGATAACTAATTAATCCCGTAATTATAAGGGGTCGGGGTAAGGAACTTTGCGCGCGGGTCTCCATTATTGTCAAAGTGTCGAGTGGGATGCCAGGTGGATGAGCCACGGTGGCATGGGATTTTTCCGAAGATTTGGTTTTTTAAAATAAAACTTCAGGTTTATTATTTTTTGTATTAAACATATATACCATATGTTTAAAGCTTTTCT
Source organism: Pinus albicaulis (assembly GCA_034641835.2). Taxonomy (NCBI): domain Eukaryota; kingdom Viridiplantae; phylum Streptophyta; class Pinopsida; order Pinales; family Pinaceae; genus Pinus; species Pinus albicaulis. The sequence continues at coordinate 3,582,071 of CM076579.1, forward strand.
CATATATGTTTTTTTATTATATAATAAATTAACCAATAAAGTTAACTTATCATAAGGGCGGGATTATTATATAATGATATATTTAACCAAAGGGCGCATAATGCGGGTTTTTAGTGAATAATTGGGAAATAATACTTTGGTTAAAGTCTTAATAGATGGGTTTTTTGGGATATGTATGTAAAATGAGTTATATACTTAGGACAAGGCACTTTCACTAGGGATTTAGTAAATAGAGTTAAATGTAAATATGACAAAGGGACAAGGGAACTCAAAATACTTTGCACATATAAGAAAGTGACAATTTCTGAAGTAAATTGCAAAATCTCATCTTCAACACTTAAACTTAGAATAGTAAGTTATTTTGAGGGATTTTTATGGAATTTTGCATGATTTTCCTAAGCAAAATGGGATTTTACTTAGGAAAAGATTAAAGATGAATGATTATAATGATGAATTATCTCAAGTACTTTGGTCTTTTTGATCATTAGGCCGAGGGTCCGGTCCCTCCAAAAGTCAAGGAAATGCCTTGAGCCCCTTTGATCTCCAAACAGCTTAGTACTTTGGGGGGAAATTAGTAAAACTTTTAAGGGGAAAGTGATGAGGGAAGTTAATGATTTTGAATTTTCTTGCTGTGATTTTCCAGTGTATTTCATGCTTCAGTATTGGTGACGAAGGTAAAAGATCAAAAACATTTAGCAGCATCATTCATCAGATAAAACTTTGCAACACCATCTACCTACCCTATCTACTACTACCATTTCCTCTTCTTTATTAGGGTGCATTTAGACTTGCAAACCCTTTTCAACCTTTTCTTTTTACATGATAAATCTATATATTTCTACCCTTATTACATCCAAGGGCTCAGATTAAACTGTTGAGCACCTTTTAATAACTCTACCTATCTACTTATCTGCCAATATTAAACTGTTTGGTCAGATATTTATTCTCTATTCTATAACATGAAATTGAAATATGAATAAGTCAAGTTTAAACAGTTTGACCCTTCATAAATTGTGGCAAAAGTTTGACAAGCTGCACACAATTACTTTATTACAAAAATGAAATAGTAGTGGCATTTGGATTTGCACACTTTCCTTGGTCTATTTTTGTTTGGGGTTCATTTCTTTCACTTTTTTGACCATTTTATTTTTCTTACCCTTTGATTTTTCTTTTAGGGTATACCCTCTTTACATTTTTTAAATTTTTTGATTTTTTGGTTTTTCAAGAATATGGAACACCTTTGCTCAAGAAAAAGGTTTGAACATATTCCATAGTTCAATCAAGACAATCATGAAAAATGACACCTATTGGTATAGGAGTCTAACACCAAGCACAACCTATACAAGATTCACTAATATTTGAACAACCTACAATAAGAAAGAAACCAATAACATATGACTTTTGGCAAGAACATGTAAAGTACTATGAATAGCACATTGAAATGCGTTAAACAAATGAAATATTCATTTCCAATTTGAATAGGATGCGTACAAATAATCAAACAGAAGATGAATTGAATTACCTCAATAGAAATTGTATTCGAAATGCTCCTAATGATTCTACTTTCCCTTATCTATTTTTTCGAAATAGAGAAGTAACATTACACAACAAGAAAATTTTGTCTGTTATTCCTGGTGATGAAATTGTAATTGATGCAATTGATTACGAAGAAGAAAACCATGGAAACATACCATCTCATGCACACATAGCAACATTGCCTTCACAAATTGTCCTAAAATTTAACATGCTAGTTGAAATATATGCAGGAAACTATGACTCACAAGACGGTCTTATCAACAGTGCAAATGGTATCATTAAAGCATATGTAAAATTAGACCACTTTGATGTAATATTGATCAAATTATATGATGAACTTATTGGGCATCGGCAAGAACATAAATTTTCTTTTCTATATAGCCAGCAAATCAGTAAATATTGGACTCCCATATTGCGGAAAACAACACCAGTTTCTATATTAGCAAAAAGAGGGAAATTGAAAATCAAAAAACAATTCCCAGTCCAACTAGCATGTGCACGTACAATACACAGATCACAAGGCTTAACACTAGACAATCTTGCATTTGATCCTTTAGGAATATGACGCCATGGATTAGTATATACAGCTCTCTCTCGTGTAAGAAACATAGAATCGTTGTATTTTCTTAGCCCACTTAAAAATGAAAACTTCCGAGCTAAACACAAAATTTCTCTTGAAATGGAACGCTTGCAAAAAAATGCAAAGTGGCAACTAGACTACAATTATTCGTTATTAGAAACAAAAGCATACATTTCAATTCTTTCTCTAAACACCCACAGTCTACAAGTACATATTGATGATTTGTTAAATGACTATGATCTAATGCAATCTGACATCCTATGTTTACGAGAAACACATTGACAGAACCAATGCTACTAAAAAGACTTGAAGAATTCAGTTGCATACCATATTATAGTAAACATGGTTTGCTAATTTGTATAAAAAAAAATATAAAGATTTTGAAACATATTCACTTTGAAGAGAAAAACGTTGAAGCTACACTAGCAAATATGATTATTCATGACATGGATATTATAGTTCTCAATGTCTATGTTGCACCATATGCAACATTGAATGATACATTGCATCTTCTTTCAAAAGCATTATGCAATATAAATTCAAATCAAACAGTAGCCATTATCCAGGATTTCAACATCAATATGCTTGAAAGCAACAATAAAAAAAACAAACTAAGATCGTATATGTACAATTACAACCTTCATTTTCTTTTAGACAGAAATAACAATCAACAAATATCTATCATTGATCACATATGGTCAAATATAACTTGTAGCTATAAAACTTTCAGGTTAGATACATATTGGACCGACCATGTCACTATTTGTCTCATCATCGAAGACAAGAATGATATAAAATAATATCTTTTAAGATCTATAGCAGCTGCCTGCTCTTTGGATCTCTCCTGTGAACTCTCTACATAGTATAACGGTGAAGCGCAGTATGGCTATGATGTTGGAGCAATACAAGGCAATTGCACTGCTCCCGTTCAGAAGATTCTTTATTATTTTGAGATTTATGTCAAGGATAAGGGACAGAAAGGAAACTTTTCTGTTGGCTTCATCCATCAGCATTTCAAGATTACCAGACAAACCGGGTGATATTCTCTGGCTTGTATTGCTGATTCGAATTTCTTCTGTCATTCTCGATTATTGTACATAAAATCCTTATTGTATTTTCATCTCGCTTTTGAGTTTGAGTTTGAGTTTTTATCTCATTTATATGTTACAAAAAATGGTAGAATAATGTATCCTTTCAGTCAAGAAGTTGTCAATAAATATAAATAGCACAAAAACTCAGTGTGATCGCAGTCGTTGAAGAGCACAAACATAATTTTAAAAAAAAAAATTGAAAAATTACACGTGAACATTATATTGTGAATGGAATTGAATTTATAACATCGATACATTAATCTCCAATTTCAAATGGATTTGAAATTACTAAATTATCCTGTATATCCATAATATGCATAGTGCAAGTGAAACCGTTTCTTACCTACAACCTTTGTACCCCTTTTTTCTCTTTTTGTTCTTATTTCTTGTTTCATTTCCCGTTTCTCTCTTCTAGTAGTAGCATGTCCTTGCAGAACAACATTGTCTATCAGAATGTAGGAATATTCAAATCCAGTTTTCAATTGATGTGTTGGCCAATGGGTAAGTCATTGAAACATGTTCAACAATGCCTTTCGGGCTTGTGCATTATCCATAAGGTAATGAGAGCAAATTTTGAACTCTGAATTAGTTTATACATAACTTAATGGTTTAGATGATGTGAGATATAACTCTAGGACTGTGCACATGTGATCTGAATGTAGTTACCATAAGCCCTGTTTCCCTCCTTTTTAGCTGGATGGGGACCATTAAGGCAGAATGAAGGACGAGCCATGAATCTTCTGATGATTTTCCTCACCTGGACTTCATCTGCATTTCCAACTGCTACCAAACTCATTTATATGGTAACATTGGAGAAGAGTTGTATCTGCTACAAAATTAAATCTTTGGACTCCAGGGAAATGTCTTGTAAGAAGTTTCATAACATATATTTCACAAAATGTCTGTCTTCATGCATATGAGCTTAAGGCTTATTGTATCAGGTGAGCTCTAATATACACGAATAAAACAACTTGGTTTATTGTGCACTCGCTTGTCTATTTTGACAACATAAGTTTTTAGTCAATAATAATATTCATGACTCTTAAAAGCATAGTCACAAGGTTAATCGATTTTTATTGAAAATAGTCCAATATTGGTGAATTTTAACGTCTCCTGATTATATTTTATGTTTAAGGATTGGACGCCATTTTGCAAACTTGCCAGGACTTGACCTCTAAGGAATGTAATATGAACTTGTTATATGCCAGCTTTGACCACAGAATGTTATAATCCAAGGTCCAGGTTATGTTAGTACTCACAAAAATTGCATAACCTTCTGAACAAAGATGACAGCTAGACATTTCACAAGATTCAAGCAATATGAACCTTAATGACAAATTTTATCATATTTTTTTGCACTTCTGATGTTTTTTCTGGTTTCCATCGTTGTTGAGTACATGAACACAAATGCGGTGACTTCGTTTAAAAGAGTGGTTGCGTGCCCAGTCCTCAGCCATGCAATGATATGAATCTCAGAACAGCTTTAAATTTAATCAACTTCATATGAATACCATGGATTTTCATCTACAAATAGTCTCTCTAGTAGATAATAAGATATATATGATAATATCTTTGTACTCTTCTATCAAAAGAAAAAAACATGTACAAATTAAATGCAGAAGAAAAAACGAAGACAAATATGAATAGCAGATGTCAAGATCTGCTGAAACAGGAAACAGGGATCCAATGAAGCGACAGAAAAGAAAAGCAAGTGTAACCCTTGTCTGGTAGTCTCTATCTTGAAGACACATGTCAAGTTTGTTTCTACAGAATGATGCAGCCAAATTTTTTTATTCTATACTATATAGTACTATCCATTGCCTTTAGCTTCTACTGATAGACAATATCCACTAGAAAGGTAGATTGGCGAACTATAAAAAAATTTCTCCTCATTATTCAGTGTTGGGTTTTACTGATATATTAGTTTCAATGCTCATAATCGTGATGAGGTTGAGAAGCTGCTAATCCATAAAGCATGATGGATTTGACAAGTTTGAAGCATAGTTTCTGGACTCATCGGTAAAACCTGACTCAGTGACCAAAGGACCAATTGAGCTAATTTAATTGCCAGCTAGTCAAATCTGCCAACTTCTGTTTAACCCATCAAGTGAATGAGTTTTTTCCAAGATTTCCCAAGTTTGACAGTATTTAATAATATTTTTTGCACTAGTGAAGATTTTTCTGATACAAGTCCAACTCTTGCATCTTTTCTGCACTCATTTTTTCACAGAGTTGAGTCTGGTAACTATCGTCTGCTAGATGCATTTCATGTTTTAGAAACTCCATTCTTGTAACAATTTAAATCTCATCTCTACTTGTTAGCCTTTAAAAATGAATAAATATTATTCAAAAACATTTACTTCTTTTAACACATGGAATTGCTTCTTTTTACATAACAATTCTATCATTCTGACTTCAAATCATATGTCTTGCAGATTTTTATTGCCTTGTACAACGAGTCAAATATGCAAAGACATTTCACAAAAACAGACAAACACATCCAGGTTTGTTTATTACGTCTGACTCACTTACTCTTCGATGCATATGTATAGACATATCTCTATGTTTAATTGTTTATTTCTTTCTATGAATCTATTGCAAGAGCTATTCTTATATTTATAGCACTAACTTCCATTGGACTTCTATTCATATAGAGTCATAGCATCCATCCATAATTTAACACTCAAGCATCAGAGAATTTATTTTAATCCTTTAATTTATCTTTCAATCCATTGGAATATTCTCATGCACACATGACATAGCCTCCATCACAAATTGCATACTATATATAATCATTTTCGAGTTATCGAGAAATGGATGCTACAATTTCCTGAGGCTTATCTTGTAGCATCCATGCTAGAAGTTGACAATCATCATCAACTGCTTGTTTGCATGAGAACTGTCACATGCACAACCTCATCTGATCAGAGATATAATGTCTGACCTGAAGAAATTCCTCATGGCTCTAAGCCTTTCACAAGTTGGTGTTATTTTAGACAAACCCCTTAAAGGCCACTCGATTCTGTTAAAATCATATTCAAACCCAAGGATGTTTGATAACAGTAATCAATCCTTCAGAATTGAAGCAGTACAAATTTATATAAAACCAACTTCACCAGGAGTTACTCACAAAAAGAAAGAATAAAATAAATAATATAATGACATTTTCATGCCATATGAAAATATTGTGTAATTTATTAATATAAACATAGCAATATCATATGTTAAATCCATCTATCGTAATTGGAAATATATTATACAATCAAGCCATTAATCATTTCAATAGAAAACTATTTACAAACTACCACTTCGTATTATCAAGGTCAATCCCATACTCTGCCATATAGCTCGATTCTGTTATCAAGCTATTACATAGCTACCCTCCCTTGATATTTGCAGAGGAGTCCTCAAAATCCCAAGCAAGTTTCATTATCCAATTTATAGAATTAAACCCCAAAAGTATAGCGTTGTTTAGTCTCTGTTTGTATAAGAAATATTCACTTCATATTAAATTTCTTAAAATAATGATATATCAAATCATGCCCAGAATATCACTGCAAATTTTGAGACAGTCAACTAAATTTCACTGTACAATTAGCAATTATATGTTCATTACTATTCCTAGTTTCAGGTTTTATAGTTTTATAGCATTCCCTAAATTCCTCAGATTTCTTGCTTGTCACAAAAAATTCCTTCAAGCTCACCATTCAATGATGTTGCATCTTCGTCATCTTGCAGCTCTGAGGATCAAGCTACACTAGAGAAACAACAACAAACATCACTTGTATCTGAATCAAACAAGTAAGTAAATTTGAAAGAAATTTTTATAGGCCCCATTGACATGAAATTTATATTGATCAACATCATATTTTACTTCTAACCGTGTCTTTTGCCACATTAACATCATCTATACACATATCGAAAGCATCATCTTTAGTTCCAATTACAATTGAAGAACTAAACATTCTCAAAACTGGAAAAATGTTCAATGGAGATGTTATGGTGATTTATAGCACATATCTTGATAAAGTCCACAAATCATGACAAATATTACGTGTAGATTTGACAAATGCTGAAGGAATCATGACAATCACATTGTCCATACCAACTGAGCTCATTCAAGAACATGAACAAAAAATATCATGAGACAAATAAATATCAATTACAAATTTTAAAATTCTTCCCAAAACAAATTATGACTGTGGCGATTGTGATTGGATTCTACTGCTAACTGAATCAAGTACCGTACAGAACATACCACCAATTTGCAAAGATTACAAATTCTTTCCAGATACAACAGTAAAACACCTTACAGAAAATACAGAAACATATCCAATTGGAACAATTGCTGCAGTTGTCACATCTGCATAGAAAATTGGTTTGCAATATACATTGCAAATTAAAGATGGAAATTTCGATGAAAATAGAGCAATGGTAACATAAATTACTTTGCATTGTTATTATATTGCTAGTTCCATCCTACATTTCAATTGTCTTTGGAAAAAAAATTAAGCTTTTTGTCTTCTATTGCAGTTACAGTTATTTGAAACATTTTCACCACTCTACAATGAACTTGAACAAGAATTGAAAAAATGGCATTTCCCAATTATGTTATTCAAAAACATAAAAAATAGGAAAGAAGTCAAAGAGAGAACACTTCGAACAATGCAATCTACATTCATAAAAAAATTGAATACAAAAGCAGTAGAAAAACTTAGAAAATTGAGCCCTCCAACATTCTCTGTAAGTACACATGAAACAATACCTCTACTTTTCCATATGAAATTGTTTTTTCATTTCTTTCCATTTTTACATATACTACTTGACCTCCTCTATGAGCAGATAAAAGGAACATTGACAGCTACAAGCATTTACTCTATGCCATTTGAACCTGTTTGTCTTGGATGCAATTCACCAATACCAGCCTGTACAATGTTAGAGGAGACAACAGTTAACTACTTCAAGTGCAATACAAATTCATCCTTTTTCTATTCATGATGTCTTAATTGCATAATCAGGTCTAACAAAACCAGCTTGCAATGTTGCATCAGAAACAAATTGCTCTTGAAATAGTTACTTCCCAGCCTAGCGCAAATGTCTTTTCAAGATTATGTTCAAAAGAAACAAGCAACCATGTATATGCTACGAGATTTCAAAATATATGGTACATTTACAATCAATGAAGACAACGAGATCCAATCTGTTGACAGCAATGCAAGCCCTACCAAAGCCAGGTATTCTTTTAATTACCCTTTATCTTTCAAGTAAAAATCAGATATATGCATTTTAAATTATTTTATCCAAAATAGCAAGATTTGTACTAATTTTTCCCTCTTTTTTGCAACCCCAACACCTCTACACACATTACCTACAACAAGAACACATCATAATCTAGAAATCACTCCAATGCTCTTCTCAATTTTTGTACCAAATCTTGCTAATTAGATGCTCCTCGCTCAATGTGCAACATACAAATGCACATATGACAACAAAGTTTTTCTAGAACAATATTAGGAACAAAAATTACTGGTTATATTTATAGTCTTTCCTCTAGCTGTTTACAAATACTTTCAGACTTAATATATATATTTTTAAGGCATATAGCTTTTCCTTTGAGCCTTCACAAATATTTCGAGACTTAAGACATATATCTTTAACGAACAGAGCCTCTTTTTACAATCGGATAGTAAATATATAAATATTATAAACCTATTTACAGATCCCTTAAATGCATTTATAATGCCAATAGCAAGCATTTATATTTTCCAAAATTTGATTTAATTAATACGGAAAAAACATTGTGCCATAATAAGATGTTTATTTTTTTCCCAAAATTTGCTTCAAACAAAATGTTATCGTGTATTCAAAGTAGAAACAGTCTAATTCATTTACAGCTGTTATAGTAATTTCGACATAATTGTTAGCTTCAGAATACTTCTAATTTATTTATAATAATTATAAATAATTTTGACATAATTGTTTGCTTCTCAGCTTTTCCAATACCCCTCTGTTTCTGTGCATGTAAACAAATCTAGGCCAAGATAAATTTGATTTATATATCTGTTCACCAAATACTGTTGGGCCTCTATTTTGCCTTACTTTATATCACCTTTTACTCGAAATCACTCATGATTTTGTTTAGCTTGAATAGTCATTGTCATAGTTTTGTGCATTATCGAAGATAATAAGTAAGTATTTTCTATTCCTTTGTTTCAATGAGATTTAAACATTAAAGACATATTTAATAATAGTTTTTGTGTTTGCAAGTTTACAAAGTTGGTTATATGCCTATTCTGATAGAGGCAAAGTTCCTGCACCACACATTATTGCACTAATATTGACAGGGTTCCTGCAGAACACATTCCTGCACCAGCATTTCAAATTAATGTGTCTGCTCAAAATCCGCATAATTTCTAAATGGCCAAGTTTGACCTCGATGTTTATGCAAATGGAGGTGAATTATGGAAATCCGAGCAAATGGGTTTTTCACAAATATAACCAATTACTCATAACCGAAAACGTTTCCTGAGATTCAAAGTATTCCAAAAGTTACGAACAGGTATTTGAAGCACTTTCATAAAAAAGATTGTTTTTCCAGAATTCTAGAAAACACAGTCAACAAGTTTCCAGACTGCTAACTTCTGCCTCGATTTTTGTGCAGAATAAGGTAAATAAATAAATTCCGCGACATGTGTTTTTTTCCCAGTATAGGAAATTAAGTATTATGTGGGCTGTTTTCCAAAATACGTAATGGTTGAAGAGATACAAAGGGTGCTTTGGAGGCAGTTGTTTTAATTACCAGATTTTCCAGAATTCTAGAAGAATCCCAGAATTGGAAAATTTGTATTAAATCTTTATTCTTTTAATAGGAGAACGGTTGTACTGTTATACTATGTAATTAGAATTGGTTGGGATTTAATCCCCATATTCCTTGCAAAGGAACAACTTGTTTTAATCATTATGAAAGATTATAAAAGGAGGAGGGGGGGTGGAGGAGCGACGCTGCAGCAGTATTATTGTAACTTTGTTTTGTTGGTATTGCCCAAATCTGGGCTAGACTGTATTTTATGATGTACTTTGCCTTTGTGAATTAATAAAAAAGGTTTTTCCCCCTCATGTTTCAAAAATTATGTTTCTGTTCTTTTAAGCTGATGAATTAACTGGTTTACTGAGCAGCGTTTTAATTTAAAAAGGGAAACTCACTGGTTGGCTAGGCCCCAGCCAACCCAGCACGTTTACCCTATTTTCTGTTTTCTGTATTGTGTGTTTAAATTATTAAAGTGTGATTTAATTTTCAGCACATGTATTTCTGTCTTATTGAAAATGGATTTGTCGTGTGAAGTAGTTACATTTTCTTTCCCTCCAATTTACTTTGCTGCATTTAATTTCAGATTGGATTTCCCCGCTTGGTACAAGCAGGAGAAGCAAACCTGCACCAGTGCACGTTAGTGTGATATTTCTTTTTTCTGCAGTTCTGTTTATTTGGATTTCCCCGCCTGGTACAAGTAGGAGAAACGAACCTGCACTAGTGCACGTTGGTGTGATATTTCTTTTTCCTGTAGTTCTGTTTATTTGGTTTTCCACCGCATGGTATAAGCAGGAGAAGCAAACCTGCACCAGTGCACGTTGGTGTGATATTTCTTTTTCCTGCAGTTCTGTTTATTTGGCTTTCCACTGCCTGGTACAAGCAGGAGAAATGAACCTGCACGAGTGCACGTTGGTGTGATGTAGAAAGTTTTCTTAATCTACTTTCCGTGATTTTCTTTCTTTCTTTAAACTCTTACGATAGGATAAATGATTGTTTCTTTACTTCTACATTTTGTTGAAATTAGAAACATTCACTTTTATGTGTGCAATTTGATTCAATAGTAAACTAGCACTTGTAATAATTGAACACTTGTTTTAAGGATTAAAAGCTAAGTGCAGGAAACTCTGATCTGGTGCAAGAACTAGTTTCTTGCCACGGGATCTGAGTGCTTTAAACCTGGAAAAGCTCAAGCCCTTGCATGAAGTAAAAATCCTTTGGTAAAGACACCATTTATACCTCTTGCATAAACCTCTATTCCTGCACTAGTGCAAGTAGACTACGATAGTGCAGCACAGATTAGTGCAAGAAGGAAATCTCTAAAGAAGTAGGTTTAAGGGCCCATTCTATGAGACTGTCAAGTGTCTCTGCTAAAGAAAAACATAACACATACTCAGTAATTAAAAATTGATCAGTTGGAGTGATTGCCTTTTTATTCCTTTGCAAATGCATTCTTTCTTGTTCCAACACTAGATTACTTTGATGATTCAGTTATATTTTTCTACAAGATTTTCTTTAAAGTAGGAATTTCTATCAGGAAAATTCATAGCATCTATGGCATTGCCTATTCTTCATCTCTAAGTTTACAAATCCCCCGGGTTGACAATTAAGTGTTAAGGAGTTTGCTTAAGTGCAATTTCTGCACCCAAACATTTTGGCGTCGTTGTCAGGGAGGCGATTTGATTTGGTAAGAATTTTCTATTGATGCAATAGGGGTAAGTCTGCCTTTATCTTTTTGTATTTTTTTATGCAAGTGTGGTGAGCTTTATTTCAGCCAATAACTTTTAAAATCAATTATCTTCATATCCTAATCTTTAACGTTATATCATTTTTGGGGTGTTGTAAGAACCCCTGTTACTAATATGTGTGTGGAGACAGGGACTATCAATCAACCAGATGGACTTGAAGATGATAAATATGAAGGACCTCTCACAAGCCCTAGCAGCTGCTGGGATCTTGACCTCTACCTCTCAGGAAGAGAAATATTTGACAGTATTCAAGAACTTGTCCATTTCTCCACCACCACAAGAGGATTTGGAAGTATCTTTTGATTTCCCTAACCAGTCATCTAAGGAGACAAATGAATCATGCACTATAATCAATGGATAACATCCAATAGAACCTGAGATCGAGGAGTTCTTGACATGTCTATTAGCAGATCTAGAATCTAATCAAGGGACTACTCACCCTACGGAGAACAATCAACATGACATGGAAGAAGAGGATGAGCAGCATGGGAAAAATCAAGAAATGGACCAAGAATACCATGATCATATCGAACATTGGTTCCAACAATGAATCAAGCGAGGGAGTATTATTCTCTTTTAAAACTCTTGTTGTCGTATCAAGCACATTGGTTGGTTCTTCATGCTCATGTACACTTTCAAGTTTGTATGATAAATTTGAGCATGAATATATATTTTCACCTAATCCGCACATGGCTTCATTGGAAGTACTCTTATACATAAAAGGAAGTCTTCTGCCTCTTAGGTAAAGTATGATAGGTGAATAAAATGCTATTAGGGTTTTTGATTTTTAAAGTGTAGTCACTAAAACTAATTTTGATCCGCATTGGTTGTTAACACACACATTTGTGACACATCTTGTTGAGTATGATTCACTCTAATAACTCATGATTTTTTAAAGTAACTATGACTAATCACTCTAATAAGTTGTGATCTAATATATATAATTTCAGTTTTCCTTAGAAAGTACTATTGGAAACCCCCTATGGAGGACCACTCTTGTTAATATCATAATAAGCTACTCATGAAAACAGTAGCATTCTTAATTCAAGAAGTCTTTTAGTCATTATATGGGATATCTTTAATAATTCTTTAGGGAAGAGGAGCTAGTCAGTAATGATTAGTCATTAAAAACTTTTCACGCCATCCCATACTCTTAAGGAGTAGATCTGTCTCCCCACTTATTAAGTAACTTTTTAGATTGATCATAATCAAAGTATACAAAAGATTTAGGGGAGGATAGGAGGTCTCGTGATGAGCCGACCTACCACGATCATGAGACCTAGCATGCATGACATTACTGCTTCTGGTCAACAAGGCAGAGTAATGGCTTTCAACTGAAAAGTTGGAAGACAAGAGATCTCGTCATGAGCCGATCTGTTCATCCATGTTACTTCTTGTGAGTGGCACTGCCATTAGTTGGTTACCAAGCCAGAGCAGTGGCCTTCATCTAAAATTAAAATAAGATAAATCTGAATCCATGCCTAGTAAGTGGGACACAGACATTTCGATGGGTCAAAAGACACCCCTACCGAGGTTATGGACACATGCGGGCAGCAGGGCTATGTTTGTGGTATTAAAGTTAATTGCATACTATGATTTGTTTGGCTATCTTTCTCTTCCCATAAACTTATCCTTTTTTTTTTCTTGGACAATGGTTTTAAAGACAATTTGAACATGATGCTTTGAGTTATATCTTTCAAAAATCAAGAATCTTTAAGGATGTGGTACCCTTAGTAAAGGTTATTCTTTGCGCTATATTAAGAGGAAATTTAGTTTGAATCCGGATGACAATGGAATTTAGAGTGTTCAATAAAGAGGTTGCTAATTAATATCACAACTCATTTTGACTTTCATGGTATTTAGAGTGATGAATTACTCAATGATGAATTCTCACAAGATGTTGGTTGGCAGCAATGTGTATTGATGGTGGTTGCCTCTAAATTGGTGCTGCATAATCTAGAAACAAAAAAAGGAATTCATTCGGGACAAGGTAACAGGATCTACTGGAGAAAGAGAAAAATGATATGCTCAGAAACATTAAAGAAATGGCAAAGTAAACCTTCCATATGATTAAGGAAGTCATGTTAAAGTGCAGCCCACGTTTTACCAAAATTCCCTGTTTTTTTTTAGCAGTAAAGCAACGCAGTTTATGTGGTGTAAACAGATCAGTGCAAGCATGCACCATCCTTGCAATTTGGTATTTTTGTGATAAATTTTCTTGAAATTAGTATAAATAATCAAAGAGTCTAGTAAATACTCTGTTCTTGAAACAAGCTTTATCTAGCGTAGGAAATGTGATCACATAGAATTGCAGGAAACATCATTACGAATGCCCATAAATGTTTTTAATCTTGCCTTTTGCAAGGGAGCAACAACGCGACAATTGATTTCCTTGCATGAGGACATGCAAGAAGGTCATCATGGGGGGATGTTGGGCCTCTGTTTTGCCTTGCTTTATATCACCTTTTACTCGAAATCACTCATGCTTTTGTTTAGCTTGAATAGTCATTGTCATAGTTTTGTGCATTCTTGGAGATAATAAGTAAGTATTTGCTATTCCTTTGTTTTAATGAGATTTAAACATTAAAGAAATATTTAATAATAGTTTATGTGTTTGCAGGTTTACAAAGTTGGTTATATGCCTATTTTGATAGAGGCGAAGTTCCTGCACCACACATTCTTGCACTAGTACCGGCAGGGTTCCTGCAGAACACATTCCTGCAGGCCAGCATTTCAAATTAATAAGTCTGCTCAAAATCCATATAATTTCTAAATGGCCAAGTTTGACCTCAATTTTTATGTAAGTGGAGGTGAATTATGGAAATCTGAGCAAATGGGTTTTTCAAAAATATAACCAATTACTCATAACCGAAACCGTTTCCTAAGATTCAAAGTATTCCAAAACTTACGAACAGGTCTTTGAAGCACTTTTATAAAAAAGATTGTTTTTTCTAGAATTCTAGAAAACACAATCAACAAGTTTCCAAACTGCTAACTTCCGCCTCAGTTTTTGTGTAGATGAAGTTAGATAAAGAAATTCTGCGACATGGGTTTTTTTCCCAGTATAGGAAATTGAGTATTTGCACGGGTCATTTTCCAAAATATGTAATGGTTGAAGAGATACGAAGGGTGCTTTGGAGGCAGATGTTTAAAATTACTAGATTTTCCAGAATTCTAGAAAAATCCCAGAATTGGAAAATTCGTATTAAATCTTTATTCTTTTAATAGGGGAACGGTTGTACTATTATACTATGTAATTAGAATTGGTTGGGATTCAATTCCCATATTCCTTGCAAAGGAACAACTTGTTTTAATCATTATGAAAGATTATAAAAGGGGGGGTGGAGGAACGACGCTACAACAGTATTGTTGTAACTTTGTTTTGCTGGTATCGGCCAAATCTGGGCTGGACTTTGTATTTAATGATGTAATTTTCCTTTGTGAATTAATAAGAAAGGTTTTTCCGCCTCATGTTTCAGAAATTATGTTTATGTTCTTTTAAGCTGATGAATTAACTGGTTTACTGAGCAACGTTTTAATTTAAAAAGGGAAATGCGCTGGTTGGCTAGGGCCCAACCAACCCAGCACGTTTACCCTATTTTCTTTTTTTTGTAATGTGTGTTTAAATTATTAAAGTGTGATTTAATTTTCAGCACATGTATTCTTACCTTATTGAAAACGGATCCGTCGTGTGAAGTAGTTACATTTTATTTCCTTGCAATTTACATTCCTGCATTTAATTTCAGATTGGATTTCCCCGCCTGGTACAAGTAGGAGAAGCAAACCTGCACCAGTGCACGTTGGTGTGATATTTATTTTTTTCTGCAGTTCTGTTTATTTGGTTTTCCACCGCCTGGTATAAGCAGAAGAAGCAAACCTGCACCAGTGCACATTGGTGTGATATTTCTTTTTCTTGCAGTTCTATTTATTTGGCTTTCCACTGCCTGGTACAAGCAGGAGAAATGAACCTGCACCAGTGCACGTTGGTGTGATGCAACAAGTTTTCTTAATCTACTTTCCGCGATTTTCTTTCTTTATTTAAATGCTTATGACAGGATAAATGATTGTTTCTTTACTTCTGCATTGTATTAAAATTAGAAACATTCACTTTTATGTGTGCAATTTGATTCAATAGTAAACTAGCACTGGCAATAATTGAACACTTGTTTTAAGGATTAAAAGATAAGTGCAGGAAACTCTAATCTTGTGCAAGAACTAGTTTCTTGCCACGGGATCTGAGTGCTTTGAACCTGGAAAAGCTCAAGCCCTTGCATGAAGTAAAAATCCTTTGGTAAAGACACCATTTATACCTCCTGCATAAACCTTTGTTCCTGCACTAATGCAAGCAAACTGCGATAGTGCAAGAAAGATTAGTGCAAGAAAGAAATCTCTAAAGAAGCAAGTTTAAGGGCCCATTCTACGAGAATACCAAGTGTCTCTACTAAATAAAAACATAACACATACTCAGTAATTAAAAATTGATCAGTTGGAGTGATTGCCTTTTTATTTTGATTCCTTTGCAAATGCATTCTTTCTTGTTCCAGCACTAGATTACTTTGATGATTCAGTTATCTTTTCTACAAGCTTTTCTTTAAAGTAGGAATTTCTATCAGGAAAATTCATACCATCTCTAGCATTGCCTGTGCTTCGTCTCTAAGTTTATGAATCCCCCGGGTTGACAATTAAGTGTTGAGGAGTTTTCTTAAGTGCAATTCCTGCACCCAACAAATATCTGCAATTAACTTCATCTTGTTCTAGTTCTAGTTCTAGTAGCCTTGAAATTACACATGTATCTTTTATTAAGAGGCAGGAAAAAGCTACCATGTAGCCCTTGTTTATTTTATTTTATTTTCCTTGACTCCTGGCTTTTATTTTCTGATATCCTTGATGTATTATTCTCTACGGACGTGAAAATTTATATACGCGTTTGTAACTTTTAAGTTCCGCCCTTTCACGATCCCATTATTCACCTTATTCTTTGTGTGTTGATCTATTACGTGGATGCATATCCACCTTCTGAAATAAATGTTTTTAGGTTTATCATAAATAAATTTTCTATTCATTTAATTTACATGAATATTGTATTCAAATTATTTTTAACCACCATCAAAAACAAATTATAAAACAAAAATTTAAAATAAATATTTAATTTAATATATAAATTTAATATTAAATACTTTGTAACTAAATATTAAGGTCAATATAATAGTTATAATATCATAAATACAACATTAAATATATCATAACTAAGTATTAATTTACAATGGTATAATATCATAAAGCTCAAATATAATACACCGTATAATATAATCCACAACAATATTCTAAATTATCCCTCTCTACAAACTCTCTCTATATATGGGTTGTTTGGTAATTAAGCCGGAGGCATTAGTTTTGCTGGAGTGGGGTGAACAAACACTGTTCACCCCACCCAATCAAAACACTATCTCATCACACTTCTATCAATTAAAAATTTGACAAATGTAACAGCAGGATTCGTCCTCTGTTCATACTATCTGTCATTCATTTTGTCTTGAAATAGGCGCCACAAAAGACCGTCGAGCGAGATGACGACCGACGTTGTGTTTCAACCTCAAGCTGCGCAAGTCGGACCTTCCGGCTGCGATGTGAGCTTTGTTAGTACATCCAATAGAACTTTAATAAAACTCTGAGAGCTCTGGTAGAACAGAAGCTACGTGGGTCTGCACGCTTTTCAAACATGGCACCTATGTGGAATAAGCATTGTGCACATTTACTCCCTCAAGTTTTCAGCATAGACCCCATTTCTCTTGGTACAATTATTGAATTTTTAAGCACTGTACACATTTACTCCCTCAACTCCTTACTAGATACCCATTTCTCTTGGTGCAATTATTTAGTTACTGGGTATATGGTTTTTCTCTATGCAACACGCTTGTTTAATTCATATGATTTTTGTTCTTTCTTTTATGTGCAACATGCCATAGTTTTTCTGAAAGGAGGAAAATATTTTGGTGCAAAAGCAACTATGAACGTCTGGAATCCCCACATAGGAGCCTCAGACGAATTCATTCTGTCTCAGATGTGGGTTCTTTCGGGATCTTTGATGGTTCTAAACTTAATAGCATTGAAGCAGGCTGGCAAGTGATTCTTGTTAATAAAATCTATTTATTCTTTGGATATATTTTGAAGTTATAAGATATTTATGTGTTGTTATTGAACTAATTTCCAGGTGAGCCCAGTGTTGTATGGAGACCGCAGACCTCGTCTCTTTACTTATTGGACGGTTTGTTTACAACACTCCTTACTGGCTTTCAATGTTTGTTGAAAAACTTTTCACTTGGCAACATCTTGGAATGTGAATGAGTTGCTCCACACTTCCAACTCCTTAAAATGTGAATGAATTTCTCCCCACCTCATTAGTTTTGGGTCATTATTGCAAAACTCTGAATGAATTGCTCCCCACCTCATGAGTGAAAAAATCTGGGGCATCATTGAAAAACTTTAAAATATTATTGTAGGTCCCTTTTGATTTTGTATAAATGTATAAGTGTTTTTAAAATGTAAAAAGGTCATGTGAAAGTGTATAAATGTTATTAAGATGTAAAAACCTTGTGTGAAAGGCTTCTTATACTATTTTTAATATAGCTAGTAACTCAAGATAGGTTTATGTTTGGAGGAGACTGAAATGTTGAAATTTTATGAATGTATAAATGTTTTTAAGATGTAAAAAGGTTCTATGGAAGTGTATAAATGTTATTAAGATATAAAAAGGTTCTGTGAAAGGTTTTTTATACCATATTTAAATATAGATGGTAACTCAAGATAGGTTTATCTTTTGAGGAGACTGAAACGTTGAAATTTAATAATCTATTGCGTAATTTTTTATACTTTTTTTCATTAGAATTAAATTATTTTATTCATCAATATTTATATTTTGATTAAGTTGAAGATAATTTAAGAAATCAAACCTACTTTTTCAAGTCAAACAGTTAGTATTATAATTTTACCAAAACAAAATAAAGATTATCTATCAATTTTAAAATTTTCTTATTAATTAATTTATATCGAAATATCATTATTATTATCTAATTTTAAGGTTACAAGCAAATCACACACCAAATTGGTGTATGAGACCTTTTGTTTGTGGGACAAGGGACTCACTACCAAATTGGTGTATGAGACCTCTTGTTTGTGGGACAAGGGACCCACTTCTGCGACTAAGGCATACATACTCTACTATCCTCTAGTTTTGAACCTGTGACCTATTAAGAGACCTATTAAGAGAAAATGCATGCTCTTAACCATTATGCCCACTAATTTGAAAATATTATCTATAATTTTTAAAATTTATTTATTAATTATGCCGGTGGCGTTATCTTTTCTGGAGTAGGGTGAGCAAACACTATTCACCCCAACCAATCAAAACACTTCCTCATCGCCCTTATGTCGAGTAAAAAATTAACAAATGTAACTGCCGGCTTCGTCCTCTCATTTGGACTGTCTGTCATTCATTCCGTCTTGAAATACATGCCACAAAAGAGTGTGGAGTGACATGACGACCTTTTTGAGGTTCTCGTGCTGTGTTTCGACCTCAAGTTGTGCAAGTCAGAGCTTCCCGCTGCAATGTGAGATTTGGTGGTACATCCAATAGAAATTTAATATCTGCAATAATAATTGATGGCTATATAAGGCCAACTTCAAGTTAATCTGCAATGGGATATCCAATTCCATGACATTTCAAAGGAAATATAACAAACACCATACTGCAAACAATCCCAACTATGATAGGAATGTTTATGCCCAACTGCTTCTGGTCCTATCGGGCATCCGCATAGTAACAACCCACTACATTGGGATCCATAAGGGCCACCGATGCAAACACCAGAACAGATAACACAACGTGCACAAAATCAAGAAACTTCAGCTTGTAAGAAGATAGATCCACCGTCCTGTTGATTCTTGGGTTTATCATCCACATCCTGATTCTAGTGGCGATCTCGTAGTATAACATCCCATCATTTGCCCTATAACTGTTGGTGAACAAATCAAGGAAGCAAGAAATCCCGCAGATGCCCAACATAAAGCTGGTCAAGTATTTTTTGACGTTGTAGCAATTTCCTCCATTGGTTAAAATCGGTGACAGAATTTGGAAATAAAGAACAGTGTTAGTGGGAAACAATTTGACCAAATTATTTACGCTCACAAAAGTCTTGCAGACTGCATCAGTTGTGAATGGCCTACCTGAATTACCAAATCTCACATCCATTGATTAACCAACTTAATTATTTCCCAACTGATTCTAAAAGTCTTTGTAGATCACGATGAGAGATTCAAGACAACAGTGATAATTTGTATGGATCGGAAGGGCTCTGTAGATAGCAATGAGAGATTCAATATACCAGTGATAATTTATAAGGATCTGTGACCATATTTAGCAATGTATCCATAGTAGGTACTGACATCAAGTTAACTCCAACTCTTCCAATATCAAATTCTATGGATTTCCTCACTACTAATTCCTTTCTATAAATATATGGAGATAACAATTCGTTAAGCGTGTAGAAATAATTATTTGTGATCATAATCTCATATATTTATTATTGGGGAGAGGGAGTTTTTAGCGTGTCACTTTTTTTTTTTGACCTGAACATGCTTATCATATCTCACACATTAAATGTGGAAAATTACAACCTTTGGTTCGAAGTTATGCCATGTGGGACTCAGACTTTGTCAATCGAGGTAATTCATTTTCAAGCAAACCGATTTGTAACTATAACAACCAATATTGAAGCAAAAGAAACGCGAATTTTCTATATACGCTTAGGTGCTTCTATTAGGAAATATACTAGTACTACAAGAAACCCTTTTCTTCAATCGGTCATTGGTATGGATATACAGGGGAGAGTGAGAGCAGAGTGACGTACATTTGTTCTAAAAATATAGGAAGTAGCTACAATTTTGGTGCACTCAAAAGCATTCTGGACAAACATCACCCCACATACAAGGAGAAACTCAATCGATATGCATTGAGAAATTTTGTTAGAAAAATTTAATACAAAATTGTGAATACATTTTTGATAAATTACAAGGTTTGAAGAATTTGATTTTGTAATAAATGTTTTTTCAAATAAATTCTATGATAATTATGTTACTGTAACTTTCCTTTTCAATTTAATCTCTTATTATATTCTTTAAAATATATATAGAAACTAAAATTTCCATATATTTCACTTTATTACTGTTTTCCACATTCCCCACCCCCGGCGTTTAATTTGCACCTTTATGTGCAAATGCTAGTTTATTATTTAGGAACGTGAAAATTTATCTACGCATTTGTAACTTCTAAGTTCCCCTTTTGATGCCCCCATATTCACCTTATCTAGTTTTCTATTGATGTATTACCTACATGCATTTTCACCTTTTTTTTTCCCCTGGTGTGCATATCTTGCATGCCTCTACTCCGATTTTGATTGTGAGATTTCTTTGACTAGTGACTTTGATTCCATCATAAAGCTGTTTTTTTCCTTTTAAATGTTCAATTTTAAATGTAAATGTGGAAAATTGGGGCATTTCTCTCAAGTGGGAAATTTTTTTTTTTTGTAAGCTTAGTAGTTCCTATCCATTTTCTATTAATATAAAAACCGGGAAAAATGGATACAAAATTTAGGCCTCAACCTGCCTGAAGGAAACCAGGTCTGTTGGCCATCTAAGAGCATTGTACTCCATCCAAAACATGAAATTCCTTAATATCATAAACATAGTCTTAAGATAAGTAATATCCAAGTTTGCTAGTATAAAAATTTACAGAAAATAAAGCTAGCCGCTAAAAACGTAGAACAATTATCTCTACTCATCATCTGACTCCACCGGGGCGGGATATTTGACACTGGATCCTAGTATTTCGGCTTGCTGCATGTCTTTTATATCTTTCTCCATTCTGCCATGTCTAGCATACTGGTGTAGTTGACGGGTTAATTTCCTGAATGTTTCTATTGATATCTACCAAGGTAGAGCCTAAATTTGGTTCTAATGTATCCTGAAATGACATTATGGCTTTTTCCAACAAGCATTTTATCAACCAGTATGATCTAACTGAATGTTGAAATAATGAAATTCTCCCCCGAGTATGCCTTGGATCCTCAATAATATTTTTCAACTCTTCTGATGCCACTTTATCCTATTCATCCATTTTATTGATAGCTTCTATTTCCCATCCATAAATATGAATTTTTACAGAACGAGGAATTTCTTCTGCAAAGGTTTGAATTAGGGGCTCCATGAGCTCTTTCGTTGACTTCCAACCTCTCTTTTGCTGGCGGGGGTGAAATGGGTTCTTTACCTTTGTCTCCTTTAGGCTTTCTTCCTCTGGTTTTCTTCACCATATTATGAGGACAAAGTACAAACACTCGTGGAAAAACCAAACGATAGAAAAGCCCAAGACAATTACATTTCAGGCAATTGGAAATACATGGATGAGAAGGATAGTAGATGGGTGCTCCTTGCCCCTTCATTAAAATACTACTTGTCTGGCATTTCCCCTTTTCCCTTCTATTTACAACATCAAAAATCCCAACCCATAGTTGTAGCATAAAATCAAAACAAAGAAACCCAATTCTACAGACCCACAAAACAGGTAAATCCCAAGAATATAAACAACTGACAACCCTATTCAGCAACCTATAGCAATTCTTAGAGCCCTCGGAAACCCAGAGCAGAAGCATAAAATTCACTTTAGCCAATGTACATAATTTTAGTGGTGGTATAAGTAGATCAATTTTTAGAAAAATAGAAAACTAATATGTTTATTGGCATAGTCTAATTTATAGAGGAAATGGTCTTTCTTACGATCATTTTTTTGATTAATTTTAATCAAAATCACATAGAGTTTTTTTAAAAATTGAGTTTAAATGGTTTAATATGCATAATTAGAGTGCCTCAAGGTTTGTTTTTTAGGTGTTGAATCCATTTACAAAAAATATTGAAATTGTATTGTCAGCTTTTAATGAATTCATGTGAAAAAGGCGATTTCGTCTATAAGTTAGAGAAAGCCTCCTTTAGGATTAAATTCATGTTTTTATTTATTTTTCAATATTTTAATAGAATTTAAATTGAAAAATTTAGTGATTAGGTTTTTATATGATAAATGTGGTTGGTAAATTAAATATTTTTTATTTAGTAGGTTTTAAAAACATGTGTTCTTTTATAATAGGTTACAGGTTCAAATAGAGAAGGGGTAGAGTACAATACATCTCTTTAGACATTAGTCATAAAATCGTTGTGTGGAGCTTAGTCTCTTGTCCCATAAACAATGGGGTCTCATAAACCAATTTGTTATTTGGCTTGGTCATGAACTTAAAAACAAATTACAGTTATTATCATTATTATTTTCTTAAGTTAAAATCAAATTTTGTAAAGTTATGTCTTATATTAGTAGGAGGGTAGTTGGGGAAGCATGTTGGGTTATAGTGTTTGTCTTGTTTACGTTTTGATTTGGTTTGTTCCATATGATCGTAGATAACCCCTGTTTATGATGGATTTTGAATAAGTGGATTGTTTCGATAGCCCAAATTTGGGCGTCACTAAATATCACGAAAAAAACTTATGCCTAAACCTCACTTCTCATCTTGCCACAAAAATTGTCACTTTCAAAGTCATCGTTGGTAGTACTAGGGTGCATCTATCGGGATCCTATTACACAATAGTCATTGTATCTCAAAATTCATCCTATCTCTAGTTTCAATTTGCAAAGGCCTCCCATCGTTTCCAACATACTTGAGCTATTCCAACCATCTTGGATACTCTATGGAATCAAAACTTAGCATCGCAATTCAACTTATTGACATTGTATCCCACAGATATCAAGACTCTTGTGAAGAAAAACCAATATTTTATCATTATAAAGGCATTAATCATCGTGTGCAGAAGATATCCTCTTGAAGAAGGATCCATTAACCTCATTAATGGAGGTTTCATCATAAAATTCCTTTATTGGGAAAATTTGCAGGGTGAAAACTTTGATCTCCCTCTGATTTTGATGGCTAATCCCTTAACCCTTGATACCATGGCACTAGCTCGGCATCACGAAAGAATGTGTCAAACAATAGGTTGAGATTCCCAATTTGGTAATAGGGGAAGATATCAAACAACACGAAATGGAAAAAACTGAAAGGATCGACAATTGTGGGAAGCTTTGCTTGTAAAAGATAGGCAACGAGTACTCTAAAAAAGGGATTGTAGACTTTATTAAGGTTATAATATACTCTCTACAATGTGGGATATTCACTAGGAGTTGGATGAATTGGTTAACCAATTCTAAACAAAATGAAAACATATTTATTTAGGAGAGATGGAGTTAGGGATCACAAGCCCTATTTTTGAAAGAAATTGAATATCAAATTATATGCTCATTGGAGTGGTTGGGGTTATTCTTGATTGGGTTAGGTTTTCGAGCATTTCCATTATTTTCTAACCAAAGGAGGTTTTTTAATATATTGGAATCTTCTAGGCCTTTACCATGACATGAACTTCTCATTTCAAAGTATATGATACATGGGAATGGCCAACATCATTATTGGCCTTAATGTTTCTAAATTACTCCCCAACTCAAACCCTATACATTGAGGTTCTTTTATTCATAGAAAGGAGTGGACTATGAAGGAATTCCATTCAAGTGTGGGAGGTGTCATTCATATAAAATCTTTCGCTTAGATTTCTCACAAGGAGCCAAGTGTTAGAGATTGACTTGAAAATACTCTTCGAAAGACTCACCTAAGGCTTCATTGGAGGATCCAACATCCAATCTCTTATCTCATCTTGCTCAATATCTTTCCCTTCACTTGCACATTTGGCCCAATTTACGATGTCCAAAATGTCTCTCTTGCAACACATAGGCGTCCCAAGAGCGAAACTTCGAGGTGGGGCAAAACGTTGTTTCTAATCGCATCACAATTCCGATATTTGAGTTAACTATCAATAGAGTGACACTAATTCTGATGCTTTTTTGGTAGTGTCGCAATTCCAATGTTAAAAAAAGTTTGTGGCTCTTCCGATGTTACCAAACGTTCATCTCTCTTTAGACGTTACGAAAATTTCATCACAAGTCCCACGATACCAAAAGTTCGTCGCAAGTTCGATGTTACCAAAAGTTTTCCGCAAGTCCAACTTTACCAAAATTTCGCTGCAAGTCTAACGTTACCAAAATTTCGTCACAAGACTTACGTTACCAAAGGTTCGTCACAAGTTTGACGTTATCAAACATTTGTCGCAAGTTCGACGTTAGTGAAACATTGGAATTCCAACGGCAACAAACTTATATGTAAAAAAAACCATTGTATCTCCATGTGCCATGCATTAGTTGGATTTTTTTAACAATTTCTTATTAATACGAATTTGGCTTGGTTCACGAATTTGTTGTGATCTATCTTCTATTATTATAAGCTAATCTGTGTGCTACCGTGGGAAGGTCCCCTCACTTGACTACATAGCTATTATTTATATTTTATCATTATAGTTTATGTTTGTGATTTGAATATTTCATTACAGTACACATGTTATTTCTTGTAGCATTATATTTTGTTAAAATACATCATGATATACATTGCATTTATGATTGTGTGCATGAATGTGTAACAAATAGGAGTTGTTTGATTTGATTCGTAAGAAATATTTGTATATAAGACAAACCTAAAATCAAACCCTCCCACTGACTGTTTTAGCGAGCTGTCTTGAAGTCTTCATAGAGATTGACTTCTTTTTGGATTGTATGGACTATTTCTATGACACAATTAATTTTTAGATTGGGTTGTAACAACTTTAGAAGATGATATTCCTGGTACTGACTCCAACTCTCTGACATGTATGACCGGTTGTTTGAAAAGGTGCACTCCTCTTAATGCCTTTGCCGAAGTTTCTACTCAGATCTGTAGGACTTATCATATTTTGAGCTTTTTAAAAATGGATTAGCTTGTTTGTGTGGATCATGCTCTTTCACATTGATGTTTTTCCTTCTTGGACATACTATATACAAGATCATTCTCTTCCTTTCTCTCAAATGTACTTTCAACGGCAACATTATTGTTATCAACAGATCTTGCTGCTTGGTGCTCCTATAGTTGACCATCCTAATTCAACATCATCTCTTTTAGATTTCATATATAAGCCCCCTTTTCTTGGTTGTGTAATTGTGTTAGTATTGGTTCTATGGTATTTTCGGTAGGTTCTATGAAACAACCCTTAAAATATCTGCTTTTTCGATTAACAATACAACAAATATGTTTGTATGGATACAACATAAAGAAACTATCTAAAATATAGCCACATTTTGAGGGTGGCTGACAATAAAAATTTTAAATTGACTCCTCTTCATCTATGATTATAAAACTACTTTGTGGAGGTACTTGATTGAGATCAGGGTGCTCAATCTGGTTTGTCTTGATAGAGTTGATGGATGTAGCTTCCATGCATTATGGAATTCTTCTTTCTTTGTCTCCATAATGGCATGTAACCAAGTGTGCAGATGCTAAAGGTTGAGTTTGAGGTTGTATAACTGCTTTTGTAGTGATGAGAGTGTTATCTTCTTGTATTATATAGATTCACTAGGTGACTATTGATTTTATACCAGTAGCTAAAGATAACATTCTTTGCCTATCAAATATCTTTAGAAATCTCACTACCTTCATTATCCTTATAAGTCATTTTCACCATCTTTCAGTTTTCCTTCTAAAAATCAATTTGATGCTCTTAAAAGATTTATTTTGGGTTTCCTTCCCTCATTATCACCATTCTCTCCATCCTAAAACTTTCATTTTCACTCATTTTCTCCCACAAAACCCCCATAAACCCCTCACCTTAATCATTTTCCCTTGTCTCATCGAAACAATGAAAAAGATCCTCTTTTTCATTATTTTAAATAAAAAATTAACCTATCGGGACCTTTTGTTTTATATTTAAAACCTTGTTTTAAATATAAACCTGATTTCAAGCCCACTCGCCCATGCTAAAATCCTCCATATGTCCCCATCCCTTACCTTTATAAATAAGCGCTTTCACTTATTTTATTGACCCACCGGGCCCCACTCTTCATTAAAACCCACGCCCCATTTAAACCCTCCCACCTGTATACTAGGACCCCACTCGTCTGACTTACTCAGCGCTCTAGATCTCCCGATGACCATTGATCTCCATCCCTGAGATCCAACAGCCCACGACCCTTATTGCAATATTATATGCGCGAGGGTTAACAGTTCCAAACAGTGCAATATAAGCGGTTTTACCGCTCGTACCCTCTGCCGTGTGTCACCTGCTGAATGGAATCACACCCGATTCCCCAAAACCATTACCACCCCTCCCTTCATGCGAAAACCACCTCCTCCGCTTCCGAAAACTGCTTTCCTGCCTTCACGCAAAATTAACATATCCTCCTCCATTCAAATGATCCAGAGCCTTGTGGCTCTGCTATAAGGCCGAGACTGCCTTTTTTGCCTCTGCAAGTGCTTTGATAGCCCGAAACACCCCGAATAAACGCAAAAAATCCCTCCACGCAGGTTTTTAAGTTAATTTGTTTGTTTTGTGTGTAGGTTTCATGGTAGGAATGCAATAAATGCATTCCAAAGGTCCAAAAAACGTTTTAATCAATGATCTGGGTGACGATCCAGAGAACTTGTTTCATCAAGAAGACCCAGAGATGTAAGATCAAGCATAATCATTGATAGATCATGATTATTGGTGGCTATCTAAAAACCCTCCGACAACAGGAGATGCCTATCCCGCTCAGCAAATGATAAAACAGAGATGCAGACACAGGAAGAAAGAAAAATAGTTAGAAGAATGTGAAGGTGAAGATCAGGGGATTAAGGATAATCAAGGGATTGAAGGTCAAATCAATGAGATTAATCACCAAACAGAGATAAAATCAGAATTAAAGGAAAAGATAGAAAAGCAGATAGTTAAAAGATAAATCAAGGTTAAAAAGCCTAAAACAAAGTTTAACGTCTAAAACAAAGGAAGATCTACAAAAATACCATTTCGAATGACCAGACCCAAGCAATTACTTCTTCAAAGGACACATATGGACACCTACAACATGTTTTCTTTCAAATAAAGACATCACCAGTTATTAAGACAATCAAAGATATTTTTCAACCACTCTACAGTTATTGTAAAAGTTATTAAAAAGCCTTAAAGTCAAACATTTTTAGAAATTAGCTCAAACAGTTAAGTTAGGAGTTATTATTACAGTGAGTTTGTCTTAGATATTTTTCCTTTTGCCTTGCATGGTCTCAAAGGTCAAAAAATCATTAACTTTGTAATAAATAACATATGAAACCCTAGCTTAGGATCACCTCCTCATTTTGCAGATAAATATTGCATGCATCATTCATTTTTAGAGTTGGTTGGTTAGTTGGTGGTTAATTAGCTGATTGTTGTTGCTGAGATAGTTGAGGATTGCTAGGCTAGATTAGAGAAAGCTCTAAGTTGCAGAGATCTGTTTTACATGGATTAATGTAACTGTTTCGAACATCAGTGATACAAGCACGTTCACAGGATTCTTGGGCTATTTTAATGGTGAAGTTTTCCTTCTTTGTCAATGTTTTCCTTCTTTTTTCCATTCTGTCCATTATTTCTCTGATAAAAGAACATAAATTTTAGATTAGGATATGTTGTCTTGGCACCCTATTTCTGTCTGCATTCTTTATCTTAATGTTTTCCTCTGCAAGGTCTGATCGGAGAATTCTTAATTTCTCTCTGGTTCCACCTGGCTTGTTGTCTTGGAAATGATTTAACAGAGTTAAGCCAAAGAAGTCTATGGTATGCATTGTCCTTTGGTGTAGCTTCAAATGTTGTTTTTTAAGGCCTTTCTTTGAATTATACTTAGTAGAGTCTAACCAGGGAAGTCTATGGTATGCCCTGTCCTCTGGTATGTCTTGAAATTGTTGCTTTGTAGGTATTTAGAGTGTTTAATTAAAGAAGATAGGTTTAGCTTTCTCTTTAGTTGCACTCACTTTTATCTTAAATTTTTTCTTTGTCTGAAAGTAGTCTTAGGATTTTTGGATTGTTGTCTTAAAGGTTTTCATATTAAATCCTGGCCAAAGAATTTTATGGTGCGCCTTGTCCTTTGGTTTGTATCCAACAGTTACATAAAAGGCTTTTCTTGTTGAAGTAGAGTTAAAAGATTCTTAGCTGACTTTTAGTTTTGCTGCCTTCACAACTTATTGTCATTTCATATGCCATCTAATCTAAGAGATCCACTTGATATAGTTATCTTGCCCTATGAAAACCCTTGCAGAGTTGATGAATAATTAAATCCTTTTATGACTCCATAGCCCAATGGATTAATATTTCTTATGGTCTATCTATTCAGCTGAAACACTCCCTCAATTAATCACACCATTGATCTATCAACCTATCAATCAATCAACCAAAACAAACAAGTCCTTAGAACTTCATAACTAGCCTAAAATCATAAACAAAAGCATAAATATATATCATCTATAAACACATACATAGAGAGATCCCTCTTTGAGTCTAGGAAGGTTAGGTCCTTGTGCTCCAAAGTGGTTCTGATGTGGTTCCCTACAGAATTTGTTCTTGCCAATCTTGCAAATCATGGGGAGCCAACATAGTGGCGAACATACTGGGGAATACCGAGTAATAAACATCAAAATACAAACTCAAAAAACTCAGAAAAACCTCATTTTAAACTTAGATGAATCAAGTGTTAGCCAAGAATGGTACTTGGTTACTGATGGTGGACAACAACCAGCCCTAAAACAATTTAAAAATCCTCCACCTGGTTACTCCGCTAGTTTTCAGTAGGCCTGCTGACTCCACTTGTTTTCCATCGAGTGCACTGGGAAACTAATTTTAATATTGAACGTCAACAGAACCCAATCAAGAATACTTTGTGGATTAAGTATTTCTTTCACAAATTGGTTTGTCCTTCGAGATTGTCATAAAATCTCATAATTTCTGATTCTTGGGCCAAGTCGTGGCTTCTAGAAGAATCTGTACCAGATCACATCCTGACCCAAATCCTCCTACAATAGTTGAAAATCCTGTAAGCATCCTTAGAAAGTCTCCTAAATTTAAAAACCCAACTGCTAGCAGACCTATCCACAAAGCAAGTTCCCTACCTGAAAACCTTAAAGACTTGCAGAATATCTTATCTGACTCACCCCTAGAACAAAGCTTGTCTAGGACTAGATCTCATAGTTGGATAACCCAAATAGTCTTAGACCCATCCACCTTACAATAGAATTCTGTTATACTAACTTCATCCCCCACTGTTCACCTTCCTCCATTTAACCCTATACCTCCTTTTACCAATCCTCCAGTTGTTAACCCTCCATTATTTCCCCAACCACAGATCATGGCAACGTGGTATGCTCCACTAGTTCTACCATTGCCTTTAGTTGTTCTACCACAGGACTACCAGTCCAAGATTCCCTTATCTGATGCTAGTAGTTCCACTGCTGCTCAACAACACGTGGACAAAATGAATGACTACTTTGACAACCAAGAAATAGATGATGAAACTATTAAAATTAGAATTTTTTCTCAAAGCTTAGGGGGAGAAGTAAGAAAATGGTTTAAAGACTTAAGTCCTAACAACATAAATGACCTCCCTGCTTTTCATAAATTATTCTTAAACAAATGGGAATTCAAGAAAAACCCACTCCAAATCTTATCAGAGCATGAAAACATTAAGATAAATTTTGGAGAGGGTGTCCAAGAATACTGCACTAGGTTCAATAGTGTATATAATTCCCTCTCTATACACATGAAACCTCCATAAGGTCTAGCTCTAATGAAATTCCTTGATGGTTTTGACCCAGAGACGACTTATCAATTAAGAGAAAGAGAACCCCTCACATTAGAAGACATGCAAAGGGGAGCAGTAAGGGTAGAAGCCAATATGATTGCTAAGAGATCTAGAATGAAAAATGAAAACAGAGTCACATATAGGGAAGAATTTGTACCCTCTGCATCTGACACCAAGATTGATAACTTAGTTAGAACCATGGAGAGAATTATCGAGAGAATAAACATGAATGAGAGAGCTTATCCTAGAGAAAACCAAAAATATCCTCAAAACAGAAATCAAAATCAGAACCAAAACAAAAAATTTAGAAGAAACCACCCTCAAATAAGACAAAGAGGTCTTGATCAGAAAATCAGACCTCCTTTCCAAGAAAACTACGTTGATGAGGATGAGGGGGCGATTGAAGAAACAGAGGAAAATCACATAAATTTAATGGGAGTAAATAATGAGGATACTATTTTCCTCACTGAGGAAGAACAATGCATGTTTTCCCCCACTCAATATGAGGATGAAAGCCTAGAATCCGAAGACCACAAAAAATGATTTGAAAATGCCATCATGGAAGTACACAGACAGTATGACCTCAGGAGAAAGAGAAACCAAGAAACTCCCAAAATAAAGACCTCTGAAATTTCTACTAGGAAAACCCCTGAAAACATTCCTAAAAAGACAACAGAAAATGTGAATACAGTGGCTGAAAGTTCTGATAAAAATAAAAACAAAAACATCCAACCTAGCCCCAAACACAGTGGTGGCCAAAGAAGCACTAGAAACACAACTAGTGCTCCTAAAAAAACTGTTTTACCTGAGTTTCCTAATAAAAACAAACAAGTTGAAATTGCTGTGAAAACAATGCCTGAAAAAAATGATTTGAATATTTCAAAAAATTAGACACCTTTCAGTATAGAGAATGAAATTTCTAAGATCAAAATCTCTATTCCTCTAACTGAATTAGTCGCTCAAGATGTATATAGATCTCAAATTTTGAAAACTTTAAAAATATGAGAAAATGTTGATTCTGTTAATTTAAATGATGACAAACCTCAACTTCTGTTTGGACCAGAAGTAGAAGGTAAATTTCAAGAGGGAGGGTATCCTCCATTTTATGTTAGTTTGAACATTCAGATAAAATTCTCCATAATGCCATGCTAGACTCAGGAGTCTCACATAACCTTATGCAAAAAGTAGTGATGGAAAAATTAGGCCTTGAAATAACTAGACCATACAAATATTTATACTCTTTTGATTCTAGTAGAGTTAAATGTTTAGGCATAATCAAATATCTATGTGTCAATCTAGAACAAATACCATCCAATAGCCTAGTAATGGATATTGTAGTGGCTAATATTCCTCCTAAATATGACATGCTCCTTTCAAGATCATGGTTAGCTAAACTCCAAGGTACCCTCCAAATGGACATGACCTATGCTACCATCACCGTCTTCAGTCAACCAAGAAGACTATATAGGGAAACTCACATGAAATACATGGTTAGTAGTCAAGAAAAGCTAGATAACTCGCCTCTTTATTCCATTCACACAGACCTTGATTCATTTATCTCTTACAATGATGAAAACCTTAATTAACAAGTGACAGAAAATGAGCAAACAACAGAACAAGAAGAGGAAAAAGAGGAGGATTAGTCAAAACAGTTTTCCCAAAAAAAATATAATAGCAAACACAGTGAAGACCACAAGGAAAAAAGAAATGACAAACATAGTGAGGACCCTAAAGAACAACATAGTAAACAACATAGTGGTTTCCACAATAACCAACATAATGATGAATCTGAAATTGAACCTCTTTGGAGTATGAGTTTTTAGGGTTCTTGTGGCAAGACTGGTTCAGAAGCATGAATATGGGTGCATAACACAGAGAAAAATCATGCAGAAGGTCACTCATACAAGCTAAACTTTCAATGCACAAATAACATAGCTGAATATGAGGCAGTCCTCCTAGGATTGAAACTACTGAAGAAATTAGGAGCTAAGAGGATAACTTTCCATGGAGATTCAGAGCTATTCATTAGGTAGATTAAGGGAGAATACACAGCTAAGCATCCTAGATTAAAAGCCTATAGGAATGATGCCATTGACCTCTTGAAAACATTCACAGAATATGACCTTACCTTTGTCCCTAGAAATCAAAACATCCTTGCCAATGGTCTAGCATTTACAACCAGCACATGTTAAAAACCTTATCATAGCAAGCAATACACAGTACAAGTCAAATATAGACCAGCAATCCCTGATAGCATAAAATATTGGCAAGTTTTTGAAGGAGATAAATAGATAGAAGATTTCCTGCAGTACAAAAATGAGTTTTAAGTGCCAAGTTCAGACTCAGAGTATGAAGAAGACTTCCCTACTAAGGAACATACTTACAAAGAAGAACCTCTTGACATTGCTGATATAAATCTGTTAGCAAAAGAACACCCTCAGAAAACAGAACTGTGCACTAATTTGGAAAAAGAAGACTTTGAGGTGCTACAGTCCAATAATGATAACTTGCCAAAGGGACTGGTTCCTCTAGAGAAACTGTTTCACTTCAATTATGTTGCTAGGAATCCAAATATGGAACCCACTGAAGCTGAAATAGAAGAATGCAATATAAGCAGTGAACAAAAACCCAAAATGATAAAACTATCCAAAACACTGCCAGATCATATTGAAAACAGAAATATCTTGAGATTTTTAGAGAATTTACTAATGTGTTTGCTTGGAGTTATGAAGATTTAAAGTCATATGATAAAGAGATAACCCAACATAAGATCCCTCTCAAACAAAACCAGAAGCCCTTTAAACATAAATTGCGTAGAATAAACCCTGTACAACTAACCCTGGTTGAGAAAGAAATTAAGAAAATGTACGATGCTGGAATAATAGTCCGTCTAAGATACTCAGAATGGGTTTCAAATCTTGTATCAGTGAGGAAGAAAATAAGAGAAATTAGGCTATGCATAGACATCATAAATTTAAAGAAAGCCTCCTTAAAGGACAACTAACCTTTACAAAAAATGGATCACATCTTACAAAGGGTAGTGGGGTCTAAAATAATTTCTTTGCTAGATGGATTTTCAGGATACAATCAAGTGCTGGTACACCCAGATGATCAACACAAGACAAATTTTACTACACCCTGGGGCACCTTCATGTATGTTAAAATGTCTTTTGGGTTAATGAATGCTGGTGCCACCTTTCAAAGAGCCATGGATATTGCCTTCTCAGAAGAAATAGGTTACTTCATTGTGATATACCTAGATGACATCACAGTCTACTAAAAAATAGATGAAGAACACCTAGCTCACTTAAGAAAAGTCTTTGAAAGATGTAGAAAGTATGGTTTATCTTTAAATTCCAAGAAAACTTTGTTTGGCCTTCAAGAAGGAAAAATTCTAGGCCACATCATATCTAAAGAAGGGATCAAGATTGACCCAAAAAGGATTTAGGGAATATTGCAAATCAATCATCCTAGAAACATTAAAGAGCTGCAATCTTTCATTGGAAAGATAAATTTCTTAAGAAGGTTCACACCAAACCTTGCAGAACTCCTAAGAAACATTACAAGCATGTTTAAAAGAGAAATATGAGTCAAATGGACCATAGAAGTAAATCAATCCTTTGAACTTGTAAAACAAGAACTTATCCAAACACCAGTTCTAATTAGCCCTGATTTTACCAAAGACTTCTTCATATTCTCCTTTGCATCAGAACATATAGTTGTTGTTGTTCTACTGCAGAAAAACATGAAAGGACAAGAGCAACCTATTGCATTTTTCAGCAAGGCATTAAGAGATGCACCTCTGAAATACAACATAATGGAGAAACAAGATTTTTCCTTAATCAAAGCATTGAAATATTTTAGATTTTACATTCCGCATTCACACATCATTACATTTGTGCCTCACATAGTGGTAAAAGAAATCTTAACATAAGATCCTAATGGAAAAAGAGGTAAGTGGATTGCTGTTATATTAGAATATGATTTAGAAATCAAGCTCAATAAACTAATCAAAGGACAAGGACTGGCTAAAATCATGGTTGAAACAATTTTTCAAGCACTAGACATAAACATGATTGATGCATTATATGAACAGGAGGAGTTGGCAACTCCACCCATTGAAGAATCATTTCTGAATTCATCTTCGTATGCTGATATTTTATATGTGCCTTTTAATCTTAATGTTCCTCCTAGTTTGTCTAAAACAAAGGCTATATTCTTAAAATTAAAGGCTATAAACTACTACATTTTAGATAAAGTTCTATATTGGAAAAATGCTAGTGGTATATTGTTTAAATGTTTTCCTAAGGATGATGCAGATAAGATCAAGCATGAGTTTCATGAAGGAGAACGTGGAGGCCACCTATATTGGAAAACCACGGTCAACAAAATCCTTAGATTTGGTTACTATTGGCCCACCCTCATTCAAGACATCCATAAAATGGTAATTGCCTACCATAAATGCCAAATATTTGAAGGCAAGAGAAAACTGTTGCCATTACCTTTGCATCCTATTTTTGTTGAAGCTCATTTTCAACAATGGGGCCTTTATTTTATTGGAGAAATCCATCCTGCATCCTCTTCCCAACACAAATGGATCCTCACTACAACTGACTACTTTACAAAATGGATAGAGGCCATTCCTTCTAGGACCGCCACAGATGAAATAATCATCAAATTCCTTGAAAACCACATTTTGTCTAGATTTGGCTATCCTAGGAAGATTATCACTGACAATGTTGCTGCTTTTAGATACAAGAAAATGTAGACATTTGCCACAAATATCAGATTACATTGGGACATTCAACAACTTATTACCCTCAAGGTAATGGGTTGGCTGAATCCTCAAACAAAATTTTGGTGAACATCATTAAAAAGTTGCTAGAAGAGAAAAAAAATCATGGCACAACAAACTAGTACATGCACTATGGGCAGACAGATTAACAAATAAAAAATCAATCGGAGTGTCTCCTTATCAGCTAGTGTATGGAGCAGATGCAAATTTTCCAACAAGCTTAGGGGTCCCAGTGATGAAGCTCATCCAACAAGCATAGTCTGAAGAAAATGACATGCAAAGAAGAAAAAACCAGACTGTCCAGTTGCAGAAAACCAAAGAAGAAGTATATAACAGAACACAACAAGTACAGGAAAACATCAAGAAGTTGTTTGACAAAAGAACCAAGGCAAATGATTTCAACATTGGTGACAAAGTGTTGAAATTGGATTCAAGAAGAGAAGACAAAGGCAAGCGTGGAAAATTTGAAAATCTATGGAAAGGTCCATACATCATCCATTTTGCAAGAGGTAACAATGCATTTTTCCTACAAGAAATGGATGGAACAGAGTTATTCAGAGGTACAGTAAATGGCAGGATGCTCAAGCATTATTTCAGTTGAAAATATTTGTTTAAATCTTTATTCATTGCATATAACATTACTTGAATAAAAGATCATAAAAATAAAAATAAAAAACAAAGAAAAGATGAAAAGAGGGCAGATAAAAAGAAAAGGTAAAGCCCCATACCAAAAAATAATGTTTCTGAAAGTGTGCAAGTCCAAATGCCACTACTTTTGAGAAATGAAAGTCTTGTTCAATCATACAGCCTAATCATGATTGAACAAATTTTAAATTTTTGCTGATAAGTTAGAAAAAGAAGATTCGCCAAAATGTTTAAACTTGGCTTATCATTAGATTAGATTAGGAAAATAGCTCATCAGTTTAATCTGAGCCTTTGGACGACATAAGGGTAGAAATAGATAGCTTCATGTTTTCAAAAGAAAAATGATGTCAAGAGTTTGCCAATCTAAATGCACCCAAATGAAGAAAAAATGGTAGGAAAAGTATGATGGGTAGGTAGAGTTGAGTTGAAGCAATCATGTTTTTCAAATTTTAGAGATCACAGCTTCAAAAGAACAACAACAAATCAGAAATTGAAGAAAGAAAAATCTGCCAAGTACATTCAAGGCACTGGTCTACAAAATCTAGAGATTTGAACTCTGAGCTTGACACCTCCTAAAGGAGCTGTCCTCCCTAGTTGGAGCCACTATTATCCTCCTGTATTCTACAGATTCACTAGGTGAATATTGATTTTCTACCAGCAACTAAAGATAACATTCTTTGCCTATCAGTCATCTTTATAAATCTCACTGCCTTCATTATCCTTATAAGTCCTTTTCACTATCTCTTAGTTTGCCTTCTAAAAATCACTTTGCTGCTCTTAAAAGATTCATTTTTTTTAGATTTGGCTGTCTTAGGAAGATTATCACTGACAATGTTGCTGCTTTTAGATACAAGAAAATAGTATACATTTTCCACAAATATCAGATTACATTAGGACATTCAACAAATTATTACCCTCAAGTCAATGGGTTGGATGAATCCTCAAACAAAATTTTGGTGAACATCATTAAAAAGATGCTAGAAGAGAAAAAAAAAAACATGGCACAACAAACTAGTACATGCACTATGGGCAGACATATTATTAACAAATAAAAAATCATTTGGAATGTCTCCTTATCAGCTAGTGTATGGAGCAAATACAAATTTTCCAACAAGCTTAGGGGTGCTAGTGATGAAGCTCATCCAACAAGCATAATCTGAAGAAAATGGCATGCAAAGAAGAATAAAGCAGACTTTCCAGTTGCAGAAAACCAGAGAAGAAGTATATAACAAAACACAACAAGTACAGGAAAACATCAAGAAGTTGTTTGAAAAAAGAACCAAGGCAAATAATTTCAAAATTGGTGACAAAGTGTTGAAATGGGATTCAAGAAGAGAAGACAAAGGCAAGCATAGAAAATTTGAAAATCTATGGAAAGGTCCATACATCATCCATTCTGCAAGAGGTAACAATAAATTTTTCCTACAAGAAATGGATGGAACATAATTATTCGGAGGTCCAGTAAATGGTAGGATGCTCAAGAATTATTTCAGTTGAAAATATCTGTTTAAAGCTTTATTTATTGCATATAGCACTGCTTAAATAAAATATCATAAAAATAAACATAAAAAACAAAGAAAAGAAGAAAAGAGGGCAGATAAAAGGAAAAGGTAAAGCCCCATACCAAAAAAGAATGTTTCTGAAAGTGTGCAAGTCCAAATGCCACTACTTTTGAGAGATGAAAGTCTTGTTCAGTCATACAGCCTAATCATGATTGAATTTTTTTTAAATTTTCACTGATAAGTTACAAAAAGAAGATTCACCAAACTGTTTAAACTTGGCTTATCATTAGATTAGATTAGGAAAAGAACTCATCATTTTAATCTGAGCCTTTATATGATATAAGGGTAGAAATAGATAGTTTCATGTTTTCAAAAAAAAAATGATGTCAAGGGTTTGCCAATCTAAATCACCCAAATGAAGAAAAAATGCTAGGAAAAGTATGATGGGTAGGTAGAGTTGAGTTGAAGCAATCATGTTTTTCAAATTTTAGAGATCTTAACTTCAAAATAACAACAACAAATCATAAATTGAAGAAAGAA
Organism: Pinus albicaulis; assembly: GCA_034641835.2. NCBI lineage: Eukaryota > Viridiplantae > Streptophyta > Pinopsida > Pinales > Pinaceae > Pinus > Pinus albicaulis. The sequence continues at coordinate 3,620,115 of CM076579.1, forward strand.
AAATCTTCCAAGTACATTCAAGGAACTGGTCTAAAAAATTCAGAGATTTGAACTCTGAGGTTCTTGACACCTCCTAAAGGAGATATCCTCCCCAGCTGGAGCCACTGTTATCCTCCTGTATTCTACAGATTCACTAGGTGACTACTAATTTTCTACCAGTAGCTAAAGATATCATTCTTTGCCTATCACCCATCTTTAGAAATCTCACTGCCTTCATTATCCTTATAAGTCCTTTTCACTATCTCTTAGTTTGCCTTCTAAAAATCACTTTACTGCTCTTAAAAGATTCATTTTGGGTTTCCTTTCCTCATTATCACCCTTCTTTCCATCCTAAAACTCTCATTTTCACTCATTTTCTCATACAAAACCCCGATAAACCCCTCACCTTAATCCTTTTCCCTTGTCTCATCGAAATGATGTAAAAGATCCTCTTTTTCATTATTTTAAATAAAAAATTAACCTATCGAGACCTTTTGTTTTATATTTAAAACCCCGTTTTAAATATAAACCTGACTCTCTAATGTTTCAAGCTTGCCCGCGTATGCTAAAATCCTCCATATGTCCCCTTCCCTTACCTTTATAAATAAGTGCTTTCGCTTATTTTATTGACCCACCAGGCTTCGCTCTTCATTAAAACCTGCGGCCCATTTAAACCCCACCACCTATCTACCGAGACGCCACTTGTCTGACTTACTCACCGCTATAGATCTTCTGATGGCCGTTGATCTCCATCCCCAAGATCCAATGGCCCGCAACCCTTATCACAATTATATGCGTGAGGGTTAACTGTTCCAAAACGTGCGATATAAGCAGTTTTACGCTTGTACCCTTTGTCGCATGTCACCTGCTGAATGGAATTGCACTCGATTCCCTAAAAAAATTACCGCCCCTCCCTTCGTGCGAAAAGCACCTCCTCCACTTCCGAAAACCGCTTTCCTCCCTTCGCGCCAAATTCACCCGCCTCCTTTGTTCAAACGATCTAGAGCCCTGTGGCTTTGCGATAAGGCCCATACCACCATTTTTTCCTCTGCAAGTTCTCTGATAACCCTAAAGACCCCGAATAAATGCAGAAAATCCCTCCACATAGTTTTTTAAGTTAATTTTTTTTTTTTTTTGCAGGTTTCATGGCAGGAATGCAAGAAATTCCTTCCAAAGTTCCAAAAAACGTTTTAATCAGTGATCTGGGTGTCAATCCAGAGAACTTGTTTCATCAAGAAGACCCGGAGATGTAAGATCAAGCATAATCATCAATAGATCATGTTTATTGGTGGCTATCTAAAAACCCTCCGACAACATGAGATTCCTATCCTGCTCAACAAATGATAAAACAGAGATGCAGGCACAGGAAGAAAGAAAAAAAATTAAAAGACTGTGAAGGGGAAGATCAGGGGATTAAGAATAATCAAGGGATTGAAGGTCAAATCAAATAGATTAATCACCAAATAGAGATAAAAGCATAATTAAAGGAGAATACAAAAAATTAGATAATTAAAAGATAAATCAAGCTTACAAAGTCTAAAACAGAGTTTAAAGGCTAAAACAAAGGCAGATCTACAAAAAGACCAATTCGAATGACCAGACCCAAGCAATTACTTCTTCAAAGGACACATATGGACACCTACAACATGTTTTCTTTCAAATAAAGACATCAAAAGATATTAAGACAGCCAGAGATATAATTCAACCACTCTGCAGTTATTGTAAAATTTATTAAAAAGCCTTAAAGTCAAACATTTTCAGAAATTAGCTCAAACAGTTAAGTTAGGAGTTATTATTACAGTGAGTTTGTCTTAGATATTTTTCCTTGAGCCTTGTATGGTCTCAAAGGTCAAAAACTCATTAAATCTGTAATAAATAGCATCTGAAACCCTAGCTTAGGATCACCTCCTCATTTTGCAGATAAATATTGCATGCATCATTCATTTTTAGTGTTGGTTGGTTAGTTGGTGGTTAATTGGCTGATTGTTGTTGCTGAGCTAGTTGAGCTGGATTTGAGAAAGCTCTGAGTTGCAGAGATCTATTGTACATGGAGTAATGTAACTGCTTCGAACATCAATGATACAAGCACGTTCACAGGATTCTTGAACTATGTTAATGGTGAAGTTTTCCTTCTTTGTCAATGTTTTCCTTCTGTTTTCTATTATGTCCATTATTTCTTTGATAAAAGAACAAAAGTTTTAGATTAGGATATGCTGTCTTGGTGTTATCACTTATAAATTTTTTTCAAAACATCATTATGATAAGATTACTTATGTTCATGGGTCAAAATAGGGTCTTAGGAGTCAGTTATTGATTTTGACCAAGGGAAGTATTAAATTTTTAAGTTTGAGCCTTCCCTAGTGTTTAAATAAACTCATTTTAAAGGTTTTTGTTAAATCCCTATATTAATAGTGTAGCCCCTTATTATTGTTAGTGTAAACCCCTTATTGTTATTATTGTACCCTTGTAACCCCCATTTTGTTATTATTGTGCCCTTAAATTATTATTGTTAGGTCGGCTAGGATTACATTGTGGCCCACTAGGATTACATTATGGCCCCATGGACTCCTATATATAGAAAAGAGGTTTTGTGAATTGAATCATCCAAGAATTGTTCATTTATGTAATGTATTGGAGGTTTCCCCCTCTAAGTGGCTCATTTCTAAGGCGTTTACATCTCTTTTCTTCTATTTTTGGAGCTGGTTACACAACATTTGGTATCAGAGCTTTGGATTCTAGGGTTTCGCTGCTCCAAACAGGTCATCGTGGCATTTTCGCTATAACTTTTATTCTACGAAGTTTCAGAAGCTGAAATTTTTAGGGTGCGAAGAAAAAATCTTGAGGAAGCCTGTGTAAAAAGTTCAGAGTTTGGTTCGCAATAATTTCGGAGATATCATCTGTGGAAGTCAGGTATTTTTTCAGGCTCCTAAACAGGTCATCGTGGCATTTGCGCTATAAATTTTTTTCTACGAAGGTTCAGAATCTGAAATTCATATGGTGCGAAGCTGAAATCCTGAGGAAATTCATAAAAATTAACTGGTTCAATATTTTTGAGATATGATCTCAGAAAGGTAGGGTTCTGTGCTCCCGAATTGCATCTCAAAGAGGTGACTGGGAAATCTCAATAACTCTCTCTCGGGCCTCGATTGAAGTGCCGTAAAAAGTGGTCGCAAGTACACAAGTCAAACATTTTTAAAAATTAGCTCAAATCGCTGTCATTTTTGATGCTGAGTTTGTCTTAGGATATTTTGTTTCATGGTCTCAAAGGTCAAAAACTCATTAAATCTGTAATAAATAGCATCTGAAACCCTAGCTTAGGATCACCTCCTCATTTTGCAGATAAATATTGCATGCATCATTCATTTTTAGTGTTGGTTGGTTAGTTGGTGGTTAATTGGCTGATTGTTGTTGCTGAGCTAGTTGAGCTGGATTTGAGAAAGCTCTGAGTTGCAGAGATCTATTGTACATGGAGTAATGTAACTGCTTCGAACATCAATGATACAAGCACGTTCACAGGATTCTTGAACTATGTTAATGGTGAAGTTTTCCTTCTTTGTCAATGTTTTCCTTCTGTTTTCTATTATGTCCATTATTTCTTTGATAAAAGAACAAAAGTTTTAGATTAGGATATGCTGTCTTGGTGTTATCACTTATAAATTTTTTTCAAAACATCATTATGATAAGATTACTTATGTTCATGGGTCAAAATAGGGTCTTAGGAGTCAGTTATTGATTTTGACCAAGGGAAGTATTAAATTTTTAAGTTTGAGCCTTCCCTAGTGTTTAAATAAACTCATTTTAAAGGTTTTCCATGTCAAGTCTTTCATCATTTTATGATTCATTTCATTCCCCTAATTTTTTTCATCAAAACTTCCCAATTATTTGAGAAACCACAGTTTCATAGCATCACCCATTGAAAAAATTCACTTTGTGCTACGAAAGCGCTAATAGTTTCATAGCGTAAACAATAAAAATTACACTACAGGCGCTACGAAAGCACGGTTTTGTAACTGTCTTGTCAGTTGAGTTGGAAAATTTCAGAAACCATTGGGAAAGCGTAGGATAGTGGCATGTTGAGTCGTGTAATGATGAAATCGAAGTACACACCCACTTTTACAGTCATCATGGTCATTTTAGGTATGAGTGAGTCATTATTTTCAGTTATGAAAGGACATTTGAAATTCAAATTCTTTCCTAATTAGTCATTCTCATTATCTCTTGCCTTCATTCGTAATGTCTGAGCTCTAAGTGTCAAGCCAAACCTGTGGCTGGTTCTTACAAAGGTTTATTATATCCATTTTCGAGCGAGGTTGATGTTACATTTATTCAAGCGAGGCTGATACATTCATATCAAGCGAGGCTGACAGGTTATTTGAAGAATATAGTAGAAGAAAGAAAAATACACAGAGGAGGATAGTGCTTAAGGCATGAACCTGAATATATGAAGGCAATAACTGAAGACCCAACAGTGATGGAAGCATTCAGAAAATCAGGTTGCCTACGGTCTTGTGAGAAGTTGCAGGGTTGTCACACTCAGGTATCCAAGGAATTTGCTATGAATTTCAATTGAACAACCACTAAAGTTAGGATGTTAATTGTGTCTATCACATCAGAGGTCATTGTTGCCATTATAGAGATACCAAGAGGGCAAGAAACCTAGTCCAAAGGGTTCAAATTTGATATGGAGCAGTGTAAAGAGTTCATGAAGCCTGAACATATAGACATGGGTCTTAACAATAATATCCCTAGAAGCCACATCAAAGATAATTATTCAAAACAACTGCTCAACATTTAGAAATATTTTACCTGTGAAGGCAGATATCACAAGGTTTATTCATATCATTTCAAATTGCTTCTACACTTCACTGGTAAGATTTCACTTGATTTACCTTTTTATCTGAATAGAAGTCTTGCAAAGATGGCTGATAAGGTGCGAGCAAGGTCCGAGGGGACTGAAACAACCTTATTTCATCATGGCTTAATGAAATTATTAATTTTAGATGAACTTCAGAAGATAGGCAGAGATTGGTCATAATTCTTGTTTATAAATGGTTTTGAGTTGGAAACCCTAACTCCTACAAGAAACCCTAAAGCTAAAGGAGTTCCATCACTAGCAGCAGCAGAACCAAGCCAACCTATGGTTGCAAAACTAAAAGAAACGGCAAGAGTGAAGCCAAGAAAACAAACGAAGAAAGGGCCAGAGGAAATGCAAATGCTTGATACACCAACTCTCCCACTTGCAAAACAGAAACAAGCTGTCAGCAAACAGGGGGCCAAAAGTGTTATTAGAAGCCAAGCAGTGGCATTGAAAGGAAAGATAGTTGCTACAGAAGACAACCCAGTAAAAAAGGGGAATCTGGAGGATATTCTTCATGCCATTGACATAGAGGAAACACCCATTGTCCAAGCTGAGTTCATTGGGGAAGATGAGCATAAGTTGAAAAAGGCCAAGTCTGCAAAGAGGCTAGAGTTTGAGGGGGAAGATGTAGGTTTCATTTTTCAAGCAAGAAAGCCTATGAAAAGGCATGCTAAGAAATTAATGGAAGGCAGCAAAGAAGTTAAAAAACCCCCTGAGACAACGAAATCTCCTAAAGAAATTGTTGATCTTTCATCACCCACAGTGAAGGATACAATCAACAAATTGAAAAGGGGAAAAGAGAAAGTGATAGAGAAAACAGAGTTTCAGCGCCTTGATGAAAAGTTAAAGTTAGAAAATCAGGAAATTGCTGTCATGAAAAAGAAATATAGAAAACAAAGTGTCGAGAAAGTACAGTTTAAAATAATGAAGGCAGTGTGGGAAGGACAAGTTGATTCTGTTTCTGAAACTTTAAGTAATACAGAGCAATTTTTCAAGTGGATAGTTCTAGAAATAAAAGAAGCTAAATTTGTCAGAATAATAAACACTCATCTGAGAGCTACTAACAAAAGACTTAAAGATCAGGTGAATGATTTAGAGCAACAAGTGGAGTTAATTCATGATGAGTTAAAGAGCGGAGGCATTAAAATGATAGTCATAGAAGAACCAAAAGCTCAACCAAGTGTAAATGAAGAAGAAAGGCCTCAAGGAAGCAAGAATGAAGTGGGTTTACAGTTTGTATGATTTTTAAACACTAAATACAGGTTATGTTTTGAGTTTTTGAGGTGAACACGGTTTTCACTTGGCAAATTTATGAAGAATTTGCATACTCAGCAGTTTCGTAGCGCATTTAGTGTAAAAAAGCAAAAAAGCGCTACGAAACTGCTGTAGCTGCCTTTTTGTTTCATTTGATGAGTATGTATGGAGTTAAAAGGTGAGTCAAGAGTTTTGATTGCTATAAAAAAGGTGTTGAAGGGTAATTAAAACAATGCAGGAGGAAGGAGTCAAAGTTTTGAAGAATAAAGGTTTGAAATGGTAGCGCAATATATTACAGCCTTTTGAACAAGTTTTTGTAGTGGTTTGGACAGCTAGAGGCTAGGGAAGAGTGATGGGACATGTTAATCTAATCTTCAACAACCAAGGACCACGAAATGAATATTAAATGATGGTCAAAATTTTCAAGGAAGGAAAAGAATCTTATGCCTAAAAAACAGGGTATGGTTTCCTGCTTTTGTGGAGGGCAGCAAAGTGGTCATGAAGAATTGAATATCATGATCCAAATTTGACCATGTCATGATACACTTGTCAATAATGTAATTTCAAATAGATAAGGTTGTTATAGATAGTGATAAGGATTTTGAGTCCTTTTTGGAATAGGGATGTTAAGTAGGATAGGTGTCTTTTTGTAATAAATTCCATGCTTTATGGTTAGGCAAGATGTCAGTGGATAGAAATTCAATGTATCTAGCTTAGAGGTAGATCATCTCATGTTGTAATATGTCTATTATAGGCCAAGAGGTTGAATTTGTCAAGGGTTGGACATTTTTGGCAAAAACGGTGCTTGTTGTGAATTGACTGGTTTTCAGCTAATACAGAGATCTTCTACTTGACCAACTTGAGATTCAGAATGAGTTCTAGTGTTTTCCTATTCTATTTACATCTCTTATATATCTCATTGCAGTGGTGTTCATCTATATTACTCAGAATTCATCTATTAGATGTTATGACTTCCTATATAAGTGAACTAACTGTGTTTTTACAATTTAATGTGTGTGTACCTTATGGCTAAAAATTTGATATGCCGCAACTTCCATGTTAAGTAGATTCACTGAATTACTGGATTTCTTTGACTCCATAAGCCCAATGTATACATGTTGATGTGATTCTCAACCTACATCTATCATTTATCAATTATTTCGTAAATAAAGTTAGCCATCTATATCTTTATCCATATCATTAACTTTTGAGAGAGCCCTCTTAGGCTGAGGAGGCTAAGCATCAGTCAAAATATTAGGTTTGAAATAGTTACATGAAATTACCTGATCAAGAAACATATCAGATCCAATTTTGTGATAACACTTGGCACCCTATTTCTGTCTACATTCTTTATCTTAATGTTTTCCTCTACAAGGTCTGATTGGAGAATTATTAATTTCTCTCTAGTTCCACCTGGCTTGTTGTCTTGTAAATGATTTAATAGAGTGAAGAAAAAGAAGTCTATGGTATGCCTTATCCTTTGGTGTAGGTTGAAATTTTGTTTTTAACGCCTTTCTTTGAAGTATACTTAGTAGATTCCAACTAGGGAAGTCTATGCTATGCCCTGTCATCTAGTATGTCTTGAAACTATTTCTTTCAAGGTCTTTAGAGTGTTTGATTAAAGAAGATAGATTTATCTTGCTCTTTAGTTGCACTCACTGTTATATTAAATGTTTTCTTTGTCTGAAATTAGTCTTAGGATTGCTGGATTGTTGTCTTAAAGGTTTTCTTATTAAAGCATGGCCAAAGAAGTCTATGGTGTTACACCATTTTTTGGTCATATAACCTATTATCATCAGATGGACCCAAGTACACCATGTAAGACCAATTTTACCCTGAGTAAAATTGCTTTCGCTATGTAAAATAACTTAATAAAACACATTTATTAAGTTGTTTATGGTCCAAATAGGAAACCCCAAAAGGAAATATTAAACAAATCTTTATTTGTTTGATTTTCCTCATGGAATAATAAATTAAACAATAATTTAATTATTATTCCAAGTTATATTTAACCCAAAACAAGGAAATTAATTAGATAAATCCTTATTTATCTTATTATTTTCTAGGAATAATTATTTAAATTATTTAAATAATATTCCTTGTTAAATATGACTAAATCATTTATAAATAATTAAATAAATTATGATTTATTTAATTATCACTCAACCGCTTCCTTAAAATAATAAATAAATCATTTATTTGTTTATTATTTACAAACAAAGGGATTTGACCCAAGTTAAATACCTTTTCCCTCCAACAAATATAATAAAATATTCCTAAAGGGTGGTTCTAGAATTTGGTTAATAATATTTTATTCATGCACCAAGTTCTAGATTACCCTAATATTTTGTTATAAATAAAAGGGTTTTCCCATTCATTTGTGACCTTCCATCTTGCATTAGATCACTCTGGATCTCTACTCTTGGTCTGACTTTGAGCCATTATCATTGTCACATTCTCCATCATTTACTTTGTGAGCTCCCTTTGAGTTCTATGTTTGTCTGGGTTTTCTACATCAACAAGAGAGAGAAATTTTAGATCTGAAATGCTGAGGACTTCCAAGAACCAATCCCATTGAGGAAAATTGGAAACACCTTTCTTGTTTTCCTCTTAGGTGCCCCTTTAATATAAAAATTCTTTCAAATATATTGTTCTTGTCTTATCTGTTGGATGTATGGAGCAACATTTCATTTTCACTGTTTAATGTCTTTTATGCATAGATCTGGATTTGTGCAGCTTTATTTGGATCAACTAACTACAGATTTAAAGATATTGGCAACCATAATTGATGTTAGGGCTATTTGTTATGTGTAATATCTCATTTCGGGGATATCTCAAAAACACACCAAACTCCAACCTGAGACTGACTTGGAGGGCATTTATCGGATATGTCGTCTCTAAGGAGAACGAGATCTTGAGGCTACCTTGACCTTTCCAAACTCTGTATAAGAGTGATAGGGGAACACACCAAGTGGTATAGAACTATAGCACTTAAACACAACAATAGAAATAGAAAGAGAATACAACAACTACAATAACCATGAAAACTACGACAATTTACCAGAAAACATATAAGAAAAATGCTGAGCCATTTTATTAATCTGAGAAATGAAATGAAGTACAAGAGAAAATCTTGCGCAAGGCAAGCCAGAAATCACCCTAAAAAATAACAAGAAATGGCTGCTCCAAGAACTGCATCCCAGTTACTGGAGAAATGTCGTGTAGCTGCTACTGCTGGAAGCGACTGAAGATTAGGGGTTGATCCCCTTGCCAGAATGAGCTGAAAATCAGAAAACCTCCTCTCCTCAACAACCCAGACAAGATCTGCAAACCATTCCAAGAATGTCCAACCCCTGAACACACCAGAAATTTCCTCCCCAGTGAATTACGCTGGCCTCCAAGGGACAGCGCAGTAGCTGGATAGAAACAACTGCAAAACTACTAGAAACTCCGCCAAAACCCACCGACAGGCAAAGGCTAACTCTCTGCTCGAAATCCTGGAAAAATATCCTGCAGAAACACCCAAACCAAAGCTCTACCACAAGGGACTACGTCCTCTCTCCCAGTGACTGCACAGTCTCTCTAAGCTTCAGCTCTGCAACAACCCAAACAACAAAACAACTTGCAAAATGCAAGAAAAAAAACCTTGCCTGAGCAGGCACTCAAAGTCCCCTGGGGCTAAGGGTGAGATCTCCACACGGAGACACTCAGTGCACTAAATAGTGCTGCAGACAGGCTAAACATCCGACATGCGAAAGAAGACCAAAGTCTCACTCTAAAATCAACAAATCCAGAATGATCCAAATGAGGAGGCTCCTCCATCTTTTATAGCATTGGTTTCCCTCCAAAACCAACGTACTCTCTCTCTCCTCCACATCCTTATCCTTATCTGTGCAGAATTTTCTAGAGTGCATGTAGGCCCCCCTTGGCTCTCCCCCCTTAAGTTACAACGTTGTGCTACTAGGAAGGTGTTTTATTCCACTAAAGTGAGTTAGACCCCCCTTTACTCACTTTTTTATTTATCTACAAACCACATACGGAAAAACTATACAAAGTCGAATATTCCAATTAGCTGTCGCTAATTAGGAATATTATAGTCCCCCCTCGGAAAAATGTTGCTTTCCCTCAAGCAACTGAAATGATGGATGCTGTAGAATTTTCTCGCTCTCCCAAGTGGCATCCTCATCCGGCAAATTCTTCCACCTCACCAAGAATTCCCGGACCGTCCTGCTCTGTAACCGCCTCTCCCTGGTATCAATAATGGCCTCTGGCTACAACACCAAGTGCCCCTCATCATCTCTAGGCGGTAGCTCTTCCGTCACTGTCACCTGTTGTCCCAACGCCTTCTTCAGCCATGATACATGGAAAATGTTGTGGATCTTGCTGCCTTGCGGAAACTCCAACTCGTATGCAACCTGCCCAATCCTGCGTATCACTCTGTATGGCCCGTAGAAACGCGGCTTGAGATTTTCAACTCCCTTCTGCTTTAGCGATGAATATCAGTATGGTTGTAAGCATAGGTATACCAAGTCCCCTACCTTGAACTGTCACTCCACCCGACCTCTATCGGCATACAACTTCTACTGGTTCTATGCTGTAGCCATGTTGTCCTTGAGAGCTCAGAGGATATCCTGACTCTCTTGGATCCACATCTTGGCTCTAGGAGCCTTACTCACACCGAACATCAGATCAGCAAATGACAAAGGATGGTACCCATACAAAGCGTAGAATGGTGACATCCCAATAGACATGTGATGTGTCGAGTTGTAGCAGTACTCCCCCAAGTGCAACCATCTCAACCATGCTCGCTACTTCCCATTGACATAGTTACACAAGTAGCCTTCTAGCCACTTGTTAACTATCTCCATTTGTCCATCCGTCTGTGGGTGGTAATTGGTGCTCGGTGTCAACTCCGTCCCCACTAGCCGTAAAAGCTCCTGCCAAAATCCGCCCATGAAGCGGCTATCCCTGTCACTGATGATGGTCTTGGGAAGACCATGCAATCTAAAAATATCCCGGAAGAACATCTTGACCACCTGTGTTGCTGTGTAATGTGCGGATATGGCAAATAAGTGCGCATACTTTGTCAAGCGATCAACGACGACAAAGATACAATCCTTGCCATGCACCATGGGAAATCCTGTGATGAAATCCATCGATATGCTCTCCCACTTTCCCTCTGGAATAGGAAGAGGCTGCAACATTCCTGCGGGATGGCTCATCTCACCTTTGTTCCTCTAACAAACATCGCACTCCGTGATGTGCTGCATTACATCCTCCTTGAGGCCCTTCCATGAGAACCTCTCTCTAATGTCCCTGTAGGTTTTGGTAAACCCCTGATGGCCTGCCAATGGCGAATCATGTGATGCCTAGACTATCTTCTTCTTAAGATGAGATCCCTCAGTCAAGAATATCCTGTCCCTGTAATAGATGATTTCATCGACCACCCTGTACCGATCATCCACCACCTGCCCATCCGGCACCTCACATGCAAACCTGTCCTTGGAGTACTCAACTAAAAGTCGAGCCCTCCAATCTGCATCCAAGCTCATAAGATATAACGTGGCTGGTCTACATGAAAGAGCATCTGCTACCACTTTATTCTTACCCTTGACATACTCAATGTCAAAATCATACACTTGGATCTTACTGGTCCACTTCTGCTGCCTCTCCTGTAGCTGCTTCTGCTCCAAAAAGAACCTGAAGCTGTTGTGGTCAGTCATCACCCTGAATCTGTTTCCCACCAGATACTGCCGGAATTTTTCCAATGCATGCATGATGGCCAACATCTCCTTGTCGTAAATAGGATACAACCTCTCATACGGAAGGAGTTTCCGACTCTCAAAAGCTATAGGGTGTCCCCCCTGCATCAATACTGCGCCGATCCCCTCTCTCGACGCATCACACTCTAAGAAAAATGGCTGCGTAAAATCCGGCAACATAAGCACAGGGCAGGTACTCATCACCTCCTTAAGCCTATCAAAGGCTTGCTGCGTTGTATCTGTCCAACTGAATGCCCCTTTCTTCGTCAGATCTGTAAGGGGTGCAGCAAGCTGTGAGAACCCTTTGACGAACTTCTTGTAATAGGCACATATCCCAATGAACCCTTGAAGTTCAGTCACATTCTTCGGCTCTGGCCAATCTCTGATGGCTCTAATATTCTCCTCGTGGACCCTCACTCTATCCACTCCAATGATGTGACCCAAATACAGCATCTCTGTCATCCCAAACTCACACTTGGAGAGCTTAGCATAAAACTGTTGCTCTTCCAAGATGCGTAGTACTGCCTCGATATGCTGGAGATGCTCCTCCCACGACCTGCTGTATATGAGTATGTCATCAAAGAAAACCAACACAAACTTCTTCAGATGACTGCGGAAGATATGGTTCATACATGACTAAAAGGTGGCTGGTGCATTGGTCAGTCCAAAAGGCATAACCAAAAACTCAAAGTGCCCATAATGGCACCTAAAGGCGGTCTTGGGAATGTCCTGTTCCCTCACGCGAATCTGGTGGTACCCTTATCTCAAATCAATCTTTGAGAAGAACTTAGCTCCTCTCAGCTCATCCATCAGCTCATCGATCCTGGGTATAGGGTACCTATTCTTCAGAGTCTTCTTATTTAGGGCCCTATAGTCAACGCACATCCTCAAAGTACCGTCCTTCTTCTTCACTAGCACCACAGAAGAAGCAGACGGACTTGTGCTCGGTCTGATGTGTCTAAGAGCCAACAACTCCTAGATGGCCCACTCAATCTCATCCCGATAGGCTTTGGGATGCCTATAGGGTGTATTGATCACTGCCTGGATTCCCTACTCCAGCTCGATGGTATGCTCAAACCCTCTATCTGGTGGCCGACCTTGTGGTATATCCCCAAACACCACCTCATGTCTGTCAAGGATGGCCTATATCTTTGGATGAACTGCTCGACCGGTGGTCTTTGCCTCTGATGCTTGCAACTCAACTGCCCACTCTATGTCACCCTTCCGGAAGACTGCCTCCATCTAGTGTGCCGACACTATCTGAGGTGGGTAAGTATGCATCCCGCGGATCTTCTCATGCTTCCCATTATTCTTGTCATCCCACTCCATCTCTAAGGCCTCCCAATCTATGGTGACCTTCCCCAGCGTAATCAGCCACTGAACACCTAGTACCACATTGTTATCTAGTATGTTGACCATGAAAAAGTGATCAGTCACGGTGTAAGTACCCATCGTCACTGCTAACTCTGGAACATACTGGGCACACTGCATCGTGTAGGCCCCTGGGACCAATACTGAAAATCCATCAAAACTCTCAGTCGATATACCCCATCGCTCAACCATATATGCATCAATAAAGTTGTGGGTTGCCCCACTATCGACCAAGACTGATACTCGCTGGCCACGTATTTTCCCATGTACGCGCAATGTCAAATACTTAGGAACTCCTCGTAAAGCTGCAAGGGCCCCTTCTGTAGGTGCAAAGGCTACACCTCCCGTCCCTAGAGGTGGAGGCGGCAACTGATCCTGGGCCATGTGACTATCTCCTACCTCCTCATCATCCTCCTCATCCTCTTCCCTGCTCTCATCGGAGAAGACCTCAATAAAGTGTGCTTTGCCAGCAGCACAACTATGCCCTGGTGCCCACGACTCCTGACATGTGAAGCATAGTCGCTTCTTCCTCAACTCCCTCTTGGCCTCATCATCAACCTGTGCCCATTCTGGATTCCCCTTTGGAGGAGGAACCTTCACATCCTTCCCCTTGGGCTGGGTACCCTGTCTCTGGGGGTAAGGTGTCCGCGTCCTAGGCAATGCATCCTGCAAATTCCTGCTCTTCCTAATAGCATCCTGGAGTGTAGCTAGTGTTAGCCACCTATAATATTTTGTTATACCAAAAGGTGGCTAAGATATTTTTTGAGCCTCCAAGGAACAAATTTTATCACTAAAAATTGTTGGCTCTTGAAGTCTCTTTAACGCCTCATGCCTCTATCCCAAATCCTCATTTGTTGTCGCATTTTATACTCGGAAAATTCTGCTGATTCCAAATGAAAGACTGCTGAAAGAACATCATTTTCCCTCTTCTCAAACCTTTCGTCTGCTCCCTTTTTTCTCCATCAAAACTGCCTTGTTTTCATAAGTCCTCTTCTTTCCATTTTTGAAAAATTCCCCTTTCCATAGTTAAAAACTCACTTTTTAACTATTTCGGAACCCCCATTTCCATTAAAAAACCATGAAAAATGTCATAAAAAACAAATTATTATGACCATGGACTTAAGCCTCCTCGGGCTAAGTCCTAACCACTTCCCCCCACATGCCCCTTCCCCAGAACCAAGCGCTAACCCTGTTCAGCACTTATCACATCGGAAGTTCCAAATGCGCGAGACTTGTGCTCTATTCAAAAGTTCTAATTGCGATCATTCTTTGGATTGAAATTTTCTGATGCGATTAATCCTTTGTAAATACAAAAACCCGATCGCATCGTTTATTTTATATATATCCAGTAAGCCCGCCTCCGGCGCTTAAAACATTGTAAATTTTCATTACTGTTCTGCTTTTTCCTTTATAAAACCCAAGAGCCCGCTTATCCAAAGTTTCAACTTAAAAGCTTGAAGTCACGTGTTTAATATTTTAATGGGTTGATCGAAAATACCGATCGCGCAATCGCAATCGGGGAAATTTCAATGGGTTGATCAGAAAGACCAGGCCCGTAGTTCCGATTGCGATTAGGCCCTTGTTATATATAAAGCCCCGGGCCTATCAAGTTTCATACGCCCAAAGGCCCCGCAATCGGGCACCTATTCCCTTTACGTATAAATATTCCTCCCCGATTTATATAAACCTTTGTTTCATATTAAAGAACTTTGGTTTTTCGGGTTTTCGCCGCTCCTCTCCAAAACCAATCCCCGCCGTTGATCATACACCGATCAAACGGCCATCGCTCTGTCGCATCGGCGATTTCAATCGCATCGCACTGTTTAATCGCATGCATTTTGTTTGCCCCTCCGATCGCGGCTTCCCCGATTCATTCTCCGCCATTGATCTCGTTCTTAGATCAACGGATATCGCGTAATCACCTCTCCCCTCCTGATCGCGCAATCGCATCGGAGTTTCAAATCGCATCGCAAATTTCCCCGATTACACAATCGCATGCCCCTATCTGCCTCCTTCGATTGCGATCCCTCCGATTCTTTCCCCGCCATTGATCTGGTCCTCAGATCAACGGCCAACGCTCAATCGCAAGTTTCTTATCGCAAGTGTCAAATCGCATCCTCTCTTCCGTGCTCCCCGATTGCGATTGCTCCGATTTAATCCTGTCCATCCATCTCCCGCTAATCCAACGGTCATCGCTTGATCGCACAAGTCTCCCCGATCGTGCAAACGCATCGGCATTTTCCGATCGCGCCTTTTGTTCCTCCCCTCCGATTGCGATCCTCCGATTAGATCTGGACCGTCCACGTGTCCAGATTGGACGGTCCAAAACCACCCCGCCTTATTTCTTCTCCCCGCTCTCCTTTGCCTGTTTTTGCGCTGATCTCCACCGTTAGATATTTTTATCCAGCGGCTACGCTCCTTCCCCGCCATCTGAAGCAGTTTAAACCTATTTCCGCAGGATTTCTTAATTGTTTTGTGTTTTGCAGGTGTTTTAATGATTTTCCATTATAGAATGAAGGAGAGCCGAGGGTTGGGAAAGACGTTTCCTGTGCCTTCGAGCTATCTAAAAGAACCATTCACGGGCTCTGTATCAAATGATTTATCAATGTTTCATGAGCATTGATAACCTAAAGAGCCCTGCGCGGCCCTGCACATTGACAAGACACTATTTTATTCAAGAGAACTGTTAAAGAGTATCAGTTTTGAAGACAAAGCATAGCAGATGAAGATCGAAGACAGTTTTTACGGGGATTACGGCTAAGAAAGTTATCAAAATCCTAATCCCCAATCTAAAACACAGTTTAAAAGAAAACCTAGAGTGTTTTATCAGACAGAAAGCCTCCACCGCCACATCTGAGGCAAATTGATTCCTCAGCTACCCCCGAGCCACATATTGCCTCAAACCTTTCAAAACAAAGGCCGAAGTTAATGAAGAAAATCAGATATTCGCCTCCAGCGCAGCCAGGGAGTTACTTCTGCAAGGAAATCAATGCAGAAAATATCCACGGAGTTACTCCACATGATACCCAGAGCCTCAAAGTCCAATAAAGCTCCTGCTAAGCTTAATTCATAAATGTAAAATAGTTAATATAGTGTTCCACCTGTGAACTTCTTCATCGAGCCCCTCAAAAGGCCAAGAAGTCTTGAATCTGTATTAATTGCTTCGAGAGATCTTTTGTTAGGTCTCACCTCCTCATTATTCTATAAATACCTCAGTAGAAGATGAGAAGTTGTTGGTTGCAGAACTTTGAAATACACTTGAGCTCGAGACTTCTATTTGTACATAGTGTTCACTGGCCCTTGAAGCTCTGTTTGTGCTAGAATAGTTAATTTGAATAGTGAAGATGATTGCTAAACTGAAACATTGGACCTAAAGATTGTAACTGGTTTGACATCAATATAAAAGTTGTTTCTTGGGATCCTGGTCTATATCACCGGTGAAGTGCTCCTTTCTTTGTTAAATTGTTTCCCTTCTATGTATGCCATATTGTTCATTTTCCCTCTGTAAAGAACAGTTTAAACAGGGTTAGGATCTTCTGTATATCAGTAACCTTCTCTGGCTGAGAAATATTTATCTTAATGTTTTCCTCAAACTTGTTTATTTAAGAATGATTCAATACTGTTTAAACAGTTAGGAACGTTGGCGTTCCTTTCGTCCTTCTATTTGCTTAAACATTGTTCTTGAATGTGATTTCCATTTTTTGCTATTAAAGTTAGACTAGAGAAGATATGGTTCACCCTGATTCCTAGATTCTTTTCTCCAAAGGCAGATTTCGAAAGTTACCCTTGGTGTCGATTGAAAGCAGACTAGGTTTAAAAGTACTTTATCTGATCTGAAGTCACACTTTGTTTCTCTTATATGTTTTCATACTTTCTGAAGGTAATTATGCGGATTACTGGATTGTTCGTCAATTAAGCTGCTTGAATACAGACTTGCCCAAGTATTCAATGGTTAGCCCTACACTTGGTTGGTTTTAAACAGTTACTTAAGAGGCTTTTCTTGTTTGGACTGACTATAAATCCTCTGAGAAATTATTATCAGCTTCCAGCCCTCCAACACTTTAATGTTTCCATTCCATCATTTAAATCTCAATAATCTTGTGGTATAGATGACTTTCCCCTTAGATCACACCTGATGTTGTTGTTCAATTAAAGCCCAGATATGAATCCATAGCCCAATGGACTAAAAACCAGCGTTATATCCATCTGTTTAGCTTAGCTGTTCTATCCACTTGCAACTTCTCACTTTTGAAACTTTTGCACTTAGGACTTTCCCCTCAAGTAACATTTCATGCTCAACCATCCAAAACAAAATCCTTGTCCTTCACAACTAGCCTAATATCATTATCTTAAGCTTTCAAAGAAAATATCCATCTTTGCACATATTGGAGAGATCCCTCTCCAAATTCAGGAGGGCTAGATCCTAGAATCCCAAAGTTGGTTGAAACGATGTTGTTTCTGTAATTGGACTCTGCCAATCTTGCTGATAAATTACAGAGACCTAACATTTCCGGCGACTCCGAAGGTGGATCCCAGTGTTTTTAATACCTTTAGAGGGGCCCCGTAAAACCTTTTATTCAAGAACACTTTGAGAGTAAAAATCGCCTTTTCAAGAATAAAATCTAGGATAGGCAGTTATGATGAAACTTGTTCAATCAAAGGAAAAACAAATCCCAGGATTCTCTTAAGACTCTATCTAACCTTGAAAAATTAGTTGTCTTAGCCATAAGAGTAGAATGTCTTTGTATCATAACCATAGATAAGTTTTGAAACAAAGTTAGGATATTCTTAAAAACCATACAACTAAAAAATAACTCAGAAAAATCAAAAAATATTTCAGATTGGTAGTAAATAAACATGGTGGTGGACCATAAAACCTTTTACCTCCAAAAGAGCTAAAAATTTCCACTTGGTGACTCCACAATACTAAACAGACCTTAAGACTCCACCGGGAAGAACCCTTATCGTTATAAGATCATTTAAACTCAGTTAGAGGACTGTAGGATTAAAATTTGTGTGAAACAGATTAGTTGACCTCTTAAATACTGTCATATCTGGTTGAAATTTTCTTGTTTAGTTGGGTCCAAAAACACAGCATAGTGGCTCCTAGAAATATTCATACTAGAGCCCATCCTGACCCAGATCCACCTGAGATAGTTGATAACCTGGAAAGTATCCTTAGGAAGTCTCCTAAGATAAAAATTTCAACTTTTTTCAGATCACCCTTGAGAGCTAATTCAATTGCTGAAAATCTTGCAGCTCTATAACAATCATATGGTGGTGGAACATTAAAACCTTTTACCTCCTTAGGAGCTAAAAACTTCCACCTGGCGACTCCACACTCTGAAACTCCCACGAGACCAAATGAATCCACTGGTAGAATACCTTGAACTCATTGACCAGACACAGTGACCTCTTTCCTGATTGACAAAAATTATTCCAAGAATACAATGAAGATATGCCCCAATGAATAGAAATCATATCCCTGGGTTTCCACATAACATGCCCCAGGTGAATTGGGATGACAACTCGCCTTCTTTTTCAAGGCGAAAAGTTTGATGACCCTCTATTACATCTCATCAAATTTCATACATGTATGGAGGTTGAAAGTTGAATGGCATGAAGATCGCCTAATGAAAATGTTCATGTTAACATTAGAAGGAAAAGCTAGGATTATAGGTAATGCTTAAGATCTAGTAGTTTGGTTTTCTAATAGGACTGAAGTATATGTTCTATGAGAACTATGAAGAAAATGCTACGTCATTATCATGGGGGTGCAATATATTATGATCCATCACAAAACATCACCCAACACATTATAGATAATGAGGAAGCTTTGGAAGAGATGCATCCTGAAGATCTTTTAACAGCCATTCACGAGTTTAATCTCCTATTGAAAAACTTTAAGAATATAGATGAATCAGTTGAGGAAGAGATGATCCAAGCAAAGAACATTCCTCAAGATATCCCTGAAAACTCAAATATTGATTCATCATCCCTTACAGCCAAAGCTCAAGAAGATATTTAGCCTCAAAATCAGTCTTCACAAGAGACAGAGAACTGTTGTACTTCCATTCAAAGGGACATGGAAACATCTTCCCCTTTGACAGAGAAGGAAATAGAACAGACTATTTATAAACAGTCAGTCTCTGAAACTTTTTGCAAAATAAACACTCTTGCCCATTCACATACAGAACTTGGTTGTACAGATTTAGAAAGTTCTTTTGTAAATCAGAATGAAGAAAGACCTGCTGATAACCCAATATGTTCAACTGATGAAATTGTTTATTCCGATGATTTTCCAAATTTCGATCAGTCTGATGATGATGATGAGTTTCAAGCAGAAATTAATCACGCAGGGAAACCTGCATTCGATTGGTGTTATGAGTTTCACCATCATCAACTTGAAAGCATAAATCACCCATTTCAATCCATCACAAATCGCTTTCACATAATTGGGAATCAGCAGCTTTTCAACTCAGAAGGTGAAGAGAAGAGCAATGAAGAAATTTTTGAGCAGGAGGAAACCTTTGAAAACACCCCCACTTGAGAATATAATAACCTCTTCACAGAGTTCAGCCCACTGAATACAAGCATATCAGGGCTACAAGAGGACAGCACTGCTAAATACGATGAATCCTCTAGTTCAGATAACGAAGAAGATGAAGGAGAAAAACAAATAGAAGACTATCCTGCTGTGGATATATCATCTTCTCAAAAA
Organism: Pinus albicaulis; assembly: GCA_034641835.2. NCBI lineage: Eukaryota > Viridiplantae > Streptophyta > Pinopsida > Pinales > Pinaceae > Pinus > Pinus albicaulis. The sequence continues at coordinate 3,640,060 of CM076579.1, forward strand.
GAAACTTCTCCCTTCACCGATATTAGTCCATCATTTAAAGAGCCTGAATTTATATCAGAAGCAAGCATAGATTTAAAGAAAGAAAATATTTCACTGTTTGCTATTGTGCAGGTTAAGGATGACGATACTTCCAAGCTACATACTGAAGAGATAATCCTCAAATCTGATGTCTTGGAAGCAGATGATCTACCAATTGTGGAGGACCAAAAGGAAGAGAATCTTCACCTTTTCTTTTTTGATCCTATGAAAGAGTGTGTGGAAATCCCGACTGGCTCAAATTATCAAGCAGTGATCCTTTGCAAGTGCCAGAGACACGAAAAGCTGTCACCTTCTATGATAGTTTTTATTTTGAAGATTAATCTTCAAAATATACTATGGATATCTCTGACAAGCAGCCAGAGTTTCTTCTTCTTCTTGACATTACTCAGCTGGATGCATTGGCACTTTTGTATCATATGAATATGTAAATACTCCATGATTAGAATAGGTTAGATAGGAGTGTCAATAAAGCTCAGTTCCGAGCATGTAGCTAGTTGTTGTTTTCTGCTTTGAAGAAAAATCAAAAATTCAAAAATACAAAAACAAAGAAAGAAAGAAAAGAGGGTAGATTGACAAAACAATAAAGGTACAACCCCATACCAAAAAGAGAAATAAATCTGAAAGTGTGCAAGCTTAAATGCCACTCCTGCAAAACACACTTCTAGTTAATCAAACAGCCTAATCTTGACTAATTAGTTTTAAATTTTTCTGCTAATAAGATAGTGAATTTGATTTGCCAAATTGTTCAATCTTGGCTTATCAGTAGATATATTAGGATAGAAATTGAAGGTTCAATCAAATTCAAAATCTGAACCTAAGTTTCCAATAGAAATGACTCAAATCTATTTTACTTTCATGAGTCAAGGGATGTAAAAATCTGGTTCTAAATAGCCCAAAATCCGAATCAGAAAACAAGGAAGAAGACAGCTCAAAACAAGTTCAAAACAGAGCTATGAAGAAAAGAGAAGGCCATGATGAGAAGCTTTCAGATCTTAAGCCTTCCATTTTGATTTTAATTTTCTGCAAATAATAATCTATGTGTAGCTTGTTTTTATGCCATAGATCACAACAAGTCAAACAACTTAATCTTGAATTGTCTGTTTTTAAATTTTCGTTGTAGAATTTAGAGAATGAAAGTCTGTTGGACAGTTTAATCCCAACGGACAGTAGATTAGGTAGAGAAAAATCTGATCTCAACCGTTTAATCTGAGTTTAGGGAGAAATAAGGAGTAGAATTAGATTAGTTTTTATGCTTTCAAAAGAATAAAATGTTGTGAAAGTAGTTTGCCAATCCAAGTGCACTCTGATGAAGAAAAAATGTTAGATCAGTAGGATTGGGTAGGTAGAAAGTTGTATTGATGAAAGTCCATTGTTTTCGTAGCTGCTAAATATGTTTTCAAAGAAGATCCTCCCAGCAAAGGAAGGACAGCCCAATGGATCAGGCAATTCGGGCAAAGATCCCGTGAGAACAAACAGGTTGAGTAACTGACCCGCCTCCCAGAAATCAAGTCTGAATTCCTGATGCCTTCAAGAAGGCACCATCCCCAAGTGGAGCCACTGTTAGCCACCTATAATATTTTGTTATACCAAAAGGTGGCTAAGATCTTTTTTGAGCCTCCAAGGAACAAATTTTATCACTAAAAATTGTTGGCTCTTGAAGTCTCTTTAAGGCCTCATGCCTCTGTCCCAAATCCTCATTTGCTGTCCCATTTTATACTCAGAACATTCTGCTGATTCCAAATGAAAGACTGTTGAAAGACCATCATTTTCCCTCTTCTTAAACCTTTCGTCTGCTCCCTTTTTTCTCCATCAAAACTGCCTTGTTTTCATATGTCCTCTTCTTTCCATTTTTGAAAAATTCCCCTTTCCATAGTTAAAAACTCACTTTTTAACTATTTCGGAACCCCCATTTCCATTAAAAAACCATGAAAAATGTCATAAAAAACAAATTATTATGACCATGGACTTAAGCCCCCTCGGGCTAAGTCCTAACCACTTCCCCCCAAATGCCCCTTCCCCAGAACCAAGCGCTAACCCTGTTCGGCACTCATCACATCGGAAGTATCCAAATGTGCGAGACTTGTGCTCTATTCAAAAGTTCTGATTGCGATCATGCTTTGGATTGAAATGTTCCGATGCGATTAATCCTTTGTAAACACAAAAACCCGATCGCATCGTTTATTTTATATATATCCAGTAAGCCCGCCTCCGGCGCTTAAAACATTGTAAATTTTCATTACTGTTCTGCTTTTTCCTTTATAAAACCCAAGAACCCAATTATCCAAAGTTTCAACTTAAAAGCTTGAAGTCACGTGTTCAATATTTTAATGGGTTGATCGAAAAGACCGATCGCGCAATCGCAATCGGGGAAATTTCAATGGGTTGATCGGAAAGACCAGGCCCGTAGTTCCGATTGCGATTAGGCCCTTGTTATATATAAAGCCCTGGGCCTATCAAGTTTCATACGCCCAAAGGCCCCGCAATCGAGCACCTATTCCATTTACGTATAAATATTCTACCCCGATTTATATAAACCTTTGTTTCATATTAAAGAACTTTGGATTTTCGGGTTTTCGCCGCTCCACTCCAAAACCAATCCCCGCCGTTGATCATACATCGATCAAACGGCCATCGCTCTGTCGCATCGGCGATTTCAATCGCATTGCACTATTTAATCGCATGCGTTTTTTTTGCCCCTCCGATCGCGGCTTCCCCGATTCATTCTCCGCCGTTGATCTCGTTCTTAGATCAACGGATATCGCGTAATCGCCTCTCCCCTCCCGATCGCGCAATCGCATCGAAGTTTCAAATCGCATCGCAACTTTCCCCGATTGCACAATCGCATGCCCCTATTTGCCTCCTCCGATTCTTTCCCCGCCATTGATCTGGTCCTCAGATCAACGGCCAGCGCTCAATCGCAAGTTTCTTATCGCAAGTGTCAAATTGCATCCTCTCTTCCGCGCTCCCCGATTGTGATTGCTCCGATTTAATCCCGTCCCTCCATCTCCCGCTAATCCAACGGTCATCGCTTGATCGCACAAGTCTCCCCGATCGCGCAAATGCATCGGCATTTTCCAATCGCGCCTTTTGTTCCTCCCCTTCGATTGTGATCCTTCGATTAGATCTGGACCGTCCACGTGTCCAGATCGGACGGTCCAAAACCACCCCACCTTATTTCTTCTCCCCGCTCTCCTTTGCCTATTTTTGCGCTGATCTCCACCGTTAGATATTTTTATCCAACGGCTACGCTCCTCCCCCGCCATCTGAAGTAGTTTAAACCTATTTCCGTAGGATTTCTTAATTGTTTTGTGTTTTGCAGGTGTTTTAATGATTTTCCATTATAGAATGAAGGAGAGCCGAGGGTTGGGAAAGACGTTTCCTGTGCCTTTGAGCTATCTAAAAGAGCCATTCACGGGCTCTGTATCAAATGATTTATCAATGTTTCATGAGCATTGATAACCTAAAGAGCCCTGCGCAGCCCTGCACATCGACAAGACACTGTTTTATTCAAGAGAACAGTTAAAGAGTATCAGTTTTGAAGACAAAGCACAGCAGATGAATATCTAAGACAGTTTTTACGGGGATTACGGCTAAGACAGTTATCAAAAGCCTAATCCCCAATCTAAAACACAGTTTAAAAGAAAACCTAAAGTGTTTTATCAGATAAAAAGCCTCCACCGCCACATCTGAGGAAAATTGATTCCTCAGCTACCCTCGAGCCACCTATTGCCTCAAACCTTTCAAAACAAAGGCCGAAGTTAATGAAGAAAATCAGATATTCGCCTCCAGTGCAGCCAGGGAGTTACTTCTGCAAGGAAATCAATGTAGAAAATATCCGCGGAGTTACTCCACACGATACCCAGAGCCTCAAAGTCCAATAAAGCTCCTGCTGAGCTTAATTCATAAATGTAAAATAGTTAATATAGTGTTCCACCTGTGAACTTCTTCATCGAGCCCCTCAAAAGGCCAAGAAGTCTTGAATCTGTATTAATTGCTTCGAGAGATCTTTTGTTAGATCTCACCTCCTCATTATTCTATAAATACCTCAGTAGAAGATGAGAAGTTGTTGGTTGCAGAACTTTGAAATACACTTGAGCTCGAGACTTCTATTTGTACATAGTGTTCACTGGCCCTTGAAGCTCTGTTTGTGCTAGAGTAGTTAGGTTGAATAGTGAAGATGATTGCTGAACTGAAACATTGGACTTGAAGATTGTAACTGGTTTGACATCAATATAAAAACTGTTTCTTGGGATCCTGGTCTTTATCACTGGTGAAGTGCTTCTTTCTTTGTTAATCGTTTTCCTTCTATGTATGCCATATTGTTCATTTTCCCTCTGTAAAGAACAGTTTAAACAGGGTTAGGATTTTCTGTATAGCAGTGACCTTCTCTGGCTGAGAAATCTTTATCTTAATGTTTTCTTCAGATTTGTTTATTTAAGAATGATTCAATACCGTTTAAACAGTTAGGAATGTTGGCGTTCCCTCGTCCTTCTGTTTGCTCAAACATTGTTCTCGAATGTTATTTCCATTATTTGCTATTAAAGTTAGACTAGAGAAGATATGGTTTGCCCTGATTCCTAGATTCTTTTCTCCAAAGGCAGATTCTGAAAGTTTCCCTTGGTGTTGACTGAAAGCAGACTAGGTTTAAAAGTACTTTATCTGATCTTAAGTTACACTCTATTTTTCTTATGTGTTTTCATACTTTCTGAAGGTAATTATGTGGATTACTGGATTGTTTGTCAATTAAGCTACTTGAATACAGACTTGCCCAAGGAGTCAATGGTTAGCCCTGCACTTGGTTGGTTTTAAACAGTTACTTAAGAGGCTTTTCTTGTTTTGGACTGACTATAAATCCTCTAAGAAATTATTATCAGTTTCCACCCCTCCAACACTTTAATGTTTCCATTCCATCATTTTATCTCAATAATATTGTGGTATAGATGACTTGCCCCTTGGATCACACTTGTTGTTGTTGCTCAATTAAAGCCCAAATATGACTCCATAGCCCAATGGACTAAAAACCAGCTTTATATCTATCTGTTTAGCTTAGCTGTTCTATCCACTTGCAACTTCTCACTTTTGAAACTTTTGCACTTAGGACTTTCCCCTCAAGTAACATTTCATGCTCAACCATCCAAAACAAAATCCTTGGCCTTCACAACTAGCCTAATATCAACAAATCCAGAATGATCCAAATGAGGAGGCTCCTCCATCTTTTATAGCATTGGTTTCCCTCCAAAATCAACGTAGTATCTCTCTCCTCCACATCCTCATCCTTATCTGCGCAGAAGCTTCTAGAGTGCATGTAGGCCCCCTCCTCCACGTGGTGTGTGGCCCCCCTTGGCTCCCCCTCTTAAGTTACAACGTTGTGCTACTAGGAAGGTGTTTTATTCCACTAAAGTGAGTTAGACCCCCCTTTACTCACTTTTTTATTTATCTACAAACCACATACGGAAAAACTATACAAAGTTGAATATTCCAATTAGCTGTCGCTAATTAGGAATCTTACATTATGCGTAGCTAAAGTGTTATTTTTCTGACGAAAGATTCATACTAACAATTGGAGACTCCCCACGGGTTTTCTTTTATGACCGCTGTCGTTTTATCTATTCCTGCATATTCAGCTATTTCAGACCCTAGGGTTTCTCTTCAGGTTTTTATTTTTCCTATTTTATGGTGTTTTTCACCTCTAAAACCCTCAAACATTAAAATTTTTAACTTTCGTGTGTTTCTGGCCCTATTGCACAGGTAACAGACATCAGCCACAACTGAGATGACAACTTTTTCTGAAATCTGCCACCAAGGGACCTGGATCTGCAGGTCGCACTTATTAGCCCAGAACCTGCGACTTGGACTGGAGGGCACACTTTTCTGCCCCAAAACTGCGACCTGGACTGAAATAGGTCAGAATCTGCGACCTGCACTTTTTTCTGCACTTTTCCAGCAATTTTTCTGGGTTTGTCTGAACCTTCTGTCAGGGTTTTCCAGCCTCTGTCTCTACCCGTTTAGACCTGTCTCTAATCTGTTTCACTCAACTAAGTGGGAATATTGCCCCTTAGGGCTTTAGTACCCTCCACTTTTTGTGGGAGAGTTTTAGCTGTTTCAGAAGTTTGAATTTTTAGAGTTTCAACCTTCTTCTTTTCAGATCTGATACCTTATTTTCAGATCTCTCTAGATCATCTCTTCTTCCTTTCAAATCACCTCATATAGTTTTGTTTGGGTTTACCTCTAGGGTCACCTCCTTGTCCCTTCTACCTTTGGTTTTCCCCTTTGCCGCAGCAACCTTGCCTCTGCCTCTTTGTTGTTTTCTGCACCTCTTTTCAACATATTTCTCCTTTAGATCCCTGTCCCTCCCGACCTTAGATCTATTGGCCCCTTTTTCATGTGTTTTGACTAGGTTTTTCCGTCTTTTAGACTAGTTTTGAGAGACCCGCCTTCTTGGGTTAGATTGATGCATTGTTAGCTGTAAATTTTCTGTTATTTTAGCATTATATACTGTTCTCTGCAGATTTATTTTCAGTTACGCAACACACTTTTTATTTTACTCTCAAAACTTCTGGGTTTAAAAATTAAAATTAACACACACCACACACTAACCCTAAGTGAAGAAGAGCTCGGATAAGGCTGCTAGGCAAAGACTTTAAAATCAATTGACATTGCACCTCTCTGCCCTTGTTTCGACATTGTGATCACTTGATTCTGCACCTCCCTGCCCTTTTTGGTCCTTCTTCTTCCCTTTGTGCCGTCATCTTTGTGCCTCGAAGGCGTATATCTTGGAGAATTCTTGGCCTTCACCCTCAGTTTCTAGTTGGCTGACCTACTCCTTCCCGCTATCTTCGAGTTAGCCCCCCTCCAAGTCCGCACTCTGACTCCTCGTCTGATTCTTTGGGTTCTCCCCCTACTTCTGGTTCTCCCCCTATTACCTTCACCATGTCTGGTCCAGGGCTTAACACTAGCGACATCCCCGACCGTAATGCTGGGAATGTTACTAGCGAAACCAACACGGGAACTACCTCGACTGCTCCCTTTCTCCCCTTCATGGCAAGCCTCAGTCTCCCCAATTTCAATTAGTTGATCAATGATCCTATCCACCACGATGTTGGTTGGCCTGCTATGCCAACCAAGCTTCCCTCCGACATTCCCAAGTTCGAAGGTCTTGTTGGAGAGGATCACTCCAACCATATTCGATTTTTCCACATGTGGTGTTCATCCCATTCCATTACTGATGATTCCACCCGTCTTAGATTGTTCCAACACACGCTTACAGGTGAAGCTTCTAAGTGGAATGTTGATCAGCCCACGTCCTCTCATACCACCTTTGCGACTCTTGCCCGGGCTTTTTTATCTTACTTCCAGCTTCCCCTTCATTGTGACACTGGTATCGAAATTTTGACTTCTTTCCGTCAATCATATGTGACCTGCCTATCCGATCATGTCCAGGAATGGCGGAGAAGAAAGAGCCTATGTCAATCTCCTACCTTCGAAGACTGTGTCTACATGGACTGGTTCCTTAGATCTCTCTTTCCCCCTATCGGGAAAGATGTCGCATCACATTTTCCTCAAACCGAAGAAGTTGCCCTCCAAATGGCGTTAAAATATGACCTGATCTACACTCAGACGGGTTACGTTTATACCGTTCTACCTGATCTCCCTAGACCTAGTGATGCCAATGCACCGGGGGCACCTCATGCTGTCGACGGTATTGTTGGAGCTATCTCTCATACATACACCCAACCTCCCATGGGTTATGGTTTTCCTGGGGGGGGAGGCAGCACCTCCCACACTTTTTCCCCTCCCGGTAGCACGTCTCTAGGATATGGCATGCCCCCTCTTTTCGCCCAACCTCCTACTTACCACATTGTTCCCCAACCCCCTTATTTTCTGTATCCACAGCTTGGTGCTCCAGCTCCTCCAACATCCGCACCTCCGCCTCCCTTGCCTTCTCAATCCCCGCAACAATAGTCACTGCCCCCTCAAGAGCAGGTGGATGCACAGCAGGGATTTGTGGCTACCCAACCCCCTGATGGACAGGAAGCCACTCAACCTTCCCCTTCTGGTTCCTTCGATTAGCAGATTCTCATGATGAACTCTGATCAACCTTTACCTGTCGACCTTAACCTTCAACCTCGATCTTGTCAGTACCCCAAGCCTCCCACACCATCTGTCCCTGCGTCACCTTCTTCAGCTTCTATAGAGCCTCTTTCGACATCTAATGGTCCCTTGCATATCCCTCAGCCCAAAGGTGAGGTTCATACCAAGATTCCTAAGGGCCAATTTCGCCGAAACGATGCTTCTAGTCGAGCTGCTCATTAATATAGCATAGTAGATGATTTGGCACAGTCTCCTACTGCCATTTCAACACTGGAACTCCTCCAGTCATATCCTTATAAAAAGAAGGCTCTACTATCCACCATGGGCGCTGTAGATCCTGTTGATGACCAATTGATTGTTTTCGACACCCATCAATTAGAACATCCTCCCCTTCCTGCTTTCATAGCTTTCCAAATCTCAGTCAAAATCCAGAATGCTCACGTTTCTAGGTGTATTATTGATGAGGGGGCATCCACCTGTGTGATGTCTACTTCGGTTTGGAAACAACTCGGATCTCTTGAGCTGGCCCCTTCCACAATCACCCTTCGTGCATGGGACGACCATGCCTCCCAGCCCATTGGCCTATTCCGTAATTTTCCTATCACTCTTGCGGGAAAGACTGTTTGCATTGAAGTTGAAGTCATCAACGCCCCTCTTGATTATAACATTCTTTTGGGACGTAGCTACACCTATGCCATGTCTGTTGTCCCATCCGCGGTCCACCACAAGATGTTTTTCCCTCATAATGGAAACATAGTCACCATTGACCAGTTGACATATCATGAGCCCAAATCTCAGACCTCCCCTGAGTTGACCATCTCTTCTGTAGCCAATAAGAAAACCGTCGATTCTTTGACCAATGTCTCCCCCGACATCTACAAGGATTCCTCCTTTCTTGGAACTTTCCCTAGTATTCCTCCTCCTCCTCCTATCTCTAATCCCAGCTTAGCGAATGTTTGCATGATGCAATCGTCTTGGGCTGACCTTAAACGGCCTGCTTCAGCTAGTCAGCAACCTCAACCTCAACCTTGCCCACTGCAACCTACTCCTAGCCCTTCGCCTCAGCCAACCGAACCTCTTCCTTCTGGCCCTTCTCCTACAGGTGGTATTCATGAGCCTCTTTATCCTCCTGGAATTGTTCCTCCAAGCCTTAGCCATTTAGGAGCTGTCCCACCTGGCCATTACCCCTCTAGTCAGATACCGTTCCTAGCTCCCTCACCAGGAGTGTACACGACGCTTGTCATGGCCACCCTCTCTCTTTCTAACTTGACCCTTGGGATTCCCGTCTGGTACCTTGATCCTCCAGCTGCAACCTTACCTGGTCAACACAAACCTTATCTTGTTTTAACCCCGGATCAACCGGTCCCCATGACTTCTCCCGCTGCAACCGTGCCTCAGTCACCTCAACAGGAGCCACTTCCTGTGGCGACTGCTTTGGGTAAGAAGGGCAAGGCTCGCAAGGGGGCATCAAAGGACAAGGCTGCCCCGACAAACCCTGCCCCTCCTCGACCTCCAAAGCATACCATCCAGTGTGCCTTTTGTGATGTTGTCGATCATGCCACCCATACCTGTCCTGAATTTCCTCATCTCAAGCCCATGGTTAATGTCGTATTCCCTGAGTCCACGGTCCCAGAAGCCTTTGTTACTTCCGCGACCGCAGCCAAGAACCCCAAGACTATTCACACCAACCACCCTGGTGCTTTGTGTGATCTCCATGGCCATTACACCCACCTTTGTCCCCACCTCGAGGACTTCCACACCTCTCTAGCCACGGTCCGCCAATTCGAGGCCAAGCGCAACGAGTCCACCTCTTCCCTATTTGCATGTTTTGCTTTGGCAGAACTACCAGACACAACTGCTCCCATCAACATTCCCCCTCTTGATGTCGAGATGACATAGCCTTCTTCCACCATTTGCTACCTATCATAATCCATGCAACCCTCGGGGAACATTCCCTCTGAATCCTCCCCTATTGTTTCGCTTGAATTTCCTTCTGTGATCACCCTAGGCTCAACATCGGTAGATACTTTATCTGCTTACTCTTCTGTCACCCCTTCTGACGATGCGCATGTGAACCTCTCTTCTCATGATGATGAGTCAGGTAGCTTCGCCGTGTCAGGTGGTCTTTCTTCCACCAGTCACCCCATCTTCTTTCACGATGATGAAATTATGGAAAAAATTCCCACCCCTAACTTTATCTATTCCCCCTTACATCAAACCCATGCGTTTGAACCACATCCACCTTGTGGACATTAAATTGAAACCCAATGTTTGGGTAAGGGGGCACCCATATTTGAAAGACCAGGCGAAGCAATTCTCCACAACTCTCCTAGTGTATCTGGTCATGTCGACTTTAGTACCATTATTCTTCCACATTTAGATGAACCTCTAGAGTCCCATATAACTTCAGATCACTCTAGGGATGATACCCCTTATTGTTCCTTCATCTTACATCAGCAACCCAGTCTCTTAGACATTGTTGTTGACCAACTTATGGGTTTTCTAGGAGAGCATCAGTTCATTATCTCCAAATCCTCTCTTTGCGATAGTGACACTAGGTATGCCAACCCAGAAACTTAAAGTCCATTTGCTTCATATATGCAGTACTAAAAGAGATTGGTAATCCTCCATTTCCTTTCTCATACTGCATAACCATAACGAGAACAAATGGCGCACCACATCATTAAAATGTGTTTAGATTCCTTTTTTTCTAAATACATTTTGGCATCACCACAACATGCTTGGGAGCACCTATGCCCCTCAACCTTACAAATCCCATATCTCAGCCAAAAATAGCATTGAAACCTCCTTTCTCTGACAGGTCGCAGTTTTCTGCCCAGTACCTGTTACCCAGGTCGTAGAACAGACCCCAAAAAGTGCGACCTGGCCTGTTCATGAGCTTTGGGTACTTGTTAGTTTTTAGTACCTTGATACTTCACCAGGACACATTTTTCCCAAGAAGGGTCTCTTCACCTCTCCTCAAAATCGGATTTCCTCACTTACAACACTTGTACTTGAGGCACCATTTTGCCTCCATACTTGTCCTTGTTTGTGTTGATTTTCGTCATGAGTTACCATCTTACACTCATGTTTTCATGGTCCCCCATTGGACCTTTATTGTGTGGCAGCACCATCGAGTCACCCTTTTTTAGAGCATCCGGGTTGAGTCATCATCGCATTCATGGAGTCTATCATGAGTCCCTTTGTACCCCGCTATAGTCCTCCATCCTTTCTTGCTTGATCCCTCTCTCGTGTCGCACATTATGGCCTTCAGTCCCATTGTCCCCTATCCCTCATGATATTTTGTCAGTCGCTGCTAGGTCATCCATGCCCTTTATGCTTTAACAAGGGAAGTCGTCCATTCGCTACTCAGTATCCCCTACTTCATTATCATCATTTGCGTCAGTCTGTCAGTTGCTCTACTATTTTCTCTCGTGCCTTAGTTGAGGATTCCTTATTGCCTCACCTATGGTGGACCTCCTTCTGTCGACATTAGCTCATTCATTCCAAAAGACAGGTCTAGAGGGCGGTGTACCTTGGTTCTAGCTTCCACTCTTGTTCGGTGCCCCGGATCAGGAAAAGGGACTACTTATTGCCCTTTGACTTGGTTGTTTCTCACCTTCAGCTCCTTTCAGCATGATCGAGATCCGTATACTTGATGGTCCAGCGATGCAGCAGCAGATATTGGTGATTCTCGGGTGTGTGTGAGATGTCTCAACCCTCATGAGGGGGTGGCCCTCCAGGTAACCCCCCACATGCCTGGATGATCTCTTCATTGCAGCCTTCGATGCAGCTCTATATATTTGATGATGTCGGCCTTAACTGCTTGGAACGCCTCTTTGATTTGCACGTATCAGTCAGATTTTGAGAGCCCTTTCCCATGTATAGGGGGCATTTGGGTTGTATTTGTATCTCATGTACTCAGATATTATTGTATAAGTCCTGGTTGTTATCCTAGGCACAACATGTATGTGGGATTCCTCATTATATCTTTTATCTGGTTTCTGTTTATGCTAGCATGTACTTTACAGTTCGGTTCCTTGTTTACTGGATGCACTATTCTTTTGTACTTTGTCTCGGCAGGCATAGATATGCCTCCCCCGCCGCCTCTAGCACAGGTACCCTGTCATAAAAAGAGACTTGTTGCACCTGTAAGTCTCATCTCCTCAGGGTCTGGTTCTTCAGCACATTAGGCTACCTTACATTTCTCTCTCTGACTTACCTTTTGATGTCTGGTGATTGAGTTCTTACAATGTACTTCAGTCATACGATTTTCTCCTAACACTCGCACACTAGGGGGAAATCTGTTACACCATTTTTTGGCCATCTAACCTATTATCATTAAATGGACCCAAGTACACCATTTAAGACCAATTTTACCCTGAGTAAAATTGCTTTCGCTATGTAAAATAACTTAATAAAACACATTTATTAAGTTTTTTAGGGTCCAAATAGGAAACCCAAAAAGGAAATATTAAACAAATCTTTATTTGTTTGATTTTCCTCATGGAATAATAAATTAAACAATAATTTAATTATTATTCCAAGTTATATTTAACCCAAAACAAGGAAATTAATTATATAAATCCTTATTTATCTTATTATTTTCTAGGAATAATTATTTAAATCTTATTTAAATAATATTCCTTGTTAAATATGACTAAATCATTTATAAATAATTAAATAAATTATTATTTATTTAATTATCACTCAACCACTTCCTTAAAATAATAAATAAATCATTTATTTATTTATTATTTACAAACAAAGGGATTTGACCCAAGTTAAATACATTTTCCCTCCAACAAATATAATAAAATATTCCTAAAGGGTGGTTCTAGAATTTGGTTAATAATATTTTATTCATGCACCAAGTTCTATATTACCCTAATATTTTGTTATAAATAGAAGGGTTTTCCCATTCATTTGTGACCTTCCATCTTGCATTATATCACTCTGGATCTATACTCTTGGTATGACTTTGAGCCATTATCATTGTCACATTCTCCATCATTTGCTTTGTGAGCTCCCTTTGAGTTCTATGTTTGTGTGGGTTTTCTACATCAACAAGAGAGAGAAATTTTAGATCTGAAATGTTGAGGATTTTCAAGAACCCATCCCATTGAGGAGAATTGAAAACACCTTTCTTGTTTTCCTCTCAGGTGCCCCTTTAATATAAAAATTCTTTCAAATATATTTTTCTTGTTTTATCTGTTGGATGTATGGAGCAACATTTCATTTCCACTGCTTAATGTCTTTTATGCATAGATCTGGATTTGTGTAGCTTTATTTGGATCAACTAACTACAGATTTAAAGGTATTGGCAGCCATAATTGATGTTAGGGCTATTTTTTATGCTTAGCTAAAGTGGTATTTTTCCGACAAAAGATTCATACTAACACAATGAGTATAATACAAGAGCAATGAAAGCAATCTTGAATGGGCTACCTGATTCTATGAAGGCCAATTTGGAAAAATTTTCATCAGCAAAAGGAATATGGGACAAACTTCATTATCTTCACTCAAAAGGAGCATTGACCCTGACCTCTAGTAAAAAAGATGATGGAAATCAAGAAGGAAATCCAGAACCCATCAAGGAAGTTGAAAATAAGAATGATGACATCAAGGCCAAAGAAGACCTAGAAGAAGAAGAAAGCAAAGAAGACTTTGAAGAAGATCTCTTGACTAAGCTTATAGATGCCATGGAAGAGATTAACAGTTTGAAAAAGGAAAATGAGGAACTTAAGAAGAGAGCGCAAGATGGTGACCACAAGACAAGGAATAAAGTTGACCTTCTCAAGCTTCAAGTACAAGAAAGAGATGAGGAGCTCACCAAAATTAAGGAGGAATTTCATCAAAACAATAGAAAGCATCATGAAGAAATCATATCTATGACAAATCGATTGGATAAGGCAAAGAAAATGGAAGAAACTTTGTCAAGCCACCTTGAACAAAGAGTTAAGAGCTTGAACAATCTTGAAGCAGATATTGGTCAATACAAGGAAGAGGTCTCTTCTCTTAGATCTCAACTAGAAGAAGCAAGGAAACAAGCGCAAGGAGTCAAGAAGGTGATGGAAACTTTGGCATTCATAGAAGGACAAGTTGATGAAGCAGAAAAGGAGAGAAACACGATGATATGCCAATTAGAAGAAAAGGATGAAGAAATCTTCAAACTAAAATCAGACATCAATCTTCTCAAGGCCGAAACATGTGAAGCGAAAAGAATAAAAGAATAAATGGTAAGCAGTCTAGCAAAGGAGAATGAAGAAATCTTCATAATGAAATCAAATATCATCTCCCTTAAAATTGAATCCCACGAAGCAACACGGATGATGGAAGAAATGAAGAAGCAGCTAGTCATGAAAGATGAAGATTGTGAAAAGTTGAAAGGAGAAATTGCCTCTCTTAAAAAAGAAGTTGACTTGCTGAATAAGAACTTGAAGAGTTCTCAAACCCTAGATGAAATCCTAAGTCATCAAAGATCTGCCCTTGATAAATCAGGTCTTGGTTATTCAGGTGAACCCTCAAACAAAAGTGATGGAAACCATAATGCTTCAAACAACAAGGATGTGCAAAAACTTGGGAGAAATATTTATGCCCCCAGTTCTAGAAAAAACATGAGTCAAGATAACATTGGAAGAAACCCTACTTCAAGAAAGTATGTTGATGGTGTCAAGGATGCAAAAGGTAATGGATATCATCAGAGGATCCCAAGGCAGAATGAATTTGGAAGAACATCAAGGAAATCTCCATCCTCCAGGTACCAAAGTATATTTTTTGGTTATTGTTATTCTTGTACAAACTTTGGGCACATGGAAAAATATTGTAGGGCATATCACAAAGACAATTATAATGGTCCCCATCAATGTCCTAGAAGCAATTTTTCAAGAAGAAGTCATGATTTATTATTCATGAACAAGATAGAGTGCTTCAATTTCCATAACATTGGACATATGGCACATGATTGTAACTTGACTTGGGCCTCTACACAAGCTAGAACCATGCCAAAGAAAAAAGATACACAAGTATGGAGAAGGAAGCAAGTTGAATTAAAATGTCTCTTGAACACTTTAGCCAACAACACATGTTGTTGACTTGATGAATTCATCCTTGATATTTCAAGTTTTGATTATGCGACTGTCAAAAAGGAGACCATGCATATTGTTAGGGGGAGCTTGTGATTCTTAACTATCCTTGTTGAAACTATCCAACTGTTGATGAATCATGAATGGAAAATCTTGAAAGATAATTTCCATTGAAGAACATGATCCGTTACTTTCCCAATGCACCATTGTTGAAGATGTCTTCCACTTGATCAAAAGGATGCAATATTTCTTGTCGAAGGAAAAAAAAAGAGCTAGCAGAGGTTATGCAAGAAGGGGGAGTCTATTGACCATTTACATGAAGATATGCAAAGTCTTAGGGGGAGTAAGTTCATTGAAGAGCACCATGACAATGAGAGAAACATACCTATGAAGAACTATTATTGATGAAGAAAATATGATGAAAAGAAGCAGTTTGATAGGGGGAGTAGTTGGGCACCCAGTTTTCCATTGATGTCAAAGGGGGAGAGAATGTTGGAAGGGAAAGAATATTGCCATCAATGACAAAAGGGGAAATTGTTAGTCAAGGTTGTCATTGATGTCAATATGGAATTATTGGGATGGAAAATATTCTTGTGATGTCATAACCTCATGTATATTATGATGAGGCCCTTACTCATAATGACAAGCCGCTCTTGTTTGATAAGGATGCCATTAATGAAGATGTCAAGCTATTAATGATGCCATTATGATGTCAAACCACTAATGAAAAAATCCCTAAGAAGTACTTGATCTAATGTTGCATGCACTTGATCTCATTTGGTGGTTGGAAGACTATCTTACAATCTTAGAACTTTCCTAATGATGATGCTGCACTATGACATATTACTGAACTATTATTGAATACATGATGCTATACCTATCATGATGACATGGATGTCCTACATGATGACACTATGATCATATGATTGATAAGCCAAACAATGGAGAAGACAAACAAAGGAGAAGCCAAGAAATGAAGAAGCCATGCTGTCCTATTCACTTTCTGCACAAAAAATTAAGGATAGTCACAAAGAAAAATTGTTTTTTTACCACCTTAGAAGCATCCTTTCAAATTGACTCCTATACCATCTTATAGAGTATATTTTTATCTTTCTAATGAGCTATCACTTGCCCGAAAATTCCCAGTAGTTGAAGAGAAAATGGATTTTCAAGTTTTAATATTATATTTTTATTTCTAGCCGACCTAAACTTAATTCCTTATGTCGACTCCTTCACCCAACTGTCATGTCCTTTCATAGAGGTCGAAACTATTATAAATATAAATGTAAATCCTCATTCCTGGCAGGAATAAATTCGGTAAAAAGACAAAAAAATTTCAGACAGAACCTACAGGAGGCCGAGGAGGAGTTAAAAATCTTTTGCTTGGGAAATTTCTTAAGGGGATGCTCAAGAGAACTCAGATTATATTGCTGAAACTTTTTGCAGCACTGTGGAACCCCTGAGGAGTTTTTGAAGACAAGTGTTTGGGTTAAAAATATATGATAAGGAGCTATAAAACATCAAGTAAAACCCTCACAGTACCTCAGACCTGTGACTAAGGGCTGGAAACCTTTTGATTTGTGACAAAGGGCTATACAAAACCTTTGAACTTGTGACCAGAATAGTGCTCACTACCTCAAACTTCTGGATAGTACCTGTATTACTTGCTAGAAGGTGTTATAGAGTGAAGGAACAATTTTTTCAGCTTTGTGATAAGATTATGTTCAGCTAAATTGAGTCTGAACAACAAACCTGTGACAAGGAAAGCTCAGATACCTTCAACACCTTGGATTTGTGTATCAAACAATGCCTAAATGCAATAATCATTATGGTCAGCCTTCTAGTGCAACTTTAGAACTTGGACATATAAATTTCTGTGCACTATTGGAGAGTTATATATATACCTCAGAACTATAATACCTTGGTCCTCAATTGTGGAGACAGACATCCTTTGAAATAACCTAGAATTGTGAAATTTGGACCTAGCCTTAACACCTTAAGGCTGCTAGATATGGAATGAATAGAAGTCTTGGAAAGTATTTAGACCATTGAGAGGTGAAGTGTTTTGAAGATACATATTCAATATCGTGGAACAATCATATGGAAGGATGATAGCATTGGACAGTCACATTCTTGGAAACATTTGGAAACTTTAGATAGAGTACTCTTGGAATATTACATTGGATAAGTGAAGTTTTTGAAGAACATTCAGTGGCAAAATTGGAAGGCAACCTTGATAGACTTGATCTTAGTTTTGGAGATGTTCCCTTCTATTGAAGCAGAACTGTTGAAGAACATCTTTTGTGCCAGCCTTGGGGATATCAATGATGCCATGTTGAAGTCAACTTTCATCCTTGAACATATTTGGAGAAGATTATTTGCAGCAGTTATTAAAGAGTTGAAATCTTGTTGGATTATCTTAAAGACAATTTTGAAGACATCATTGGATCACCTATTAAGGAACCTATGAAGAAACTCTTGGATATATTTTTGAAGATCATGATGCATCGTTGATGTCATCATGAGGTAACCTTGGAGATTTGTGTTTGGGTACGATGAAAAGCAGTGCTGACACCTTCATGAGAAGGACAAGGTCATCATTGATGAAGTAACGTGGAGACTAGGTAAGGGGAAAATTAAAGATTGTCAAGGCTCGTTGAAGAAGACATTGGGAGCCATGAATTATAACCAAATATATCTTGATGAATTGAAGCTACAGGGTTGGAGCCCTTGAGGTTGGTGCCTCATAATTGACAAGGTTGGTGCCTTGGAAGATAGGGTTGGAGTGCTAGAGGATAGGAGTCCTCAAGAGACCAGGTTGGAGCCTGTACCAGATATAGGGTTGGAGCCCTTGAGGTTGGTGCCTCAGAATTGACAAGGTTAGAGCCTTGGAAAGACCAAGTTGGTGCTTGGCACAATACATGTCGGAGCCTGGAATATTGGAGTCTTCATCTAGGGTTGGAGCCCTATATCATTATTGTACTTTACTTATTGTAAAAAATAAATTAATAAAAGTATCTATTCCATCAGTGTTCATTTTTTGTTCTAAATATAAGTGATCTAATTGGTAAAATTAACAATTGAAAAGAAATACTGATTCACCCCCCTCTCAGTATTTCCAACAATTGGTTTCAGAGCCAGTACCTTCAGTCAAAACCTAACATCTTGAAGGTTGATCCTTAGAACACAAATGGAAAAGCCAAGGAAGAAATTCTCCAATCTTCCTAAAGATGTGTCTATCTCAACCATCGAAATTGAAGTCAATCAATTGATGAAGGCCCCATTGTTCAATGGAAAATTTGATCAATGGGAGGAAAGAATGAGGAATTTCTTAAAGACTCAAGGCATTGAAGTTTGGAAATCGGTGATTACTGATAGCATGATGGAAGGAGAATCCAAGGAGTATAATACAAGAGAAATGAAAGCAATCTTGAATGAGCTACCTGATCCTATGAAGGCCAATTTGGAAAAATGTCTATCAGCAAAAGGCATATGGGACAAACTTCATGATCTTCACTCAAAAGGAGCATTGACCATGACCTCTAGTCAAAAATATGATGGAAAGAAAGAAGGGAATCTAAAACTCATCAAGGAAGTTGAAAATAAGAATGATGACATCAAGGCCAAAGAAGACCTAGAAGAAGAAGAAAGAAAAGAAGACTTTGAAGAAGATATCTTGACTAAGCTTATATATGCCATGGAAGAGATTAATAGTTTGAAAAAGGAAAATGAGGAACTTAAGAAGAGAGCGCATGATGGTGACCACAAGACAAGGAAGGAAGTTGACCTTCTCAAGCTTCAAGTACAAGAAAGAGATGAGGAGCTCACCAAACTTAAGGATGAATTTCATCAAAACAATAGAAAGCATCATGAAGAAATGATATATATGAAAAATCAATTGAATAAGGAAAAGAAAAGGGAAGAAACTTTGTCAAGCTACCTTGAACAAAGAGTTAAGAGCTTAAACAATCTTGAAGAAGAGATTGGTCAATATAAGGAAGAGGTCTCCTCTCTTAGATCTTAACTAGAAGAAGCAAGGAAATAAGTGCAAGGTGCCGAGAAGGTGATGTAAACTTTGGCATTCATAGAAGGACAAGTTGATGAAGCAGAAAAGGAGAGAAACACCATGATATGCCAGCTAGAAGAAAAGGATGAAGACATCTTCAAACTAAAATCAGACATCAATCTTCTCAAGGCTGAAACATGTGAAGCGAAAAGAATAAAGAAGAAATGGTGAGCAATCTAGCAAAGGAGAATGAATAAATATTCACAATGAAATCAAATATCATCTCGCTTAAAATTGTAGCACACGAAGCAATAAGGATGATGGAAGAAATGAAGAAGCAACTAGTCATGAAAGATGAAGATTGTGAAAAGTTGAAAGGAGAAATTGCCTCTCTTAAAAAGGAAGTTGACTTGCTGAATACGAACTTGAAGAGTTCTAAAACCCTAGATGACATCCTAAGTCATCAAAGATCCCCCCTTGATAAATCAGGTCTTGGTTATGCAGGTGAACCCTCAAACAAAAGCGATGCAAACCATAATGCTTCAAACAACAAGGATGCGAAAAAGCTTGGAAGAAATATTGATGCCCCTAGTTCCAGCAAAAGAATGAGTCAAGATGACATTGGAAGAAACCCTACTTCAAGAAAGTACGTTGATGGTGTCAAGGATGCAAGAGGTAATGGATGTCATCAAAGGATCCCAAGGCAGAATGACTTTGGAAGAACATCAAGGCAATCTCCATCCTCCAGGTACCAAAGTTGATCCGAATAGAAAATGGCATCAACCCATGGTATTCATCTACCCATGTTATCCATCCACCCATGGAATTTACCCATGGTATTGTAGATGGAATCAACCCATGGTATTCATCCACCTATGATATTTATTCACCCATGGTATTGTAAGTGACCCATGGTATGTATCCACCCGTGGTATTCATCTACACATGGGATTTACCCATAGTATTGTAAGTGGTATCTATCCATGGTGTTGGCCCATGGTATCCACCTATGGTATTCTATCTTAAAAAAATGCTATAAATAACAAGCCTCACTTTTTAAAATGACAGATTGTCCGCCACAATGTAGCTTCTACAGTTATTCTCTGTTTTAATAAAACAAGTTTCTTTGTGGTTTTATTTGCTTTGTGTTCTCTCTTTTTTTTGGCATTCTAATTTTATAGATCTGGTCACATCCATTTCAATTTCAGGATCAGTGGTATCAAATTCAGGTCATGCCTCCATGGGAATGAGGGTTTGAAACATATTTCAGTTTCAATGTTTTGCAGCAATCTTCAGCAAAATCCATGAATTTTTTTTTGGCGGCGAGTTTTCAGATCAGATCTGAAAATTTTGGTGAAAAATTTACAAAAAAAAGACCAGATCTGGATTCCTTGCGAAAAATACTCAAATTCAAAAAAAAAAATCAGCCAAATTGGAGTTCGGATGAGGGAGATATTACTAATTCAAAATCAGCAATGTTGAAGCAATTTTTCTGACGACAATTCATGCACGGCAGCTCTCCTATCATTTTTCGCAATTTTAAGTGAAAATTTTTAGAAGAATGGATATAGATCTGAGCTCCTCTTGAAAAATCACCCAAGTTCAAAAAAAAAACCGGTCGAATCGTAGTTTGGATGTCGGAGTTATTGTTGATTTAAAATCAACTATTTTTTTTCAGAAATTTTGTGACGGCGAGACAGTTCCAACGCGAATCTGAGAGTCTAGAGTCTCCAGATAGTGGTTTCAAACACATGAGAAGATGTAGAATGATCATTCCATTTCTAAAAATAGGTTATAATAAATATTGTGAGTTATATTGACTGAGTTATGCTCATTTTAAATCTGGAGCAGCATTCAGAGCGAGTTCCCTTTGGAGACGTGCCCTCCCACTCCGCTTTAGTAGGCACCTGCTTCACATTCATCAGTTTTAGCATAGCAGAATTCGGCTTGGGTTATTTGGAGATGTGCCATACCACCCCAAGCTATGTAGGCACCTGCCACTTCATCAACAATCAGCATCACGGTTATGGGTCAACCGCACAAAATCATTTTCATTGAAGTCCATTTGCTAGGCCGCACATTGTTAGTCACACAGTTGGTCACAAGAATTACAGGGTATCTCTATCCTTGGATCTTCGTTTTTCATGGTTTCGGTTCATCCAAAAACCCATACTTCATCGAAGTCCATTTTCTAGGCCACACACTGTCAATATCACAGTTGGTCACAAGCATTACAGGGTATCTCTATCCTCGGATCTTCGTTCATCACGATTTTGGGTTAACTACACAAAACCCTTCTCTTCAGTGGCTCTTCATATTCAACAAAGGCTTCTCAGGAGGGAACTTCACACAATGGGGACCATTGCTTCTTAAGGAGGGAGGAATGATGCGAATAGAAAATGGCATCAACCCATGGTATTCATCTACCCATGTTATCCATCCCTCCACGAAATTTACCCATGGTATTGTAGATAGCATCAACCCATAATCATCCACCACAGTATTTATTCACCCATGGTATTGATAAGTGACCCATGGTATGTATCCACCCATGGTATTCATCCACACATGGGATTTACCCATGGTATTGTAAGTGGTATCTACCCATGGTATCCACCTATGGTATTGTATCTCAAAAAAGGCTATAAATAACAAGCCTTACTTTGTAAAATGAGAGATTGTCCGCCACAATGTAGCTTCTAAAGTTATTCTCTATTTTAATAAAACAAATTTCTTTGTGGTTTTATTTTCTTTATGTTCTCTCTTTTTTCTGGCTTTCTAATTTTGCAGATCTTGTCATATCCATTTCAATTTTTTTTAGATCTTGGAGGCCTCCCCCCAAGATCCGGATCAAAAAGTATATTTTTTGGTTATTGTTATTCTTGTATAAACTTTGGGCACATGGAAAAAGATTGTAGGGCATATCACAAAGACAATTATAATGGTCCCCGTCAATCTCCTAGAAGCAATTTTGCAAGAAGAAGTCGTGATTTCTTATTCATGAACAAGATAGAGTGCTTCAATTTCCATAACATTGGACATATGGCACGTGATTGTAACTTGACTTGGGCCTCTACACAAGTTAGAACCATGCCAAAGAAAAAAATTACACAAGTATGGAGAAGGAAGCAAGTTGAATCCGGAAGTCTCTTGAACACTTCAGCCAACAACACATGTTGTTGACTTGATGAATTCATCCTTGATATTTCAAGTTTTCATTATGAGAATGCCAAAAAGGAGACCATGCATATTGTTAGGGGGAGCTTGTGATTTTTAACTATCCTTGTTGAAACTATCCAACTGTTGATGAATCACGCATGGACAATCTTGAAACATCATTTCCATTGAAGAACATGATCCGTTACTCGCCCAATGCACCATTGTTGAAGATGTCTTCCACTTGATCAAAAGGATGCAATCTTTCTTGTCGAAGGAAAAAACAAGAGCTAGCAGAGGTTATGCAGGCAGGGGGAGTCGATTGACCATTTACATGAAGATATGCAAAGGCTTAGGGGGAGCAAGTTCATTGAAGAGCACCATGACAACGAGAGCAGAACTATTATTGATGAAGAAAATATGATGAAGAGAAGCAGTTTGATAGGGGGAGTAGTTGGGCACCCCGTTTGCCATTGATGTCAAAGGGGGAGAGAATGTTGGAAGGGCAAGAATATTGCCATCAATGACAAAGGGGGAGATTGTTAGTCAAGGTTGTCATTGATGTCAATATGGCATTATTGGGATGGAAAATATTCTTGTGATGTCATAACCTCATGTATATTATGATGAGGCCCTTATTCATAATGACAAGCCGCTCTTGTTTGCTAAGGATGCCATTAATGAAGATTTCAAGCTATTAATGATGCCATTATGATGTCAAACCACTAATGAAGGAAGCCCTAAGAAGTACTTGATCTAATGTGGCATGCACTTGATCTCATTTGGTGGTTGGAAGACTATCTTACTATCTTAGAACTTTCCTAATGATGATGATGCACTATTATTGAATACATGATGCTATACCTATCATGATGACACTATGATCATGTGATTGATAAGCCAAACAATGGAGAAGACAAACAAAGGAGAAGCCAAGCAATGAAGAAGCCATGCTATCCTATTCACTTTATGCACACAAAAATTAAGGACAGTCACAAAGAAAATTTGTTTTTTTACCACATTAGAAGCATATTTTCAAATTGAATCCTATACCATCTTATAGAGTATATTTTTATCTTTCTAATGAGCTATCACTTGCCCGAAAATTCCCAGTAGTTGAAGAGAAAATGAATTTTCAAGTTTTACTATTATATTTTTATTTCTAGCCGACCTAAACTCAATTCCCCATGTCGGCTCCTTCACCCAACTGTCACGTCCTTTCATAGAGGTCGAAACTATTATAAATATAAATGTAAATCCTTGTTCTTGGTAGGAAAAAATTCGGTAAAAAGACACAAAATTTCAGACAGGACCTACTGGAGGCTAAGGAGGAGTTAGAAATCTTTTGTTTGGGCAATTTCTTAAGGGGATGCTCAAGAGAACTCAGATTATATTGCTGAAACTTTTTGCAGCACTGTGGAACCACAAAGGAGTTTTTGTAGACAAGTGTTTGGGTTAAAAATCTATGATAAGGAGTTGTAAAAAATCAAGTAAAACCCTCACAGTACCTCAGACCTGTGACTAAGGGTTGGAAACCTTTTGATCTGTGACAAAGGGCTACACAAAACCTTTGAACTTGTGACCAGAACAGTGTTCACTACCTTGGACTTTTGGACAGTACCTGTATTACTTGCTAGAAGGTGTTATAGAGTGAAGGAACAATTTTTGCAGCATTGTGATAAGATTCTTTCAGCTAAACTGAGACTCGAACAACAAACCTGTGACAAGGAAAGCTCGGATACCTTCAACACCTTGGATTTGTGTATCAAACAACACCTAAATGCAATAATCATTGTGATCAGCCTTCTAGTGAAACTTTAGAACTAAAACATATAAAATTTTTGTGCACTATTGGAGAGTTATATATATACTTCAGAACTATAATACCCTGGTCCTCAATTGTGGAGACAGACATCCTTTGAAATAACCCAGAATTGTGGAATTTGGACCTGGCCTTAACACCTTAAGACTACTAGATATGGAATGAATAGAAGTCTTGGAAAGTATTTATACCATTGGGAGGTGAAGTGTTTTGAAGATACATATTGAATATCGTGGAGTAGTCATATGGAAGGATGATAGCATTGGACAATCACATTCTTGGAAACATTTGGAAACTTTAGACAGAGTACTCTTGGAATATTACGTTGGACAAGTGAAGTTTTTGAAGAACATTCAGTGGAAAAATTGGAAGGCAACCTTGATAGACTTGATCTCAGTTTTGGAGTTGTTCCCTTCTAATGAAGCAAAACTTTTGAAGAACATCTCGTGTGCCAGCCTTGGGGATATCGATGATGCCATGTTGAGGTCAACTTTCATCCTTGAACATATTTGGAGAAGATGCTTTGCAGTAGTTATTGAAGAGTTGAAATCTTGTTGGAGCATCTTAAAGACAATTTTGAAGACATCATTGGATCACCTATTAAGGAACCTATGAAGAAACTATTGGAGATATTTTTGAAGATCATAATGCATCTTTGATGTCATCATGAGGTAACCTTGGGGATTTGTGTTTGGGTACAATGAAAAGCAGTGGTGACACCTTCATGAGAAGGACAAGGTTGTCATTGATGAAGTAACGTGGAGACTAAGTGAGGGGAAAACTGAAGATTGTCAAGGATCGTTGAAGAAGACATTGGGAGCTGTGAAGTATAACCAAATATATATTGACGAATTGAAGCTATAGGGTTGGTGCCTCAGAATTGACAAGGTTGGTGCCTTGGAAGATAAGGTTGGAGCCCTAGAGGATAGGAGTCCTCAAGAGACCAGGTTGGAGCCTGTACCAGATATAGGGTTGGAGCCCTTGAGGTTGGTGCCTCAGAATTGACAAGGTTAGAGTATTGGAAAGACCAAGTTGGTGCTTGGCACAATACAAGTTGGAGCCTAGAAGATTGGAGCCTTCGTCTAGGGTTGAAGCCCAATATCATTATTGTACTTTACTTATTGTAAAGAAGAAATTAATAAAAGTATCTATTCAATCAGTGTTCATTTTGTGTTCTAAATATAAGTGATCTAATTGGTAAAATTAACAATTGAAAAGAAATACTGATTCACCCCCCTCTTAGTATTTCCAACATGAGGTTCATGTGGCATGTTCACCTATGTCAAGTAGCCATGAATATCTCCAAGAAGCAAATGAAGTGTGAAGCAAATTTTTAGTTACTCCATTATTGAAATGGGAAACAATATAATGAGTAGGTTTAGGCACATTAATTTTTGTTGTATTTGGTATTTTACCTTTGTCATATTTATGATCTTATTTTTCTTGGGTGTTCTCCCAAGGAATTATCCATGTTGATGCATCATGTCCATTTATTCTAAAATGAATTCAATGAAGATTAATTCTCTCTTCTTTATGATTCTCACCCCCCTCCCCCCCCCCCCCCACCCAGCCCCCCACCCCTGCTTCAACACTTGTCTTGCATATGGAATTTTTTCTTCCACATCCTCCTTTATTACCACTTCCTCTAGAAGAATCATGTGATTGATTCTTCCCTTTCTAAGAAAGGAACATTGTTTCTTCAAGGGGATACGATATTGTCTTCCTCTTCCCAAAATATTTCTCTCATTCTGCAACTTTATCCACTAAAGAGTCAAATGTAATGGACTATATTTAGTCACTAGTTTGTAAGGATTCAAGATAGTGGGAGTATGTAGGGTAGAGGGCCTTGATGAGGGGCATGAGAGGAATTTCTATACTCCAGTGGAATCTATGCCATGCATGATGTACCTGATATCATATGCTAGAGCCAAGGGATCATCATATTTTAACTAAAGGTTGAATATTTTGACCTTTAGTTGTATAAGCTCCAATTTTGAGTGTGAGGCATACATATATTTCAATTTCTTTAAAGCACCATAATAATTTGTAATGGAAATAATATGATAGCTCACCTATTCACTTATTGATCTAGTGATCAAGGCATATGATTTAATGTCTTTAGTCTTCCATATGCCTAGCTCTTTATATCATGTAAGATTAGCATGTGTGTTGTTGTCCTCTCCTTTTCCACTCGAAACTTCTCCTTCACAAATTCCATTCCACAAATAATTAA
The DNA here is from genome assembly GCA_034641835.2 of Pinus albicaulis. Lineage (NCBI taxonomy): Eukaryota > Viridiplantae > Streptophyta > Pinopsida > Pinales > Pinaceae > Pinus > Pinus albicaulis. The sequence continues at coordinate 3,666,492 of CM076579.1, forward strand.
AGATGAGAGTGTGATGGATCTTTCTGAACCACTCTTGATCATTATGCTTGCTATTTAGCACCACACCAGCAATGGAGGTGAGGAAATGCATCTTCAAATAGAACAAATCTTTGAAAAAATATAATATCTCTACAGACATCAAAGAACCTTGCTTTCATTTTAAATTCTTGTTTGGGAGGATCTTGATGAAAAAGAAATTGATGATTCTAATGCTTCTAATGTTTAAATCCCTCGTGGATTATGAGGATCTAAGAAATGGAAACTTTGAGCAAAACAATCATTCTTTAAATACCACCGAAATCATGAACTCAAAGAACGTTGAGAAATTTGTTGCAAATAGAATATTTTTTTAATTCCATTTCTCTCAAAAAACTCTAAAATATTACAATAGGTAGAATTCAAACATCACTCTAAGATTGATAAGAATGAAAACACATATGTGACCAATCTCCAAAGGTGAAGCTTTTTCAAAATTGTTTGGGTAGAGAAGAATGTTTGGCCTTAAGTGGTAGCAATAAATGAGGTTGCACCACATGAGGTTTCCCCATGAGGGTTTGGATCCCTGCTATTAATGCCACAAATAAATACCAACCCCTTTTTCATAGGATTATTTTGAAATCCAAAGGGTTTAACATTTTAGTATTACACCAATGAGGGTAAGTGAGAGTTGTTGCTAGGAGCCACAAATTCCCTCTGTTGCGCCGTAACTATTCTTCTTGTTGTGGCTAAAGGAATTTGTAGCAGATGTAGTGCTATATTTAGTTTTGTGTATTCAAGTGTTGTGGTTTCTTCAATCGAGGCTCTCACTACATGTTGAGAGCTTCAAGCTCGAGAACGAGATTGAGCATTTTCCAAATTGTAGAGAAGCAAAGTCATACATGCATGAGTCATACTAGGTAACAGAGAGGGGAAAAAATGGGATGATGGAAATAGCATACATGTGTTAACATCATAATCCTAAAGTTTAATTAGTTATTTAGTTAGATCGTTTTCCTACATTAATAAAATTATTCAAGAAGATATTTTTTTCTAGAATAATAAAGTGAATTCTAGAAGTGTTGTATTCTATGCAAGATAGATAATCATGTCACAACCTTGTCATAGATCATCCTTGAATTATTGATCAAGGACACATGACATGTTAAGATGAGGTTGTAGATGTTATATATATGCTATGCCTCTCACCCCTTATGCAATATTTTTTTGGGATCAACAAAATTAGGTGCTTGAGGACACCTTTTCTAAAATTATCATGGTATTAGAGCTATGGTAAAAAAAGTTTAGCAAGATGAGAGTATTGTAGTGAGGAGAAGGCCATGATGAATCAATGAAGAAGCAAACTCCAATGTCTCATCTTGGGTTTTTCATCAACAAAGGAATTTTCATTAGAGAGGTACTTTATTGATTCAGCAAATTGTTTTGAAACTCTGAATTAAGATTTGTAATCTAGAACTACAATCTTTTAAATTTCATAAATATTTTTTGAGAAAATAAAAATTTATAAAAAAAGAAAAGAAGGAGAAAGAGAAGAAAATCTTTATTGTAAAAATTGCTTAGATCTTATAAATCTGGGAATAATTATAGGAATTATTAAATTTTGTCATGTCCGGCTACAGTAGTGGCCTCAAAGCCTGGTATCCACTTTGTATTTTTTAATTTTTTTTCTCTGTTACTGCTCTAAACCCTCCCACTGCCTCACAAACTGCAATGCACATCGTTGGAGGACCTCTCTTCAGCTTCCGTGACCCCTTTGCATATCTGCCTCTTCTTAATCCCCCTACGATTAGCCAGTGATCTGCACATGTTTGTTTGTAAGACTGTTTAAGGAAGACCAGTTGGAAAAGGGTATCAAAAGCAGCAACACATTTTGCTTGAGTGAGCAAGCCTCATATGATGCAACAACAATTGTTTTATGATGTGTAACATGGTATCCTTGAAGCAGTTCAAAGAACAATTTTGAGCAAGAAAGAAACGGATTGCAAAACTACAAGAGTCAAGTCAGTGAAATATTTTTATCAGTGAAAACTCAAATCTATCCAGCTTTCACAAGCCTCTTCTCTTGGAACAACTCATCAACATTATCATTTTCCATATCCATTGCCTTGCTAATTCATATCCAACAAAATTCATTGTCCAAGAGGTGCAATCCAAAAGAAACGAGGTACACCTCGCTTGAAAAGACCAAGTGGGCCATCATTGTTGTTGGCACAGCAGAGGCGTTGTCATCATTCTTGTCCTCGTGACATCGAAGAAAGTGGTGACCACCACTGCTACGCCACCAGAAAGAGCTCCAACAACCTTTTTGGCTTCATCATATAGTCCCATACCTGCAACATAGAATAGAATGGAACTTCACTCAAAGTGTCGCTCCAGTTCCACAAATAACACCTTTTAGCCCCTCTTGCTCCCACAATACTAACAATCTTAGCTCCAACATTCTCAAATAAGGAGAATTTTTTTTTTTTTTTTTTTAAACTATCTTGATTGAAACATTTTTCATTCAGTTTTCGAACTGAGTTGGTATAGATACGCTAATTGATTGGGCACGCAAGTTCATTGGACGTGTTCAAAGTTTTAAACAAATTGCTCGCTTCAAAGGGTATACAAGATTGTCATTTCATCAAATTTTCAAAGTTGGGCACACATTGAAAAATTGCAATATCAAATTCAAGCATTGATACGAGTCAGTGAATTGCTCTCTTTTTTTCATCTTGCTGTAAGAGGGCCATTTGCATTGTGTGCATTGTTTCTGGTGTATTATAGTTTTCAATTTCTTGATTTCTTGATGATAGGCATTTGATAAATAATTCATTGTGTTAAAACAAGTCAATTTATGTGCTAAATTAGAAAAATTGAAAGGACACAAGAACTACATGATTTGACATCATCATATGCAAAATAAATTAGTTTTGAATGATTTATAGAAATATATTTGTAACATAGACAAAGCTCCAATTAAACCCAATAATGCTAGAGAACTGACAAAATGAGAAGCAAGAGATGAAAAGGCACTTGCAATGTTGACATCTTCAATTACTGATGAGTTGTATGTTTGTATTGCAATGTTTATAATACTTGGACTGCATGGACAACTTTTAAAATTATGTTTGATACTCAATCCGAAGCAAAAATGGTTGAAGTTCATTCTAAATTGCTCAATCAAAATATGGCTGAAGGGGAGATGTTTTGGAATACATCTCTTGTTTAAAAAATGTTTGGCAAGAACTCCTGAAATTTGGTTTCAAAGATGTGGAAGAAAGTTTAATGACCATGATTTTTATGAATGGCTTGCCACCCTCCAATAAACATTTTCTATAAACATTGCAAATTGTTGATAGATCGGTGAATCACAATTTTGATTCACTTGGCAACTTGTTGGTCCAACAAGATAAGACATTTGGTAAAAATAAGAAATCAAGGGAAGATCTTCTCTTTACCAACTCAAGGAAAGGAGAAACCTCTAGAGGGAGAGGCTCTTCCAATGAAAATACAAGAGTAAAAAGTACTTATAATAAAACTATGAGAGGAAGAAGCTCATATAATACAAGAGGAAGAGGCAATTATAATGAAACTATATAAGAGGAAGAGACTGGTCCAATGACAATTATAGAGGAAGAGGAAAAAGTCAAGACTTTGTCAATGGTGGTGGAGGAATCCATGCGAGAGGAAGAAATAATCAAAAGCAACAATGCTTTAGGAGATCTCAAAAAAAATTTTAAAATGTGAAGAAATAACTCAACCTAAATGCAAAGGATGCCTTTGCATTGGACATGTAGCAACAGACTATAGGACAAGAAATGAGAATTTTCCAAAGAATAAACAATATTTCAAAAAATATTTTAAGTCTAATGCTTCATCATCAACTCAATATGTCAAAAATGAAGAAGATTGAGGAATTAAGCACAAAGTATTGGGCAGAAGTAGTTAATACAACAATTTATCTAAGGGATTGTTCTCCTACATTAGCCTTAGATGGCATTGCTCCATATGAAGCTTGGTATGGTAGTAAGCCTTTAGTGAATCATCTTCAAGTTTTTGGCTCCATTTGATATGCCTTAGTTCTTAAGGAAAAATGGAATAAGCTAGAAAATTGTAGTATGCAATGCATTCTCCTTGGCTATTTAGATGAAAATAAGGATATAGGTTGTTATCTAAAGGGAAGTTTATTGTTAGTTTGGTTGTTGTCTTTGATGAGACAAAAATTCAAATAATACAAAAGCTTGATAATCTACTTAGCCACTTGAAAAATAAGTAGATAAATAAATTCCTTAAAGAAAAACAAATTAAATTCGGAAAGACTTAGGACCAAGTACGAATATTCACAAGTTCTATTAAAAAAAATCAAGATGATAATTCTTCAACACAAGACAAATCCATTGTAGAAACTTCACCACAGGGACACCATAACAGACCAAAAAGGTTGACACAATACTAAAAGATGTTGATGAATATGAATAAAATAAAATAAGGACTAGAAGTTCAAATCAATCAAGTTTTTCCTTAGTCACTCATGATTCCATTGGATTGAAAACTTTTGCGGAAGCAACGAAGCGTAAGGAATGGAAACAAGCCATGGTGGATGAATATGCCTAAATCATTGCAAATTGAACATGGAAATTCATTGATTTCCAAACAAGTATTAAATCCATCAAATGCAAATAGGTTTATTAAATTAGGTATAAAGAAAATGGTGAAGAAGACAATTGTAATGCAAGACTTGTGGCTAAGGAATTTTCTCAAAAGAAGGGGATTGATAATGTAGAAACATTTTCCCCAACAACAAAATGGAACACAATAATAATAGTGATAAATTTGGTTGTGCAGTATGATTGGACACTTCATCAAATGGATGTGAAAAGTGCGGTGATTTGAAAGAAAAAGTCTATATGACTAAACCCCTAGGATTTGAAGTTGAAGAGTGGAAGCATAAATTTTTAAACTCGTCAAAGATTTATATGGCTTGAAACATGAATGCAAAACAAGGTATGCCAAAATGGATAAATACCCCAAGCGTGTTAGTTTTCATCACAGTGAGTCTAATGATACTCTTTAATTCAAGATGAAAGTTCAAAACTTGTTAATCATTGTTTTCTATGTTGATGGCTTAGTAATTACAAGCAATCATGAATATCGCATCAATAATGTGAAACAAGAACTTCAAAAGGGATTCAAAATGACAGACTTGGGGCCACTTTTGTACCATCTTGGAGTAGAAATTTCACAACAACGTCATCAAATCTCTGTTATTCAAGCCAAGTATGCTATAGAATTGTTGAAGAATTATGACATGGTAGGCTGAATGTAAACTCTCTCTTATTCCTACGGAGAAAAACCTCAAACTTTCAAAATTTGAAGGGGGCAATTGGTGAACAATACAATCTATAGATAGCTTATTGGAAGCCTCATTTACTTGACAACTACATGTCCAAATTTGTCATATGAAATCAACACTCTTTCCAAATTCATGAAATCACATAGAGAAATTCATTGGAATGTACCAAAAAGGGTTCTGATACATACAAGGGACAAAATATTATGGGCTTCTCTAGACAAAGAACAACAACTTGTTGTGTATTTAGATCATCAGAATTTGTAGGAGATATCGATGATAAAAAAACAATACCAAGTTTTTTAATGAATATGGGCTCATCAATATTTTCTTGCAGTTGTAAAGATTATGAAATAATGGAAAATTATTCAACTTAGGTAGAATACATTTCAACTTGGGAACTAGCATGTGAAATTGTTTGGCTACGTAGAATTTTGTAGGATCTTGGTGCTATTCAAAAAGCACAAACTACATTATTCATTGATAATCAATCAACAATAAAAATGGCCACAAATCCAATTTTTTTTATAATAAAAGGAAGCATGTCAACATAAAAAATCACTTCATTAGAACTATATTCAACAACTACATCATCAAGCTAGAATATTGTCCATTTGAAAATCAAACTTTAGACATTTTCACTAAGCCATTAAGAAAAATAAAATTCTCCAAGTTTAGAGAAGAATTTGGCATTTGTAAAAAGAATCTTTAGGATTAAAGGAGGCAATGTTGTCCTCATAATCCTAAGGTTTACTTAGACCATTATCCTAGATTAATAAAACTATTCTAGAATGTATTTTTTCTAGAATAATAGAGTTAATTTTAGAAGTGTTGTATTCCATAGATGATAGATAGGCCTTGTCACAACCTTGTCATGGCATTGTCAAAGTGATCATCCTTGAGTTGTTGATAAAGGATACATAGCATGTTGGTATATATATATATATATATATATATATATATATATATATATGCCTCTCACTCCTTTTGTAATTTTTTTTAATGATAAATAAACTTACGCATATGAGGATACTTTTGCTAAATTTATCAACATGGGTGTGAGGATTTTGAATAAATAAGTGAATTTAGGGCTAGATATGAATAATGCTATGTAATACATGGTAGAGAAAATTTGTGGGATGGGTCTAAGTGTTAAGGGACATTTTTTTAGTGTGTTAGGATTCAAGACTTTTTGTGTTATAGGAATGACAATCCTACAAGATAGGTCTAGTCGCTCACAACCAAGGTACATGTGAGTGGAAGGCAGAATTCCAAAAATAAACACTAATCACTTGTACAATTATGATGTTAAGGAAATAGCTCCAATTGATTCCATTCTATTAATTTGAAATTATATTTATACAATGAGGTGACTCTTGGTTTCATTTTCCAAGGATCCGTTGATCTTTCATATTCCTATTTCTACTAATATTTACAAAATTATTTACAAGGACAAAAATCACAAAGAATTTCATGTCCAACAAGTGTACGGGCCATAGGTATTCATAATTATAGCCTCTTTATTTAGATCCTAGGAGTAAAAATTTTCTCCCAATCCTAAATAAAAATATGAGAAATTAGAGTAGGATAAAACCCTAACCTTTCAACTGGTGATCAAACCACTCGGTTAATTACTTCTAGTATCTACATAAACAAATTCAATGCCCTGAATATTTTCCCCAATTTAGAAACAATCTTACCCACATGTCCCAAATATTCTTGAAGTAACATAATATCAATATTTTTTGAGACTCAATGAGTACTTTAAGGGGTTTTTTAATGATGTTTTCCAAGACTCTACAATTGAAATAAATTCAAATCATGAGACACCCCCTATCGGGGCTATATTTTCTTGAAAAAACCCCAAGAAAAATGTTGTGTACCAAATAGGACTTATATAATTTCTTTTATTGAGTAACACAAATGTTATTCCTACTTCTACCCATCTCATTTCCCCCTTTCCCTTTAAAACAACCCAAACCTCCTTCCACCCCATGCAACACCAACGCCCCACCTCCATCCTCTAACATCTTTAATGACCTATTTTTGCGATCTTAGTTTATATGTATTTCCTTGCACAACGTAATCCTTCTTGAGATTATTATCATCAAAATAACAATATTGAATTGACTTAAGCCTAGTGGAACCTCCTTCAATATAAGAAACCCCTCCCCTAGAACATGCAATAGCTTTCTTCTCATATTTATTTCAAGGAAAATTTAAGGAAGCAAATATATCTTGAAGTTTATAAACCTTGGTGAATCTTGCTAGTCCATAAATGCAAACCGTAAAATGTTCTCTAATATCTTTGTAAAATATTCAAAATTATAATAGTTATATATATAATCTCTATATACTTTTGGTGATTTATAAGGTAAAACAATTTTATACTATAAAATTTGGGTGTATCATTTTTAGAAAAAATGAAAAATTGTGAATCGTTTTTTTTTGGAAAAATCACGGAAGATTAGCCCAATTGCAAATATTAGCCCTTGAAATTTTCCTTGACTTATTTATCTCCGCTATACAACTTAAATATGGAGACAAATATTTACAACTATCCTCAATAGAATTCACAATTGCATTTTGTATAAAAAAACAAAAGAAGGAAATTGCAAATATAAGGGGGCTAGGTATTTAATAGACTTGTTGATTTTCACTTGAAGAAGATCCTTTCCTTGATAAATATCCTTTGATGGCAATCCAATCTCAACAAATATCTAAATGTAATCAGGAGTTTCCTTCATAGTTATCTCATACTTCATATTAACCTCCTCACTACTTCTCTCCAATAAAAGTAGCTCAATTTTTGGAGTCTTTATCACTTATGACTTCTTATCACATTCATTATAGTTCAAATTTATAAATGATGATTTAATATCCCATGGTATATGACCTTATTTATGACATCTAATGCACCTAAAAGGTAGCCTCAAGTAATATATACACCACGTGAAACAATGCACTCCCTTTTGCAAGGATATTTCAGATATTCCTCTTAAATAAATCTCACCAAAATTTGAGCCGAAAAGTAATTCCTAATCCAAAAAACTCATTTTTTCTTCTATAAAATGTCTCAATGAATTACCAATTATATTTTAAAACCTCTAGAGATTATAAATACAAAGGAATATTATGCTACTTCACCCAAACAAAAATAATACAAAACATTTCGAAATTGTGGCAATCAAAGAACATATTCCATTGTTTGAGCACAAGCATAATAAATTTACATTCCCATGCAAAACCAAAATTTTCCTCAGGTCCTCCTAAGATATGAATATAAAACCCAACCAACCCATTGATAAAAGGAATACTTTTGAAATATATCATATATGTGAAGCCCATTCACCCTTCAACCACAACCTCAATGATTCCTCTATCACTTTTCAATTGTGGAATTGATCCACAAGAGCTTCAAAGGTCAACTCAACAAACTTATGCATTTCAGTATTATCACCTAATACTAATTTGGCAATCCCAGGAAATTCTATGCTTTATGCACTTATTTCTTATCCTCCTACTGACAACCTTGTCACTACTACCATTGTTCACCTTTAGCTCCAAATTGGTATCCCCAATACACAAATAATTCTTCTTAGTTGAATCTCTACATTAAACTTGTCATCCAATCTATTGTTGACCCTTTGTAACTCTATCCTTCTCCCACCTAGTTCAAGATTTTCACTTGATTAATACTTGGATCCACTAAAGGAAAGCATTGCAATTTCCTTTGCAATTGGTCCCAACACCAACCTCTACATAATTTATAACAAAACTATCTTGCACACCAAATATCTTTGAGAAACACCCAAATCAACACCTAAACATCGTCCAAAATCAAATTTACCAAGCATTAAGCTAACTTCTTGTAAATATGTTTCATCTACAACTAGTTGGTTACCTCTTTGCAAAAGATGGTTTTAAACCCTTGTTGGGTCTCGTAATTGTCGCATTTTTATCATGTTTATCCTCGCCAATCCTCACATTCCATCACCTCATTTAACCATTTATCATACCATTTTCATGGGTTCACCTCATTCTTTTCCAATTTATTTATTTTTAATATTATAAGAGAATTTATGATTAATTATTGGAAAATTAACATACTTCATTAATATATCAAATGTGGATGAGCTTTGCAATGTGTAGGATTATTTGGAAGGATTATTCAAAATTATTCTTGAATATTTCCTCCACCATTTCAAGAATTCAAACGATAACTGTTCAAGCTTATTCAAAGGAGAAGATCATGGATATTTGGATAACATATCTTATGCAAGATTTGTGAGAGATGAGTGAGTATTTGAAGGGATTATATTTTGTAATTATAGGGATATTGGTTGAGAGAAAAGTGGATTTGTGATTATGAGTTACTTATATTATTTTCAAATCACTCATGTATAAAAGAGAGTGCTCTCTCCTCATTTTGATATGGAATATATATGATGATAGGGATAAGAGAGATATGGAGGAAACTTAGATAGGAAGATTAAGAGAGGAATAAAGTTTTGGTTTTGTAATCTTTCATGATGTAATAAGATTGTGTTTTTCTTCTTCATTAATGTTAGCTCACATATGTTGACACACAGGGTACTCTTCACATATTTTTTTTCTATTATACGATTGCACATTTCCAATTTATGATACGATGTGGTGGTAATGTTGTTGGAGTAGAATTGTTGAGGAAGGACAATGAGGACCTCCTAAGTTAGGAGCCTCTTCTCTCACTTTCTACACATCACAAACTACTGCTTTTTAGTCTCTATTCTTGAGGATAGTAGTCTGGGGAAGGACAACCATGTCCTCCTAAGTTAGGAGCCTCTTCCTTCATTCACTGCATCTTGAATTAGAGACAAAAGCATAAGACTAGGCTAATTTAACTTCAGTCCTGCATATACAATGCATGTGCTTCGTAAGTCTACAATTCCTCAGATTGATAATTTATGTTAGGGAAATTATTTGACAATGATAGTTTCACCCAACGTTTTGGCACCATTGTCGAGGAAGCACGATGGATTGAGGTATAGGTTACTTTTTCCTGCAAATGTGAATTTCAATTTCAGCAAGCGTGTTTAGTTTATGCAAGTTTGATTTTTGTGTAAGAGTGTTTTATTTATGCAACTATGAAGAATGATTGTTATTTTTTTAAGAAAAATGACTTAACAATGAGTATAAGTTTGGAACAACTCACTAAGATCCTAGTAGAATTTGTGATCTCCTCTTCTTATGAAAATAATATCTTGACAGTTGCAGAAATATTAGCTACTCCTCCAATAGAGAATGAATCTACATACGAAAAATCCTGTACATTTGATGAAAAACAATTAGTAAAGCAAGATATTGAGGAGGACAACGAGGAGTGACAACATGATCTAAAGGAGGAAAATCACACTTACGAAGATCTTATTGAACAATGGTTCCAAGCGAGTATGAGGTTAAATCATTTGTTTTGTTTTTATTTAGTTAAATCACAGTTACAACAAGTAAATCTAGTTATTTTTAAACATTTCCATTTTTCATGTATGCAATTGAAAGTGAATATATTTTTACTACTATAGTATGCATGGTTACACTGGAAGTTTGATTATACGTACTAATTTTTAATATTCAATTAAATTGGAGTAGATAGGAAAAATAAAACTAAAAAATGGTATTTTTAGTTTGTTTCTAGTTTTTGAATAAGTATGCAATCTTTGAAAAAATAATGTCTCTAATAGTTTTCAAGAATAATTTTTTTAGATTTCTAAAATTTTAGTTTTGTTTTCAAATTTTCAAATTTCATTTTTTTTATTGTTAGAAATAAAACAAATTAAAAATAACTAAAAATATATATATAAAAAAATCATTTAGATTTTTTCCTTTTTTTCTTTTGAAATAAAACAAATTAATTAACAAAAAAAAATATACAATAATTAAAAAAAAAAATTGCACTCTCTCTATGCATTTTTTTTGAAGCCATTAATTGCTTCAATAGTGAAGGGTTTTCTTTTAATCGGATAAAGAGAACAACTGTGAGTCACCCTATTACTTCTGTATCCCGTTCGTCATACTCCTGGGAGGTCTGGATTGAAGCTCTTAAGTTAACAAATGACAGGCCAACCATTCTCTGTTTTTTTTTTCACATTCAACTTCGGCAGGCATTCATTCAACATGTGCTCCAGCAAGAAACCTATCTCATTCTCCTATAAAGCCTTCTCTAAGTCATATAGAAGTATCGGATATGGGAAAACTGGTATGGTGCAGGGTCGAATAACCAACTCTTACGAAGCTCGAATTGGCCTTTCTTTGACCAATATTCCTCAAACTCTACTCTTTAAAATGCATAACACCTCACCCCTAATCGACTCGAGAACACCAATCCTCCTACGGAAAGTCAGTACCTCAACTATTAATAAGAGCAATATCCCTTTCTATTCGAAAGCTACCATCCCACTTCCGGATCTAAAGCGAACAGATTCACCAGTGTGGCAAAGGAAGTTTCTATCGTTGAACCAATACAACAACTTATTGTTCTTTGGCATCCACGTTCTCTCCTAAAGAATGCAATTGTGTGAGGGAGAGGTTCATAGAAGGATGGTGAGCTACTTATGAAGGAAATATGGAGGGTCTGTTCATAATAGAAGAGATGGAAGAGAGATAAATCTATCTGGTCCCATTAGATTAGTTGAATGGATAGTAATGGCCGCTATGGTAGGGTCCGGTACTGATGCATACGATATTTTCCGCGCAAGACGCAGTGATTCTAGCATGCATGGTGCACTATTCTAAGAGATATTCTCACATGCAAGGCACATTTACTATGGGAGTTACGCTGCATGCATGGTGTAGTTAATTTGGTAGTTGCACATTATGCGTGTTGCATGCATGGAATGCATGTGGGCCACACTGCCTCTACCACCTGGTACACAAATAATTTTTCTCGATATCGACTTCTTTGGAACACTTTTTTAGTCTCCATTTGGGACATTGTTTAAGGTAGTTCCGAGATCGATTGTGGTCGCATATATTGATTCAGCGTGTGGGAATCGGTCAAACCCGTTCCATCAATGACCACAGGCGACGAAAAAAACAAAAACAAAAAAAAATTTGTAAAGATTCGTGGAAGCGTGTTAGAGAAGTTACGTGAAGGCATGGAGTAGGTTGAGTGGACGAGTTGTGTGGATCTCTTTTGAGCTTGAAATTGCAATTTAAGTAGAATCTACTTTGGAAATATGTATTGAAGTCCGAAGGAGCCTGTAGTCTATGCATGAATGTCGTTGTGTGAGATATAATTGTCCATCAAAGCATGGAGACCAACCTTGAGCCAACATGTGCATTGAACATTGAATGACTGCATAATTCATAGCTGAAGAGTTTGTCGTCACCTGAAAAATAAAACACAAGCAGTAAGAAACATTTAAAAATTTGGGTAATATTTGGTATTGATATAGTTACATCGTTGGTGCTTGTGAATTAAGTACAGGATGCATTTTCTATGAAGATATTCTAAATGATTTAAGAAGGGTGTGAGGCCGTTGGAGCGATGCAATAATGACGATCCAAAATTTTTGTTGTAGCAGCCAATTCAGCAGTTTTAGTAGAAGCAATAAAATTCACCTGGACTACTTCATCCACAACTTGTACCGCCACTTGAAGAAGCGTATGATCAAAATTTTGTAGCCAAAACTTATGCACATCTCATCATAAGTTAAGGTCAAAGGGAAGCTTGCGATGCGGCACCCTTTCATCCATGATTGCTGTAAATTCAAGACAAGTTATAATTTCATCTTAGGGTTTGTTTATTTTTACATGATAATTATTTTCTTTGTTGTCTTAAAAAAAATAAAAATAAATATATATAAAATAAATAATAAATAGAAGTAAAAGTAAAATATTTCGCAAATGGAAATTTCTTAATTCCTGAAAACGATTTACGCTAATGTGTTTCTTGGAGTTACTTCAAAGGAACTTGCGTGCAAAGGCAACAAGTAAGAAAGATGCATTTCATTTTATTTGGTTCCTAGCATTCATACTCATTCCTTCATTTTATGTTTTTCAAAGCTATCACAATTTTTATGCAAGAATAGTGCTAAGATTTTTCAGGTTTGAAGATGATCCAATTTCATGCAAAAGTGATTTTAAAAAATCACAATAAAACATGCAAAAGTGAAAGCTGGGAGGAGCTAAAGTTTTCATCACACATGTCTATCACACAGACATTTTTGAAAAAAAAATCCATTGTGCCATGACATGTTCAATTACTCTTCTTCGTCTATGCTTATCAGTCATCCATATTAAAGTCTACCTTTCATTATGAATTCACACATGCCTACCTTTCTGATTTGCATACATTATTTCATCATTTCCAGTTCATCTTTTGCCTCATACATGAAACCAAACAACTCCTTTTTCCATGACTAAATTGCCTTGCTATCCTTTTCCTAAAAACCTGTTTCTACTACAATATTTTTAATCTATAGTCCTAACAATCATTTTGTACAAACTGGTGTTGATTAATGTGGGATTCCTTAAGGCCCACCTTTCAACAAGTCTCGACCCATCGACCTCGACACCTTATCTGGGATAGAGACTAGAGTCCTCATTAGTACCTTGAGGCTTGCATGCCCTAATGACAAGTTCTCTTGCCGACAGTCATGGGATGCATCAATGTCCCTTGATCGTTGGATCTTGCAAGTGGCTCGACATAAGATCATTTATTCGCACTTTGCAAGATTTACTTGGGTACCTTGGCACTCATTGACATCAATGGTGAGTTTTCCTCGCATTGGTTAACGACATCCATTAATGGTCGGTAATCCAATGATTTCTTTTCATGCTCGACACCGACACATTCATTTTCATGATTATAATTATACCATTAGGTTTTGTAGTGGAAGAAGACTACATATTTTTCATAACTCCATCAGCAGTTGCAACAACATTCCTTTAGCCATAATAGAGTACGGAAATTCCACTTCCAAATATCATCTTCTGATTCATAGAACCAAGCAACACTTCATATTCTTTCACTTCATCTAGCAGCATGACATTTTTTATCATCCAACAAAATCAGCATGACATTTTCCTGATCCAGAAGCATCAACAACTACATTTATATTGCATATTAATCAACTGTTTGGGTAAGTGAAGGTATGTTATTTTCTAATTTTTAATCAAACAATTTATTACATGTTGAAAATAAATGAACTTGGAAAATTCCTCACCATATTACATTATCTTTCTCCTTTTCATATACATAACACATATTCAATATGGGGGCAGGGGAAATTCATTACCATTTGTTTCCATTCATCACCTCATATATTGTCAACCAACATGACTCTTCCAAACTACACTTCAATGAAGTTGATTCAAATACATTGATATCTATTTTGGCATGATTAAAAAATATAACAAAAGGTTTTATTATGCATATTAATGACTTATCATTTCCAGTACATGTATAAACAATAAAAATAAAATAAATTAATGTTGTTAACACAAGAACCGACATTTTTTGTATTCATGGTTGTAAACACAAGAACCAACCATATAAAATATCAGTTGCAGTACATGTATTTCAGATCTGGAATGATACATTGTTAGAAACCATAATCATGCAAAGCCAAATTTTTTTAATCAATGCAAGGTTGCATGAGGACATGCAACAAGTTCAATTGGGGGGTATGTTGGGTCTCGTAATTGTCGCATTTTTATCATGTTTTTCCTCATCATTCCTCACATTCTGTCACCTCATTTAAACATTTACCATACCCATTTCATGTGTTCACCTCGTTATTTTCCAATTTATTTATTTTTAATATTATAAGAGAATTTATGATTAATTATTGGAAAATTAACATATTTCATTAATATCTCAAATGTGGATTAGCTTTGTAATGTGTAGGATTATTTGGAAGGATTATTCAAAAATATTCTTGAATTTTTCCTCCACCATTTCAAGAATTCACTGAGGATAATTGTTCAAGCTTATTCAAAGGAGAAGATCATGGAGATTTGGATAACATATCTTATCCAAGATTTGTGAGAGATGAGTGAGGATTTGAAGGGATTATATTTTTTAATTATAGGGAAATTGGTTGAGAGAAAAGTGGATTTGTAATTATGAGTTTCTTATCTTATTTTCAAAGTGCTCATGTATAAAAGAGAGTGCTCTCCCCTCATTTTGATTTGGAATATATATGATGATAGAGATAAGAGATATATGGAATAAACTTAGATAGGAAGATTAAGAGAGGAATAAAGTTTTGTTTTTTTAATCTTGCATGATGTAATAAGATTGTGTTTTTCTTCATCGTTAATGTTAGCTCACATATTTTGACACACATTTTACTCTTCACATGTTGTTTTTCTCTTATACGATTGCACATTTCCAATTTATGATATGATGCGGTGGTAATGTTGTTGGAGTAGAATTGTTGAGGAAGGACAATAAGGTCCTCCTAAGTTAGGAGCCTCTTCTCTCACTTTCTACACATCACAAACTACTTCTCTTTAGTCTCTCTTCTTGAGGACAACAATCTGGGGAAGGACAACCAGGTCCTCCTAAGTTAGGAGCCTCTTCCTTCGTTTACTGCATCTTGAATCAAAGACAAAAGCATTAGAATAGGCTAATTTAACTTCAGTCCTTCATATACAGTGCATGTGCTTCGTAAGTCTATTATTCCTCGGATTGATAATTTATGTTCAGGAAATTATTTGACGATGATAGTTTTGCCCAACAACCCTCATAGGGGGATGTTGCAACAATTCATGGTGGATATTTGAAACCCTAGCCTAAAACACATTTCCATGACTTTTGGAACCTCCCCCTATGAGTTATATTAGAGTTCCAAACCATTAGGCACAATTTTCTTTGAGAAAACCAAGAATTTGAAAAGGACTAACTATTTCCAACATACAAAGGTCCCAAAATTAATGAATAATATTGTAGTAGTAAATTCCCTATTCCACCTTAGGTCCAACTATCAATTCATCGACATCATTTAATATACCCCATAAATAATTAGTTGTTTGATTCATTGAATGTGTTCCATTTATTTTGATATTCTTTAGACAAACCAAGGACTAGGGGAGAGTCACATTATGAGCTGGAAATTTACTCAATATTTATTATTTTCTTGACATAATTCTTCACCTATTTTTCCCCTTTAGAAATTCTTTATACAATCCACAATTTTTAAAAAATTTAGTTTAGCTTAGCAATTCATGCATTTCCATTGCATATATACCTCTATGGATAGCATTGAGAAACCACACATGAAGAGGGGTTGGTCCTTTTTCATGAATGAGATGGAGGTAAAGGTAAAATAGTGGAAGATGATATGTATGAGTTATAGGGGCATTAATCTATGGATTCACCTGGTAATACACCCTAACCATGGGAAATGAATCAATTTACAAAGAAAACTATGTGCAATCATGGTATGATGAGACAAAAAAACAAATTAGTAATATGAAATGTTAAGAAGTCATATTGAGGTGATCATCACCATAATAACACTCTTAAAAATATAACACCATCAAATTAACTATATGTAATCTACAATTATCAATCATTTATCTACCATATGAGTTGAGAAAGTCATTTAATGCACCATGGTTGAGTTGGATTGAGTGGTTGAATTAGAAAATAAGTAGGCCTATCTATATGACTGAAGATCAATTTTGAGCAAGAGAACTATATAAATGACCATCATACACCCTTGGGGGTGCCTATTCAAATGGCTTCCCCTTGGGGGATAACAAGTCAAAAACACAATAACTCACTAGATATAACATTATCAATCCTAATTTGTAATACATGGATGGTAGACAACAATACATAACTTTTGATCGACAATTTTCCTCTCCTGATCTAGATAATATAGCACCGCTGATCCAAATTTCTAGCTCCTAACACCTAACATATGCATACAAAGAAACAAGATACAAATATCAACCCTTTTGGAATGTTGATTGTAATAAAATCTAATCTAACCTACTCAAGATCAGTCAAATCTACCAAAAACAATTTCCTGTAAAGTGAATACACAACATGTTGGAGGAGAAAATCATGTATATATATCTATACGGGTGTGTATGTGAAAAGAATAGATACACATCGACCAATTAATAGTACCTTAAGTCCTGGTTGAAGATATTTCCTAGTTCCTTTCCCAAGCTCTCCCTTCGCCCCCATACAAGTATAATAACTCTACTCATAGAAGATTGAAAGAGAATATAAATATTAGAAGCATAAGTTTACACAAAGTTTTCCCTCCTCTTTTCTTTGGAATGGCATTCACTATATAGACAGCAGAGTGGATATAATAGGGTAGAGGATTAATTTTGGAAACTTCAATGGTCTTAGTGAACTTTGACTCTAATACAAGTTCATGAATCTATATGTGAAGTCTCTAACCCATCATGCACTGATTTTCTCAAAATCATCAAAGCTTTGAGGGGAAATTGTGGGATGAAATTTATGAAACTCACACCCAATCACATGTTTTCGGTGGTGCAAGTAGAGATTGGCCACTCCTTGCAACAAGTGAAGGGAGTGACCACTCTCAAAACTAAGCATACAAGGGAAAATATGATACTGTCTTGATGGGCTAACTCAGTAGGTCCTCAAGGATAGTAGGGGTGGAAAATAGAGTTAAAAAAACTAGACCGAGAGATTCAATATGCCTTCCTTAGGTTTCAATGGGAAATTTCCCAATGCAATTCCAAAAACATCCACATGTACTTGATAAATTTTCATATAATCTAGAAAAAGTAGAATTGGATTTATTACCATATTCTATTTTGACGCTTCAAAACCATCCTCATGAATAATATCGCATTCAAATGGGACTCCTTTCTACAAAAAATCTTCTGTTTTCATCATTATCAATAGTAATTTATGTGCCCCAATGTATATTATAACATAGATACATTACTTGGTGTAGGAAAAGTGACAATTACTGCAATATTTTCCATATCAACCAACAATCCATCTTTCCATACAATATGACCCAAGAATATATTGAAAGGTGTATAAAAGATTTGTTTCTTAATGTACACTGATAATTGGATCTATTGAAACCTATCTAGTATACTCCTAAGTTTAATTGTGTTATACTTTATCAAATTGTACATCAGCTAGTCATCCAACTATAGCTCCAATAATTTATGGATATATTCTCAGGGTGCAACAACTACCACTCTAGAAAATATTACAAGTGTGTTCTTCAATCCAAAAAGATTTATTTTGTAGGAATATGGAATCCATTTACAAAATGTGGTATGTTTCTTATCCCCCCCCCCAATCGTGATTGGATGATATCTTGAAAATCCATTTGTGAGGGAGTATGGCTCATTTCCTACAACCTTCTTTAGTATCTCATCAGTAAATGGTGTAGAAAATGGGGTCATGTATGAAAACCTTGGTTAGACTATGAAAGTACATGCAAATGAGAATTGCACCTCTTTTATTGTATCATAAAATGATAAAACTCATCCAATGTGATCCCTCTACTAGAAAAATCAAGTTAGTGTCAAAATATAGTTAATTCTAATTTCACATGTCCCTTGTAGTCTCCATTCATTTATATATTTTTTTCTTGATCCGATGGGTTCCTAGCTTCAAATTAATTTTCACCACACTAAGTTCTGCTAGCATGCCCTTCATTTATGTGAAGTTTCAATATAAATAGATCAACATATTCATGTAGCAGAGTTATATTTTTTATGACTATGTGGCCATCCTAATAGTCCCATATCACAACAAGAATTAGTTCATACTTGATAACAAAGTTAAATTTATTTGTCTAAAATGGCTCTAATACATTGGGATATTGGTATTATTGGTATATTGGTTGCTGAAGAAACCATTGGTTTCCTAAAGCCTCAAATGTTAAAGTTCCTTTGTGAGGTTGAACTATATATTATTTGTTTTTGTAGAACTTATAGTCAAACAATTTGGGTGTTCTAGTTATGGGAAACAATGAATGTGTTGAATGACCTTGCTAACTATAATAACCTCCACATAGAGTTAGAAAGTGTCAAATAACATCTCCTACGGTTCTAGCTAGTTGATCATTTGTCATTTCATTTCTTCTTGGAGATATGATTATTTGACAATTGTTCTAATATGTGCACAAATGTATGCACCCATTGTTGAATATGAACACCCTTATCCCCCCAATGTTTTTCACATTGATCCACATATCTAAGAAAGATATAAGTAATATCATATGGAAATCATTGGTTGAAAAGGATATAATTGGAATTTAATGGTGTAGCCTAAATGTACAATAGGAATTATGTATGCAATGTCTATGGTATGTCCTCCCATAAGTGAAATGTGATTTTATCTATTTTCCATCATTTGTAAGGGTATTTTCCAAAGTGATTTTATCTATTTGTTTGTTTTGAAACAAATTTCTTTTCCACTTATTCCACAAATTTGACTATGTCAATAGTTCCATAAAACTTTGGTGAATAGTTGAAATCTATATAAATCCACCTACATGCTTCAAAAATACACATTATCATGTGGATTTCTCATATTTCTCCATGTTGTAACCAATTAATGGTAGCTTCTAATTCTATTGTAAAAACACATGTTGCACCAACTTGAATCTCCATTAGTCATAGGATTTATGGAATCCTCATGATACTTAGTGGTATGATTATACATATGATCCAATGGACCTTTGCCCAACACTTCTTCATCCTTTTCCACATACTTCTCACCTTGCAATGGATCTAATGGCTATAAATTATTTTGGGCCAGGGCTATTTTTTCAAACAAAATAGAATGTTGTTTCAAATTCAACATAGCATCATTATAAAATGCACCGTTGATTTATAGTAGTATAGGGTACGGATCCTTTTCATCCAATATATCAATGACTTTAAATATGAATAATCCTAAACATTAGAAAAATGAATAATTGATTCACCAACTATAGCTAGAAGAGTGAGTCACAATGTTCACTCATCCTATGAAGTCCCAAGATTTTGTAAGAAATATATTCACATCCAATCCTAGGTCAAAAATCATACTTTCCACTCTTCATATCCTACAATTAACTCTTCAAAATAAATTCCTTCTCTTATATTTTCCCATGTACATAGTGCAGAGTTCTATCAATTGTCTTTGTAGGTCATCCAAATAACCATGCAAGTACGCTTAAATTTGTGGTAGATTGCTTCACAATAATTTATTTAGCCATCCCTAAACTTCATCCTCCATCAACTATATTGAAAAAATATAGCATAAATTTTAATTCCATATGATAGATGGTGGTCCATCTTCCACCTCCACAATTGCCACTAGTACATATGGTCAATTTTCCGACACTTTAGTTCCGATAGTTTTGATAGTTCGGAAAGTTCCCAAGTTTTTCTCAATTTTTTTAATCCTGCTAAAAAGCGTTGGAGAAAACGTTGAACTTGCGACGAACCTCTCTAAACGTCGAAATTGCGACAAAAATGCTCCCAACGTCATAATAGAAATGGAAGGTCCAACCATCGGTATTGCGACGAAACACTCCAAACCATCAGTATTTCGATGACTTGCAACGAAAACACTGCAAATGTCGGTATTGTGATGAAAAGCTCCAAAGCGTCGGTCTTGCGATGAAACTTCTGCCAACATTAGTATTGCGACAAAAACGCTTCCAACGTCAGTATTGTGACAAAAATATCCAAAGCGTCGGTATTGCAATGAACTCCAAACCGTTTGTCTTGCGACGGTGCCCTCCAAACCATCGGACTTCCGATGTTGAAAATTTGTATGTTGTGTGTTCACTTAAACAAGGTTTAGTGGATTTGATGCAACATTAAAACATAAATTTTAACATAAGAGAAGGGTGGGTTAATTATTACACTCCCGTAAATTCATATTCGAATAGATTTTTGTTAATTGCTTTTTTGGCTCTATTGTTTGAAATTTATGAAAGTAATTAAGTTCGAGTATAATTTCAAGTTATGAGAAAATTCAAGGTTAGATTAAACTTAGATAAAAAATTATTGGTCTCAATATAATTTTTATTAGTTTTATATTTAGTAATATTAATGTGGATATAAAAGTGTGATATTAAGTAGTTGTTATAAATGTATTGGGTTGATTTTTTTATAAAGTTAAATTCATATAATGTTTTTTTTTAATATTTGGGTTAATTGTTTTTTAGTTTCAGTGTTTGATATAAAAGGAGAAATTAAATTTATGATTTTAATTTATGAAAAAATTAAGAGATATATTAAACATTATTTTTCTCATTACATTTATATTTTTGAGGTTTAGCGAACTTTATATGAGAGTGTAAAGAAATAGAGATTCATATAAAATAATATTGAATTTTTCATTTAAATTAATTTTATTCATATTTACATATTTAAAAGTTTTATTTTTATTTTTTCAAAAAAAAAAAAAATTAATATTAAATATTTAAAATATTCATGCTATTTGTTTTTTAATTAAATACATAATTTATATTATAGCATAATGAAATCAAATATTCATCATTTGATTAATATATTATAAAATGTTTAGGCATAAGTGCACGGAACTAGTTTTGACATCACAACTTATGTGATTGTAAATTCAAAAAACACCTAATAATAATATTATAAGTATATTTTCACTAAATAATATTTATATTAATTTTATACATTTTTTAATCAATTTTTTTATTGTGATTGAATAGTGTAAAGAAAGATAAGTTTATAATAAATAGTAAAAATGAAGCTATAGTTTCAATCTAAATCAATTTCACTCATGCTTTTCCAATACATTTAAAAGCTTTATTTTTTAACTTTTTGGAAATAAAAGTGAGAAAGGATGATATTAACCATTTAATATTCAAAACATTATCTCTTTATTTTTTATGAAATATGTCATTTTATATCACAATGATTCTCAATCAAATAGTCAATGAATGAAAGAAATTAAGTTCTAGTAGGATTTCAAGTTATGAAAAGATATAGGGTTATATTAGAAGTTTTTTCCCTTACCAAAACATGTACATTGTATAAGTTTAGTGGAGATTATATGAGCTTGAGGTTGTGGCCTTTCACACTTATCACAAGGATGCATGGGTTTAATTAAATGGCCATCCATTCACGTGTATCTATCATTCTAGAAATTACACAAGGAGAGATTGACCAAGGAGTTAAAAAAATAGTTCCTCCCAAGGACCCATGGAATGTTATGGTATTTGGTGGATCATATCCCACTAAATTTTCTCCCAAATCCTAGGCCATAGAGACCTTAGGACCCCATGGATTGAGTTGCATGTTTTTTTTCATTTACATTTTTAGATTGAAAATAAATGTCATGAAGTATCTATGATAGCCTATGGATGTCTCAAAATAGTATAGTTGTTTTTTTTCAAAAAGGCTGAATGAATGGTTTTTAACTTAAGAAGGTTCTAAAATTTATTTAATGAGATAGGTGGAATTCCCTTACGCTTTTGACCATTTATAGAATGATTTGTTCCACAATGGGAAACTTAAATATATGTAATGAATCAGATCATATCTTTAACCCATTCCCTAAAAAATATGATGCATTAAGGTTTCTATTTTAATGGATCAAAAATATTTCTTGTACATTTGGGGGCTTAGGCTTAGTTGACATCAAGTTGTGTCATACATCAATCTCCTGAACACTTACTTCAAATACGAAAGTCTCCCTCATAGGATAAATTATTCTCCCTACTCCTTTTCACTCATATCCCTTGCAACATCAAGTTAGGAACAATAGGCCTTGGTTTTTGCATGAAAACAATAATATTGGGAATAGATTTGTTAGAAATGGGAATTTTATATAGACATAAAAAAATTAATTTACCCACACTAAGAAAATTACATCTCCCTCGTCCTCTCCAAGCCTAATTCAAAACAATATTAGCAATTATATGGAAATCGGAGAGCCACCAAGAATCTACGAATATGTTATTATGTAAGAAATGGGGTCCTATAGAACCACTCTTGACCGCAACAACCAAATTATTATCCATCGATTGGCGTGGATGATACCCGCAAAAATATAAGGAACATAAGTTGAAATGATATTTCTACCTTGTATACAAATTGTTAGCACTCCCAAATCATTTGACACCTTTTCAAGATGTCAAGGGTGTTGGGTATGTGTTATATTCTTTCCACGACTAGCCCCATGCAACGTATGTTGCGGGCACGACGAGGGGGGGGGGTCACAAGGGAGACGGCAGCCCCCCTATCGGACGGGGGCATCGCCCGGCTTGTGTTTTGGTGTGCGGACCCACTCATAGGTGCACCAACCCATGTTTTGTGCATGAGTTTGCACATGGTTTTGGGGGTACGATGGTTTTCGGCCCCAGTATTTTGTACATCTGGTCAAGGGAACTACATTTATGTTCTAATCCGGGAGTTAATGGATTGGGGTTTATGTATGCTTCGACATGTATATATATGTGTTGTAACACTAAAAGGAATATAATGAAAAATCAAGTTGGTCGTCCCAGATTTGGGATCAAGGGAAAATCTCTGTTTATACGTTTTATGTTTTATGCTCTAAGCTGTTGTTTATTTTCTGTTATAAGATTCGTGTGTAGATAATTTACATTCGAGGGGTTAAAGGGAAGAAGACAGTGGACTTATTTCATAAAAATAAAATGAAGATGGTATCATGCAACATGCAAGATCTCACAAACCCTTATTACAACCATTATTTTGAAAGTAATAAATGTTGCTCTTGTTATTAAGATATTGTGTTTACAAGAAGTTAAAATTGCTACATTCATTCATGAATCAAACCATGATTAGGGAATGACTAGAATCATTTTTTTAAATAACCAACAAGAAGGAAGAAGTGAAGCTGCAACCCCAATCTCACTAATATGGGTGGAATCCATTATCCAATATAGGTAAGACAAAAGGAAATTGTAACACCCCAATCTGCCTCATAGACCATTCTAAGGGTAGAATAAGGTGTTACTATCACCGACCCGACCTCCAATGCCTTGTCATGGAAACAAGGTCTTATGTCATTTTTTCAAAATATTAGAAACTGAAAATAAACATCATCTTTGTGTGTGTCTCGTCAGTATTTTTTCGGCGATATATATATATATATATATATATATATATATATATATTTTAAACTGATATCCATATCACAAGATATGGTTGTTTGAAGTCATACCATTAACTATTGTCATGTCATCTTTGTGCTAAATGCGCCCCAATCCCCAAACCCCCCAATCCCTAAACCCTTAAACACTAACTCATTATTACCACATGCCCCAATCCCTAATCCCTTAACCACTAACTCATTATTCCTTTAACCCGTAAATGTGCCTAAATCCCCTAACCCCTAACCCCTAAGCCCCCAATCCCTAACCCCTTAACCACTAACTCATTATTCTCCTAAGCCCCCAATTCCATATCCCCTTAACCCCCAATCCATAATCCCTTAACCCCTACACTCATAACTCATAACCCATAAACCCCTTGACTCATTAAATCTTAAGAAACTAACCCCTAACCTATAATCCATGAACCTCATAAGCCATAAATCCTTATCCTCTTAACCTGTGACCCTTAACACCTAATCCTTCACCCTTAAACACCTTAACGTCTAACCCCTTGAACACCTAAATCCCCTAAATCTGAAGTCCTTAACCGCTAAATCCTATGACCCTAAAGCCCTTGGACCTTAACCCTTGACCCTTG
This sequence comes from Pinus albicaulis, assembly GCA_034641835.2. Lineage (NCBI taxonomy): Eukaryota > Viridiplantae > Streptophyta > Pinopsida > Pinales > Pinaceae > Pinus > Pinus albicaulis. The sequence goes on from CM076579.1 coordinate 3,691,513, forward strand.
AAGCCCTTAATCAATAAGTATCCAAGGCTGAAAATAACACCCCAAACCAACGTATTGACCTTCTAGGAGAATCCTTCACCTCTAATTGAGCATATTGGAAACATTTGATTTTTAGAGGACTAGGTATTGGTTATGAGGGTACATGTTTGTGGGTAATGCCATTATTACCATGTATACCAAATATATAAAAAGTAGATAATTTTTCAAGCCTCTATTTGAATCACTCATAATATCCACACTTCATGTTGAGATGGAGCTTGTAGTGCTCTCTCACACAAGGAGTTGGAAATGAATAGATCACTCACAAAGACAAGGCCTCTCTAGCCCTAATGCACAAGGAATCAAATCTCAATACGAATATATATTTTTTTTTAAACAAAATCAATTGTGTCAATTTATAATACTATACATAAGAGAAAATAAAATGATATTATCCACCCTAGTGCTTGAAATAACCTCAAATTAGCCATGAGTGGTGAGCCAAAGGGTGAATGTGGGGCAATAATAAAGTTACACCATGTTTAAATTCTTTTTACATTGTGAGGTTGTTCTCCAATAGGGTTGAAGCATCATCACAAGGAAGCATGGCACATTTTTTTGGGGGAACGATTAAAGTTGTAACACAATTCAAGTTATTTACACCTCCAATATAAATGACATCATTTTATGTTTGAGTTAGATTGTTAGAAAGGTTATTTATAGACAATACATTCAATGTACTTGGAGTTCATCTTTTTAGGGCATCAACTACAATATGGATTTTGTACCAGGAACACTTCATGCAAATGAAAGGGGGCCTTTTTGTTTAACCACATATGCACAAGAGCATTGGATGTTGCCCTTCAGAACCCCCTTGGTGCGTTCAAAGTGGGTTTACATTCATGTCGAGTTGAAACTAATAAAAAATACTAAGTTGTGACCGCCCATGTGCCTTGTGCACATTCATGCGACCCGTTTGCCGTTTTCTCCCTTGTGCTTTCATTCGGGTGGGTTCGGTCGTGCCGTGTGAGGGCACCCAAGGAAATGTGTTCGAGTTGGGTAATCGGGTCGGGTTGGGTCGTGTGAGGGAGGACATATAAAAAATTCTAATTTGTGACCGCTTGTGTGCCTTGTGGTGCATGTTCGTGTGCCCATTTTCCTTTTTCTCCCTTGTGCCTTCGTTCGGGAGGGTCGGGTAGGGTCATGTGAGGGAACCCAAGGAAATGTTTTCGGGTCACGTCAAGCCATGTGAGGGCACCCAAGGAAATGCGTTCAAGGCGGGTCGGGTCATGTGAGCACACACAAGTAAACGTGTCCAGGTCGGGTCGGGTCGGGTCGTGCCGTGTGAGGGTGCCCAATGAAACACATTCGGATCAGGTCATGTGAGGGAGGCCATATCAAAAATGCTAAGTTATGACCACCTATGTGTCTTGTGCACGTTCGTGTGACGCATTTGGTGTTTTCTCCATTGTGCCTCCGTTCAGGCGGGTTGAGTCAAGGCAGGTCGTGTGAGGACGCCCAAGGAAACATGTTCAGGTTGGGTCGGGTCGGCTCATGCCGTGTGAGGGCTCCCAAGGAAATGTGTTTGGTTTGGGTCGGGTTGGGTCGTGTGAGGGAGGTTGTGTCAAAAATGCTAAGTTGTGGCCACCCATGTGCCTTGTGCACGTTCGTGTGACCCGTTTTCCGTTAGCTCCCTTGTGCCGAATTCCTTCGGGTGGGTTGGGTCATGCCTTGTGAGGGCACCCAAGGAAACACGTTCGGGCCGGGTCGGTTCGAGTCGTGTGAGGGTCGTCGTATAAAAAATTCTAAGTTGTGACCGCCCGTGTGCCTACGGTGCACGTTTCTGTGACCCGTTTCCCTTTTGCTCCTTTATACCTTCGTTTAGGCGGGTCGAGTAGGGTCATGTGAGGGTGCCCAAGGAAACAAGCTCGGGTCAGGTCGAGTCATGTGAGGGAAACCAAGGAATCGTGTTCAGGGCGGGTTAGGTCAAGTGGGGTCATGCAAGGGCGCCCAAGGAAACATGTTTGGGTTGGGTCGGCTCGGGGTCGGGTCGTGCCATGTGAGGGCACCCAAGGAAACGTGTTCGAGTCGGGTCATCCCAAGTCGTGTGAGGGTGACCGTATCAAAAATTCAAAGTTGTGACCACCCGTGTGCCTTGTGCACATTCGTGCGACCTGTTTTCCGTTAGTTCCCTTGTGCCTTCGTTCGGGTGGGTTGGGTCGTGCCGTGTGAGGGCGCCCAAGGAAACACGTTCAGGTTGGGTAGGGTCGTGTGAGGGTGGCCATATAAAAAATGATAAGTTGTGACTGAACGTGTGCCTTGTGCATGTTCGTGCTATCTATTTTCCATTTGGCGCTCCTATGTGCCTTCGTTCGGGCAAGTTAGGTTGTGCCGTGTGAGGGTGCCCAAGGAAACACGTTCGGGTCGGGTCAGGTCAGGTCATGTGAGGGAGGACGTATAAAAAATGCTAAGTTGTGACCGCCCATGTCCCTTAATGTGCATGTTCATGCGACCCGTTTTTCGTTTGCTCCCTTGTGCCTTAGTTCAGGCAGGTCAGGTTGTGCCATGTGAGGGCGCCCAAGGAAACACATTTGGGTCGGGTTCAGGTTGGGTTAGGTTGTGTGTGTGGAAAGTTGTAAATTTTACATATTAAATAATTTATATACACTTTAATATCTTATTTATTTATATTCAATTTTTAATTTAATAGTTTATATAATTTTTTATTTTTTTTTAAATGTTATTATTTACATTTAATTCTTAATTCTTAATTTTTAATTTTAATTCAAATTCCCATTCCTGCCTCAAAAAAATTTCACCCTTCACCCAGCCTCCCTATTCCCTCCTGCAAAAAATACACCCTTCGAATCACTATTCCGAACATGCTACTTTTCTGCACGCAGACTCAGGTTGAACTTGAATCGACCCTGCTGAACTGTCCGATGCCCTGTTGAACGTTGAACACATGAATGCTGAATGCATGAGCGCTGAATGATGAACTGACCAACGCCCTGTTGAACCCAGGGTTTGATTCCAAGAAGGAAGAGAAGGCAGAGAAGGAGCTCTTCAATGGTCAATGCCTATGTACATCCTAAATTTAGCTTCTGTATCCGGCCTAACAATCAGGAATTCTGGCACGACTATTTGATTGATTCAGTTGATCTAGCAGTTTGATTTAATCGAGTTTCCATTTCACTATCATCAGCAGAGGAAACAGAACAAGAAATTAATGTTTACCGAAAAGAAAAATAGGCCTTTATTTCTTTATAGAATAGCCCAAAATTCTCGTCTTCGCTGACAAATTCTTCTCTTTTATACAGAAAAACACTCATTCGATCTCTTGTCAGCTCATCCTAGGGCATCTCCATTAGCATAGTTTCACTCATACCTTGGATGAAAAAACCATACAATCTCAGGGGAGGTTCCATAATCATTAGAGACAGGGAGGTATCGTCCCCATCGAAGTTACTTAAGTCTCTCTGCTTAGTATTTTTGTTGTTATATTTTTATGGTAGTATATCTATTATTATTTGCATATATCTATATCAATTTGTATTGGAAATAAGGTACAATTATTCTCTTACAGGAAAGTTGCGTTGCAATAAGATCATCTATGATGTGGATCACTCTTGGAGACCTCTCACAACTCTCTTCTTTATGCCAATTAAATTCATCACCTACAACAATGAATTATGGGTAAGTTCCTTGCCTTGGTGGATAAGACCTTAGGACCTTCCATTCTTCTCTTCATTCTTTTCAGCATTTGGGTGCCCCCTAAAGAATTATTCAATAAGTTAACCCTATATTGTTAATTTAGTTTCCTTTGATAATGTGCTTCTAAAATCTAATTTGAAAACCAAGTGAAGTATCTTAAGAATATACAACTTGAGTTTCAAATAATCAAGATAACAGCCCCTCATTAACCCAGTGTCTCCCCCTCCCCCTCTTTCCTCACCCTGGGGTTTATCAAATTTTCCCTAAAACTGAGTGGTGACTCCATTCTCTTATTTTACCCTCTTTATAAAGCTTTTCATTCAACATGCATTCTCAATGTTGAACATGATTTTTATCAAGCCCTTAACAATATAGAGTCCTACAGGTAGCATCAAGAATAAGACTAAAAAAGAAAAGAGGAATTTGGTGACAAGAAGAAGCCATGTAGCTATTGAAGCTTGAAAAAGCTCAAAGAGAAAGTCCATGTGAACAAGGAGCAGGTTTAGAGAAAGAAACAACCTAGGTGAGGCATCTACCAAGGTGAGAAATACTTGCTAAGGAATAAGAAGCACATTGAGGACTGAAGTGAAAAAGAGAAAAGAAGGTGAGCAAATTGACAAACTTTTGTTAATGGCTTGTGTTTCTTTTAGGTGTTCACCAGTCACTTCACTCCTTATTATTCTCCAATGAACACACTCTCCCTTGAAGAAAACTTGATCCAAATGTCATTGTAAATAGATGCTCTCAATGTCATCAAGTTAACTCCGTAATATCTTCAATTTTTAATGCATTTCACAATCAAAAACTATTTTTTCCTTGGCAAATTCTTGAGATTCCCAGCTACATGCACTTGTTTTGACAATGCTATATCTTTGAATTAGTTAGAAGGACAGAGTTGGTAAAACTAATATATCAATTAAGTTTATGAGAATTTTTATTCCTTGCTCCTGTAACACTTCCTTTATTTCTGCAATCGACAAATTTTCTAAATTGTTTCCAGCATTATCATTTTTTTGTATTGTTACTTGTACTTATGTTTCACAAGAAGGTAAATGAAGATTTAATGAGTGTTGAACCTGAAATATTTCAAGAGTTGGTCATATTACCTTTTTAAATGTCTACAATGAATCTTATGTGATAAAATTTCAATTTTTTGACTTACTAGGCAAAAACAACAAAGAAGATTGTGTTGAAGCCGCAATGTCAGTCTTGCAAGCGTTATTCTCAACATGTGATAAGGGTGAGCTTTTAACAATTTCTATCTTTGAAAGTTTCTATATTTTCAAGGTAAGCTTTTAACCTACTACAACCTCCTACCAGATGCAAGAGTTCAATATTTTTATACATTAATATTTGCACCAAGTACAAGGGCAAAATAGCACCTTCATTGGTATTATATTTTTTGATAGCTTTTATGCTGGCCATTTATTAATCTAAAAATTAGAGTCATCTCATGCTTTCTATTTGTGTCCTTTATGAAGGAAGAGCTTATTCTTTTCATTTTCATTTTATCTGATATTAAGAAGCCTACTTGGCTTTTCAAAGTTTCTAAGATCAAGGTATTTCACAATTGGTTGTATTCAAAAACTTCAAATGAATGCTCATAAGTTACATTGCATAGAGCCAATGCTACTGCAACTTCATGGCTAAAAGTTCTCATGTTTCTATACTTCTCTATATTTGGAATCTAATTTGTCATTCAGAAATTCAAAGCTGATGTGAAAGTATATAGTTCTGTTCCGATGCTTGCAAAGCAGGTATACCGTAGGTTCACATGACTGTAAATGTTTTTTAGTATACCTTTTAGACTGTCGATCATTTCACAAAGTATGAACATTGGATAGTTGTCTCTAGGGAAGTTTTGGATGAGACTCGAAATTACTATGAAAAAGTTGAACATGTTACTGTATTAGGTTCTAAATTATATCAAAGGTTTACCTTGTTTTTTGCGATGGTATTAAGAACTATATGATAAATTTTATGATATGCTCAAAATTATCCATTTTGAAGTTTTGGATTTCTGCAATTCAAGCGGCTTGATAATCTTTGTTAAATGCAGGCTAAATTTTGGTTCAGATGTAAACAGTTTCAGTTTTCTTCAGAAGAGAACTAGAGTTACAATCCCATGGTTTTGATGAGAGAATGGTTAAGGACTCTCCAAGAAACAACGTCCTTGATGGCAAGAAGGTGTGCAAAAGAAGGCACTTTCAGCAAACATAAATATTATGAGTTTTTCCTTAATCATAAAAGATAGATGTTAGTACGTTCTAGTTTATGTTATTTCCTCAAATTAGGGTTCTACTACCCTGCTTATGATTGCTTTTTTTGAAGGAATTAGTGTACAATTCCAAAATCTTAAGCCTTTTTCTCTGGCACAGAGTTTTTGCGGGAAGTTGTAACGTAGTGGAGGCCGTTATGACCTTTTGGAAGTGTATAATGATGCCACTGATAATCCAGGAACCAATTTTTCTCTCTTCTGTATCTTAGGAAAAATTACAAAAGCAGATACATGTAATATTTGTACATTTTACTATATTGCAGGACATTAATATTCACAAGTTGTTCTTGTCTCACACAAATTTTTCTTTCAGTTTGTTTTATTTTCAATGTCTACTTTTGGCTACCTATCATAATTGGAATATATGGCTGGGATTTATTTCATTTGAAAGCACGTTTCTATTGGAAATGAGGACAGTAAAAGGATAAAAATAGAATCAGACAAAATTATCAATCAAAACCACTCAAAGAGAACTGTTGATTAATAGAAATTTTACTCTTTATTCTAATGTTCCTAGTGTTGCTGTCTACTTAATCCGATGGACCACAATAGCAACTCTTCAACATGCATTTTTGGAATACATTTACTTTTTGAAGACTAACTGCATGTAGTTTCCTGTCATCCACACAAAATTGGGATCGGAGAAGCTTCTACTTTCTAACCTTTTTCTCACTTTTGAAGGAATATGAATTTGCATTTAAAACTTGTACTTCATTACAGAATTGTTCATTTCCAAAATTTCAGCTTTCAAATTATTTCTGCTCACATTGGGTGTATACCAAAGAGCTGCAACAGTCAACAGAAGGATGCTTTTCTGATAGGTATGTAAATAGAGTTTTTTTCAAATCTCAATTTTCCTTTGATTGATAATAATTCAAACCATCACTTTTCATTGGTTGACGATTTCTAATCATCTGTGTTTGAGATTTTTCATTCTGGCATGGGGAATCTTGGCATCTTAATATGTAAAACGTATCACTTTGTTCATGTCAACAACCAATTATCGGATTGACATATCTACGAGTAATGATACCATATTGGGAATTAAATGTGTTGATTTTGGTCCAATGTTTATTTTGAATGATTGCATTCGCTTCTCTTTTCATATTGTCCACATTGTGAGTTTGGCTATAGAATGAACTTTATGTACAATATTGTTACCTGATCTCTTTATTTTAAATTCTTCGAAATCACATCTGAAGGGGTTCTCCTAACTTTGTTGATCGAGGGAATTACTTGGACCAACCTAGATGAAAAGTGTGAGAGAAGTCTGAGTTGTCTTACTAGAGCCTTCAGATGAGTATGTGCTTAGATAAAAATTTCATGCCAGTAGCTGAGATACCCAAGAGAGATAATACTCAGGTTGCTGGAAAATTGTTTCAATTAGATACCTAGCATTCCACTAGAAACATAAAGAAAATTTATGTGTGGGAACATACAATCTCTACACTATTGCCTGCTTGACAGGTGCCAAGGAATCTACATTTTAGAATCTCTTTGATAAAGCCTTGTAGCACAAAGGGTAAACAAGGGACCTACCACCATAGTAATAAGTTGCAACTACAGAAATCACATTGATAATGACTGCATGCCAGAGAGGGTCCAAATGGCATCAAGGATATTGGGTTTTCAAGCTCTGGTTTGAAAATCCCTTTATGGATATAGATCCTATTATAGGAGAAAAGTTAAATTCTGCCTACATAGGAAAGCACAAATTCAACTATGCATTCACTACATGCATCTGCCTCAATGGTTTTGGTGGGATTTTTTTATTTTTTATTTTAGTTGGAGCGTTTTGTAAAAGCACTTCCTTGATAGGTATTATCAGTTGGAAATGTAAAATAAGAGAGATTCCTATCACAGGGAAGCTTAAATCCAAGTAAGCAAGAATTGAATGCATGTAGGAGACAAATTCTACGGATAAAGTAATTTCCGTTTGAAGATGGGGGAAAGGCTGAAAAGAGTGACCAATTTCAAGGATCCCAATTTCAGAAATGTGTTCCGGTGATAACTAGGGGTGTAGAGTTCCCATGGAGACTTCTAGGGATGTGATTTCTGAAATGCTACTTCAAGAGTCTGTGAAGCTTGTAAGGCCCCACTATAATAGTTGAAAATTACCCTAACTGCTCTTGATATCATCTGTTTTAAATGAAAAACTCATGACTCCAAAGGGTGAGGCTACCCAGTCATAGTTCACTTGTCCCTAGTATAATTTACATACACGTTCACAAAATGACCATATTCTCCATGGGATTACTTGGTTATGCACTCCTTTTTATGAATCTGTTAGTTGGTTATGATGTCCAACATGTAACCAGTAAGAGGACTCAAAAGAAACCATATTTTGTCTCTTGATTGTTGAAAAAGGTTATACATGTTGATATATAAAGAATAAAATAAACTAGGTATTTTTATTAATGCAAGGATGAAAATATGCTTGATTGTGTTTCATATTATGTTGCAAGGGTTATAGTTCTTGTTTACTATCTACTTCACAAAATTGGGTAGTTAGACCTGTTTCAACTGAAGAAACCAAGGTTTGTGGGTGTGGGTACAAGATTGCCATTTTTGGAATTCATATGAGTGGATGTGTGGGATTCTGCATCACACAACTAAAATCTTCTCATTTTTTCCCTAGCAGGGGATTGATCTCCACAATTTCTTTGGTCTAGACCACTGGACAATAATAGATAACCTGGCGGCTGCCACTAAGGGGGGCATAGACTTGTACCTTTCAACCAAAATGACCATATTTTCCATTGGTGTATATTGATATCAACTGAATTATGAGGGATGGGATCTATCATGCATTACATATATGTTTTGTTATAGATTTTTTGTTGTATTAAATACCAACAAATATTCTACATTTACGTACATAGATATTTTGTATCAAGTTTTTCAGTGATGTACGTGTGGAAGGGCTGGAAACATTGGACTATTTCGGTAATCTTCGTGACCAAAAGCGCTTTACAGAGCAAGGGGATTCCCTTAATTTTTATTCTGAAGTAGTTTTCATCATGATAAATGGATAAAAATGCGATGTGCCTCCACTGCAATTACTTACTGGAAAACATTAACTGTGAATAAATGTTGTGCCTAATGGTGGATCGTGTGTATCTGAGCATGCAGACTTCGCTTGCATTAATTGATCACGAGAAAAAGAAAACATTTGTCATTCCTAAAACTAGATTTCCTGATCAAATTGATTTCTCGAAACCTCATTTGGATTTCCTGATATTGGAGAGAGAGAAGTTATGGTATAAAGACTGTTCTAAGGGATAAGGGTATACAAAATATAAGTTACAATATAGGAAGAAAAGTTTGACCTTTTTAATATAAAAGAACCTAGCTTGGTTGCATATGTGTGTGTGTGTGTGTGTGTGTGTGATCCTTATTCTTTCCTGTGGGGTTATTGGGGTTGAGGTTCTATCTAGTGTTATGGAGGGGTGTTATTGTGTCTTATTCTGATTCCTTAAAGCTATGGTTACTAGCTAAAGCGGGTTTTTGGGTATAGGGTTAGTCATTGTATATGATTTTATTTGCTAGCTATATGATGGATAAACTAAATATAGGGTTATGTTGCTTGTATTGTTGCATCCTAGTTTATCTATGCAAAAGGCTATATAAAGGGGTTGTTCTAATTCATGTGGATAGATGTGTCATTCGGCCTAACCTAATAATAATTTCTTTGTCTTTGGGGAGGTTCGTATCTCAGCCATGTTCTGGTTGTTTTCTCTTTTATGGGGCTTGGTTAATGAGGAATAATATCTGTGTTTATTAGGCATGGTGTCTATGGTTCCTTTCTCTCCCTTCTTATCTAATTAAGAGCTTGAAGTAATATAAATAAATGTAATTCCTTTATTCTAAAAGGGTTTCCCGACCTTAAGAAAACACCTTGAAGGGATGCCTTGGAAGAGGGCACTACTCCTGCGGGCTATCCACCTCTGTATATGTGTATAAAATGATCTTGAAAGTTTTTTACAACGAAGTTAGGGATCTCTGAATTTAAGGACCTTAGCAAAAGGAAAAGTTTGGAGATCCTCCAACGTTTTTTTTCAATATTATTTTGTTGCCACTAGTTATATGATTTATGGGATAGGATCAAAGCATTGCCTCCCTGTTATGAATAAGGTGCCCACACTCAGACCTATGGCTTGGCCAATTGTATGGTCTGTACTCTTGTTAAATTCTCTTTTCACATGGAAGACATGAAACTCCTAGAACATTTGAATCAAAGCTATTATACTTTTGAATAACAAGTTGAGCTTATACCCTTGTGGAGAAGACTTCAAATTGACTTGCTTGATAGTGTTTAAGGAATCTCTGATCACCATTAAATTTTCAGTCGAATATTTCTAAGCTAGTGCAACCCTTTTGACAGGGCATACATCTCTTCTTTATTGTTAGTGGCTGCTCCCAAACTCCAACTATATTTGTATTCTAACTGTCCCCTCGGTCAAACGAGACTCTTAATCTATCTTTGAATAGTGGTGCATGCCTCTAGGATTAGATGGTATTATCACATGCCTTATTTCAGGTTGGCTGGCATCCATGCATGCGTGTACCCTCACCCTTTATAACTCAAGAGTGATGCATATCCTCTTTGAGAACTATGATATGCCTCACTAGCTTCTACCTACAGGACACAATACAATGTTGTTGAAGAGGTGCCCAGATCTACTAATTTTTTTTAACAATACAAAACTATATATATAGTAAAAGATGTGTTGAAGCTCATTAGAGGGCTAAGAATTTGATCATCATCCTTTTCCTACAATATAAAATGGCCCTCAAGGTCTAAAAAAACTTGAAACCTAGCCTTTGAGACCAAATTTCTATTACATCATTACATATTTCTATAAGTATATATTATCTATAAATTTCCTAAACTAAATCTGGATTTAGCAGGCATATAACTAAAAGGTAGAGAAAATTTTTTCCTCCACCATTTTCACATGAGAACTTAGTTGCCCACGATCACGACATTTTATATGGAGAAAAATCTGTTGAGGTTCGGGACCACTACTCAAGGAGACAACACAAAATAGGCAGAAGATATCTGGACCGCTTTAGACTGTACACCCCTTTTCTAAACACCCACAGTGAAGCTCTATCTAGCTTCGAGTTTCTGAATTTCTTCACTGAGCTGGTGAATTAGCTATCTATGGTCAATGATTATCTACATTATAGAATTTAATTGAACGTTCAATACCTCTTCCCAGAAACTGACGCCTTCCATTTTATCTTGTTGGTTGAACTCAATAGACTTTCCCCCTTGGACTAATGTGCTCCTATAATGTGGAACATAATGGGCCGCAAGAGATCAATACAAGTATACTCATAACGAGTTTGTGACAAAAATCAGAATATACTAGAGAGAAAGAAGGAATCCTCTACCAAAACTACCACCACATCTAAAAATGAACACAATAGCGGCCAAGCATCCTCGAGAAGAATACATATCAAACCTTTTCCACAATTCAAGAGAGTTGAACTTAATAACCTGAAGGGGTCTGTGTGCAGGAAGGACTGCCAGGGACAGCTCACTCGCATCATCCCACCTCTAATTTTCACCAAACAGGCCTCTCCACATCTAGATACCTTGCTCCATTATCTCCACTACCTTCCCACAAATGAAGCACACCAGGTGAAATGAATTACCAGCACTCACACCAGAATATCCTCCGACGTTTTTTTTTCAATATTCGTTATTCGATAGAAGTTAAACCAGCTCTTTGATATTTTCAAATGAGCTTACCATTGAAAAAGGGAACATGAGTAAGAGGCCAGTTTTCTTTTTGTTCTACCCCAATGAAGCATCGGTATACCGATGCCATTAAGCGTCGTACATGGTAACGTCGGTAGAGTGACGCACGTCTCGCTTCGTTGTAAGAGCGACAAATGCATGCTACCGTCGATATAGTGACACATCTCTGCCACCATCGGTAAAGTGCCACATCCCTTCTACTGTAGGTATAACGATGACATTCTAGCTTCATTAGAAGCACGACACATTTGTGTCAACGTCATTATAGAGATGAACTTCTAGATTCGTTAGAATAACAACACCTCTGTGCCACCATTGGTATAGCGACGCAATTCTAGAATCGTTGGAAGAGTGATAGAATCTTGCGAACGTCTAAAGAGCGACACAAGCTTGCTAATGTCAGAAGAGTGACACAAGCTTTCTAATGCCAGAAGAGTGACATACAGTTGGTAACGTTGGAAGAGCAACGACCATTTTGAAACGTCGGAAGAAGTGTCTCTTTATTTACAGTTAAGTCAAGTGTCAGAATTCAGACTTTAGGAGAACCGACGTTTTGCCCCACCTTAAAGTGTCACTCTTGGGACACCTATGTGTCGCAAGAGCGACATTTTGGCCGTCGGAAATTGGGCCAAATGTACTAGTGATAATATGCTCCTTTGGAATATTAGTTACCTTGATATTAAATCTTTGGAAGTCCTTAATGTGCTCCTCCATCAAACCCTCTTGTTTGAGATTTGTCAATTGGTTAAAGAAGTTATTTCTATTTTTATCCTCATAAAGTGTTATCAACTCTTCCATAAAAAATTTCCAAGTGACAATTTATTTGTGAGAAAAAATCCATAGGTACAACAAAAAATGATTAGGTTCTAAATATAAAGATGCAATTTGTACCTTTTGTGTTTGTGGCACATCATGTAGATTAAAGAATTGCTCCATCTGTAGTATCCATGTTACTGGATCCTTACCATTAAAATTACTCATATCGATCTTTGGAATATGGTTGATCTTCAACCTTGAGTTAGAGTCTCTAAAATCACGATTCACATTTTTTTTGTTCTCATCATGAGTTTCAATGATCTAGGTGGATATTGGTGTCCAACCGCCTATTCCACTTGGGGCCCCAGCATTTTTTCTTTCAGTTTTTCAGTTTCCTTAATTGTAGAACATTTTACTATTTCTAGCATTTTTTTCGAGTCCTAAACTTCCGGGGCCGTTTTTTGGGAAAACTGGGAGAAATTTCTTTTGTGATCAATGTTTCTCACACAAAAAGTTGTATTCCTCGGATATATATCCTAACAAGGTATTTTTCATCTCAAACAAAGATCGTATGCCAAAGTTACTTCCTCGGGAAGTTGATGTACCAATTTAGCCAAATAGGGCCCATAGTTTTGGCACTTAATCTCCTAGAGTTAGGTTTTTGGATGTTTAGGGTTTTCCATTGTTTCTCAATAACAAATAGGCCTTCAAGCCTCATTGTAACACATTTAAGAGGCTTGTAGCCACCACATATATTCTTAGAGATAAGCTACCAGCACCCTAGCTAGTTTATTTCCATTATGTCTCTAAGCATATTTCAGTTATTTGTTATTAATGAAACAAAGTTTTATTTCTGCTACATCTCTATGTTTATGTTTACTTCTATCTTTCATTGTGTTCCTATAGAAATCTAGATCAGTAGTATCAGAGTGGTATGCTTGTTCTCGGTCCTTATTTGCATGTCCCCAATGAGGTTGGACTATAAAGAGTTAGGGCTTGATCTGGTTGAACCTTTGCAAGATCAGTCTTGCGAACCCCGATGACCGCCCATAGGGGAAGAAAAGAAAGATGAGGGAGCATGATATCCTATCAAATATTTCTTTAGGATGCCCTAAAGAAACAAAGGAACTCGATGATGGATAAATTTTCCCAGATCCTTCAACGGATGCCCATAAGTGGCGCATCTACATCCAGTAGCTACTCTGGAGGTGCCACTCCTTTTAAGGTACAAGTAAACTTTGAAATTCCCATATTTTAGGGCCAAATATATGCAGACGTCGTAGGTATATGGTTGAATCTATTAGAAGAATATTTCTCGATTCATGACATTTCTGATCGAGAAAGGATTAATTTTTCACTTCTCAAAGTCGCCCGCCCATGTCAAGGACTATTGGGAAACCTACTGGGAGAAAAAGTTCGAGGGGGAACCCTCTCTATTCTTGGCCACACCCACTTGGAATTCTTTCTTAGACACCATCAAGGAACAATATTATCATGTGGGGAGCTATGAGGACAAATACATACAATGGACTACGTTGTGGCAGCAAAGGGATTAAGCTATGCATGAGCTGACGAATTTGTTCCATACCCTGTGCAAAAATTTGGATCTCAAAGATTCAGAGAAACATTTCGTGTTGAAGTATCGTAGGTTTTTGCAGAGATACATTCAGGAGGAAATGGAGTTCCTCAAAATCTCTTCGCTTGGTGCGGCTTGCCGGTATGCTACCAAGATTGAGAAAAATTTCAAACAGAAGAAGCAAGACTTTGGACTTGCGAATAAGAAGTTGGGGAAAAGTGCCCCCAAACCATCGAACAAAGGAAAAATTTAAGGCGAGGTGGCCCAAGAAAACCCACCAAATCTACAAGCAAATAACAAAACCGAGAAGCCAAAGAAAGACACGAGAACGTGGTGTGAGATCCATAAGAGCTCCACTCACAACACAAGTGAGTGGCAAGCCAAGAAGTCACTAGTGACCGAGTTGAAGGCTTCTAAATCGAATGCATGATCCAACTCTGAATTAGAACTCGACAAGGGGAATGACAAAGAGAATAATATTATCGATTTGGATCCCAATGCACCGTCCCCACAATGAAGATCTGGAAGGAGGAACCAGAAGATCTAGAGGAGGGGGAGTGCCTCTTCCACTTCAAAATGTGGGTAAAGGGTTCCCCACTGCACTTCATTGTCGATAGTGGGAGTAAAAAGAACCTCATCTCACCAGAGGTCATGAAGTGGTTGGGCTTACTGACCAAAACACACCCACAACCGTACACCATCGAGTGGCTTCACCAAGGATGGGATCTCCACATTAGCCAACAGTGCAACCTTCCCTACAACATCAAGCCCTTCATGATGAGGTATCATGTGACATTGCTCCTCTTGATGTTTCTGATGTATTATTAGGCCAACAATACTTGTGGAAGCAACATGTTGTGTATGAGCCGCAACTTCATGTTGTTATTGTTACTTTGGGCAATAAGTTGTACAATATACCGGAGGTAACACCACCTACCTCCATCTCTTTGGTTAAAGAAAAAGAATGCAATAAGCTCATTTCAAAACCCAAGAAATTTTTTTTCCTCGTGATCCACCCTCAGGGAAAGAAGAAGATTGTGGCCACGACCTCTAGACAGGTGTTGAGCCTCCAATTTGTCATAATTTTTTTGATGAAACCATCCATTTTCACATCATTCCATTCACCCATTATCATCATTTTTAACCATATTTCTTCATAAATGCATCAAATTCCCGCATACATGTTTACAAGGTTTATTATTATTCCTTCTATTATTTTTAATGAATTAAAGAGAATTATGCATGGTTTTACAAATAATAGTTTGAAAGTTCAAGTTTTTATAGTTTCCACAGTTGTCTCCATGGTCAAGGTAGTAGCACCACTCTAGAATGAAATCCAACATATGGAAATTGTTTCTAGAAGCTCCAATATGGATTGTTGTTGGTGAAATTCCACCCAACTCACACATGTGGATCTCCAAGAAAAGATCAAGGGAAAATCACAACAGTTTTGACCAGTCAACTTAAAACATGATTTTTGAGAAACATAAAGTGAATCTCGCAAAAAAACAACATGGGTTTTGTTCATCACGGTCACAGTTAAGTTGTCATTGAGAATCTTTCCCGAATTAATTACCATTTGGGATATATTTCAGGCTCTTTGGAGCCCTATTTTGTAGTTGCATGAGCAAACATTGCGCCCATGTGTCAATAAACGCCTAGTCAAGAAAACAAAGTTTGGAATGTGCCTCATAAAATTCTTGGCAAATAGGTGTCCATTTAGTTATGATATTTAGCCAAATGAATCTCAATGAAATTACATTGCAACCTCTATATAAACACTCCATTGAAACAAAGAGGAGAGGCTAATTTTCTGAAGCATATTGTGAAGTTTTAAAACTCTATTTTTCATTCCTTTTTAATGAAGAAGTATCTTTAAGACTTGATGTGCACCTAACTGTTGGAGTAAATATTTGACCACCTATTTGTGGAGGGCCCCTGAAAACAGTGAAGGTTATGTATTTTATGTTTTTAATGTAGTTGTTTTCATGTTTTCAATTTATCATTTGATGTAGTTATTTTCAGAATTCCAATTTGTCATTTGACGTAGTTATTTCTAAAATTTCAATGTCATTTGTTGTATTTACTTCCAGAAATTCATTTTTTTTATTTGATGTAGATGCTTTCATAAGTCTTTTTTTTATCATTTGATGTAGATTCATCAATATTTCCTTTCGAATTGTCAAATTGCAGAAGATTCATAGTTTTACTTCTAGAGTAGAAGTGATTTATTTTAAAGTAGTTTTACAAGTTCATGATTGATTTATTTAAAGAGCATGAGTGATTTATTTTCAAAACATTAGTGATTGAGTGATTTCCTTTCATCATATGAGTGCATTCTTTTCTGTTCATGAGTGATTTCTTTTCAAGAGCTATAGTGATTTCTTTACAAGTTTCATTTCCATAACATTTCATTTCAAAAACATAAAAATATATAAATTACCTTTTTTAGAATTCAATTTTATCTTCATGCACAAGATTTTTAGAGAATAAGAATTTTTAGAGACTAACAAATAAATTAGTTAAGATTTCTTCATAAGATAGAGAAAGTCTGTTTCAATTTTTACAGAGTAAAAATCATGTCGATTTTTAGAACTTAGTTGTAATTTAAATTTAGCAATTTCATTAGGAACATAAGAATAAAAACATGATTAGAAGTAATCTCTGCAAATCCAATCATCACACCAATAAACTAAATGAATAAAAGAGGCTTCTAGCATATATTGTGCACTTGCACTTTACAAGTTTACCAACTTCGGTCAATAATTTATGTAATCAATTTAAGACAATTAAATTGACCAAAAATTTTGGCGCTGTTGTCGGGAAAGTGTAAATAGGAGCCTTTTTCTTTTCATTAAAAAAAAAAAAAAAAACTCCAATCACCTACCACACCCACTATATCACGTGTTGCAGTAAGAGCCACACATCCACAACATGAATTCTTATTTTTGTAGGTAGAAGAAGATGTGACAAAGGAGGTTGAAGAAATGGAGGAAGATGATGAAAATGAGGAAGATCCTTTTGGATTTCCCATTCAAGAAATTGATGCCAATAGTCATATGAAGAGCATCCCTCCATCTGTACTTCCTAATTTCAAATATATGAGATCAGAAGACCTGAAAACCTTTCTTTTTGAATTTGAAATAATTTGTAGATATTATGGATAATCATTACACATTCAAAAATTGAATTTGTTTCCGACAACATTGAAGGATAGAGATCTTAGATGATTCATGACTTTAGGAAAAAATTATATAAGGACATGGGATGATATGAAAAGAGTATTTTTGGAAAAATATAAATATTATTGCATACACCATG
>CM076579.1:3709006-3801762 GCA_034641835.2 Pinus albicaulis
TCTAACTCCGTGGACCAATAACAACCGCCCCATCACCGTTTAACCAAGACCCCAAGGACACCTCTTAGTTTACTTTAAACTTTCCTCATGGGTTGTATACGATATCAAGATTTACTAGTAAATATTTTAAAGTTTTACAATAAATTAGCAACATAAGTGAATAGTGAATACATATCGGATACCACTAACACTTCTCATAAGAATGCAAACTTTGACCAATTCAACAGTGTAGTCGGGTAAATTAAAAAATGCGAGTGATATATTAGCTGATGTTATTGCTTTTGGTAATTAGCAAGGTGACCAATTCAAAAATGTAATTGGGTAAATTAAAAATGCAAGTTATATATTGCTTGATGTTATTGCTTTTGGTAATTAGCAAGGTAGAGGGAAATAAAACACATAGTTTATGAAACAAGATGTTAAAGGTGAAAGTGGTAAATTAGAAAAAGATGAAAGTGATAAATTAGAAAATTATTTTGTAAGAGAATCCGTATTCATTATCAATACTAATAAAAAAGCAATTAACTTGTGTCATCAATATTATTATGGAGGATCGTTACTCCCATAATGTGTCATTAATTTTCAACCAACCCAACTTGAAATAATATACCGCAGTGGCCAAAGGCAGGCCTATAGACGGTACATACTAAGCTATTATATAAGAGAGCTCCAAAGTAAATTAGGATAAACTTTGTGGATGGATCACCAATATATTATATACATTATGATTAGATTTTGTAAACTCAATCTCAGCTTTAGATTGTGCTAACCCCAACCTGAGTTATAATAAATAAGTTTAGATATTTGTAATTTTACGTACAATAAATTTTTAAGGTGAACCTCAATGTGTTTTAGACGTCGAACCTGACGTGCACAGTTTTTCGGCAACAGTAAAATACTTGCTGAAATTTTGAATACGTCCTACCAGACATCAATTTCCAGGCCTGGTGGAAAGTATGTGTGGACCCGAAATAATTGGGTCCATTCAAAATAGTTGATGAGTCAACCTTTATCCGAAATTCAAATTGTTTTGTGCGTGACATCTAAAATTGCCCACAAAGTCCAAAATCTGACTCGTGAGTCTGCTTCCACGTTCCTACCAATAAGGCTCGCCCCATACCGTGTGGACCAAGTGAAATTAAGTCCATCACTACCGTATTACCGTATAAGACCGACAAACTATTGAAGTGATGTTTATAATTATTGATGAAGCAGGTAAACGGAATTGAATAAAATTGTAACCATTATTCCGCTGTCTATACACTGCACATTCTTAACTCTCCAATGGCGAACAGAGTCCATGGAAGGGGTTCTGCATACTCTCTCTTCATCGCCCACATAAATATTGTTGTTCAGCTGTTGATCATTACTCTGGATGGACAGATTGGCAACGGAGCAGTGCCGGAAATGCCGACATACAAGTGTGACAACAGCTCTAGCTATACAGAGGGCAGTACTTTTGAGAGCAATCTGATTTTGTTATTGGATAGCCTTGTTCAAGGTGCGAACCAAACTGGGTTTAAAATCTCTTCTTATGGCCAAGGTTCTGACCAAGTATATGGCCTCCTCCAATGCCGGGAAGACATAACAGTCGAACAGTGCTCCACTTGCTGGGAACTGGCAAGGACTAATCTTCAACAAAATTGTTCCAAGTTCCGTGGTGGTAGTATCTGGCCCTTTCACTGCTTCCTACGTTATGAAGTCTATAATTTCACCGGAATACTGGACACAGATTTAGGGTCTATTTTCGGTGAAAGCTTCGGCGTCTTGACTGGTGTCTTTGTCCCCACTGATTTTCAAATAGCTGCTGAGAATCTCTTAAGTAATTTATCAGGGAACGCAGCACTTGAAACGAAAAGATCTGCTTTGGGTACAACTGTAGACTCATCTCAAACGATCTACGGTCTGGTTCAGTGCACCAGGGATATATCTAGTCAATACTGCACGAGATGTCTAACTTACGCAATCAATAAAATATTCACATCTTATTCTGGAAATCAAGGAGTTCAGTATTGGAGTCAAAGCTGCATAGTTCGTTATGAAATATATCTTTTCTTTAACATGAGTGCACTTTCACTAACCCCTGGGGAAGCACCAGTGAATAAACCACCGAAGCAGATCACACCATCCAGTAATACACCACCGAAGCAGATCACACCATCCAGCAATACCCCTGCGGAAGGACCAGTGAATACACCACCGAAGCTGATCACACCATCCAGCAATACCCCTGCGGAAGGACCAGTGAATACACCACCGAAGCTGATCACACCATCCAGTACTAGTGGGCAAATCAAGCATTCAAACAAAACACCCATAATATTAGGTGTTGCGGGTGGCGTTTCTCTGGTGTTAATCGTATGCGCGTTCGCAACTTGGAAAAGTATGAGGTCCACCCTAGTTCGAAGGGGATACCAAGGTATTATTGCCACATGATTATATGAACTTATAGGTATGGCATGTTATTGACATAATATTGAGAGTTTTTGGAGAATGGCGTATTTTGTTTTTTTAAATTTAAAGTTTTTAGTGAATACTTTATCCATTTTTAAAAATAGGAAGTCAGATCATAAAATGAGAAGAGTGCTGGTGTCTTGTTCTTGAAAATGGGTGAAGTGTTTACTAGAAACTATCTTCACGAACAGGAAACCAGATCATTAAATAAAAAGAGTGTTGTCCTCTTGACCCTGAAAATGGATGAAATATTTATTGGAAAAATAAGACTTAACAAACAATATACACAGTTCTCCAAAAACTCTAAACATTATATTTATCCTAATAAAAATATCCATTTACATACATGTCTAGACTCTAAACCCGCTGTTTGATCTACTATTACGCTTTGCACATGCTTACACCGGGCCTCAGACCGTGACTGCGATTGAGCGTGTTCAAGATGCTTTTAGATTTGTACACCATTACATACACAAACAAAGAGTGGATGGATAATTATATTGTTTTCAGTCTTTATGGTTTTGTAGAATGTTCTCTGAATAATATAGGCTATAGATTTTTTTGAATAGATTTAAAATTCCTCTGCTTTTGGAACTTTCGCTTTTATGGTTGAATCTCCATTATCTGTAGAGCTATGGACATAGAAATATCTCTATATAGCGTTAATAAGCAACGCATGCCAATTTAAGCCATGGAGTTTGATTAGGCTTGTTTTGGAGTTTTTAGAAATTTAGGCCAAATCTGGTTTAAACTCTGTTTATAAAGGTATATATTAATTTAGCATTTTTAGAATTTTTTTGGGTTAAAATTTAAATTGTAAAATGTTTATAACCAGAAAAATTTTCTATAATAGATAGATTATGTCTTTTATTATTTCAAAAAAAAAATGTTTTGTATTGATTGTAATAACAAGTTTTACACTATTTTTCAGATTTATGATACTTTTATACAACCGAACATAAACATAGTTGATGAGTTTATTGGAATAAAAAATCAACTTAGATTTATCTTAACTCTTAATGTACTGAGGGTTTAGAGGGATTAGAGATTTGGAGATTTGATCTTTCTCTGCCCTTGGTAAATCTAAAGTTAAGATGAATGGTTTAATTACACTTTTAAATAAGTTATATTTCACATAAATACTATAGATGAATACCATAGCTTATTATTATTATTATTATTATTATATTTTTATATGGTTATTTTTAATTTTATTTTGACAAAGTTAAAATATTTACATTAATTAATTTATTTATTTTTGTTTTGATTTTTATGTAATTTGACTTGATCAAAATATTAAACATTAAATTATAATATCTTTTTCATATTAGACTCTTTAAACAATAATTTAACCTGCAGACCTATAAATCTATCTATTTTTATGTAATGATTGATTGCAAGTATATGATAAAGTGTTACAAATTTCCTGATATAAAGTTTATATATGTATATGGTCCTCATATATTAATGAAATTTTTATTTGGTGTGTTGTAGCATATTGCGGATTTACTCTGTTCGTACTCGCTCCGACTTTCTCTGTTCTGTTCTACTCTGCTCTGTCCTGATTTTCTTTTTGGTATTCTGTTGTGTTGTAGCTCACCTGCATCTTTCAGATTCACCAAGTCCTTATGGCGCTGTAAAATATATCTCTAAATATGATATTGTGAATTATCACAGATACGAACCAATACGAGCCTTGGCACTTGTTAAGAAGATGCAGAGTCACCAAGTCCTTATGGCGCTGTAAAATATATCTCTAAATATGATATTGTGAATTATCACAGATACGAACCAATACGAGCCTTGGCACTTGTTTAACCTCTTAAAGTGCTTGTTAAAAAATTGAAAACGTTTTTTAGATTGTGAGATAGATTTTTAACAGAAATTAGTATATTAATATGTTTTAGTTTAAAAGAATTTTATAAAAGAATTTAGAAATTTAGGTAAGGCTATGAAAATTTTGGGCAAATATTTTTAAAAATCTAGATTATAGTAGTTAAATTTTAATATACTAGGTATCCAAAGGGTTTTTGATGGTGTTAATTCATTTCCATCATAAAAAATGCAATTTAAATACTCCAACTACTTGATTTTTGGAATTTTTTTTTACCCACAAAAAATTAATCTTATTATCTGATAAACAACTCCTATTAATGATGTTGAGAGCTTCCGGAGAACTGTGTGCATTGCTCATTGAACCCGATGTTTCGAGTGAACACTTCACCCATCTTCAGGGCAGGAAGCCAAAACATCTCGAAATCAGTTCAACCAGCAATGCACACAGTTGTCCAGAAGCTCTTTTGGCTTCCTACCCTGAAGATGGATGAAGTGTTCACTGATAGAGTTCAACTAACAATGCACACAATTCTAGATAAGCTCGCAACATCCTTATATTTATGACTATGAAAATGTCTATTCTCTAACTCCTATTAATATTATTAAATTAATTTTAATATTAAAATATTAACCAATTATATTCTGTTATTTAATTTTTATATTTATCTCATAATGTCGCTTGTTACACATCTTCCTGCTGAAAAAGGTAAAATTCTGTTTTTTGTTCGTTATAGTTGTAGTTCTTTATTTTCATGATGTAGATAATGAACCAGTCGAAGAAGGCACACTCCTCGGGCACGACCGACAGATAATATTTACAATGGGAGAATTAGTCGCTGCTACTAAAAACTTTCATGACGATAACAAGCTCGGACAGGGAGGATTTGGCCCTGTATACAAGGTAAACTAAGCTAAGGAAGCTTCTCTGGTTTTATAATCTTAAATTATTATATTACGCGGACTACTCTGATTGCACCATTGAACTTTGGATGTACGAAGGCCATCAATCTTAAATCCTTTACAACATTTCCATACGAATCTTCTGTTTGAATCCTTGGAATCAAGCTTAAATGCTTTGCAAAATTTTCATCGTCATCTTTTGTTTGAATCTTTCAGGGAATCACTCCCGATGGAAAAGAAATAGCCGTGAAAAAGCTGTCCTTGAGATCTACGCAAGGAAGAAAAGAATTTATGAATGAAGTTAAATTTTTGGCCAAAGTTCAACATCGAAATCTTGTGAATTTACTAGGTTGTTGTGCAGAGGGATCGGAAAGGTTGCTTGTTTATGAATACTTACCCAATAAGAGCCTTGATCAAATCTTATTAGGTGAGTGATTCCGAGCCCCTTTTATGTATATGTCGATAGAAAACATTACTCTTTCAAAAGTTTATGTAGTCATCATAATAAAATAGTGTTCTGAATATATATATATGGATACAGATCCAAACAAACGCAACCAGCTTGATTGGCCTAAGCGTTACAACATCGTAATGGGACTAGCTCGGGGGCTTCTCTATCTACATCAGGATTCTCCACTGAGGATTATTCATCGAGATATTAAAGCAAGCAATGTGTTGTTGGACAGGGAACTTAATCCTAAAATAGCAGATTTCGGCTTAGCAAGACTTTTTCCTGAGGAGGAGACTCACGTCAGCACAAGAGTTGTTGCTGGAACTTAGTAAGATTTCAATATATATAACCATAATTCTTACATTGCCAATGCATATATATGTTAGTCCATTCTAACATTGCCAATGCTGATTTGATTTCGAGTATTGATAGTATTGTGATTGTAATTTATTCCATCTTTATTTGGGGATTTACTTTATAGGATTTCCTGTGCAAATAAGGTGTCATTACCCAATTTTTAATATTTGGCCTCATTATGCAGCGGGTACATGCCACCGGAGTATGCCATGCAGGGGCAATTATCTATAAAAACTGATGTTTATAGCTTTGGTGTTCTTCTCCTGGAAGTTATTGCTGGAAGAAAAAATATTGATTACAATTTGTCACATGAAATACAAGTTCTTCTAGGATGGGTGAGATACTGTAACTGTTCTATCCTAGATTGAGCGCATATCTACCTTAACTTACATAAACAGTTGTATCCTTAACTTACCTTGTTATGTAGTTCATTCATAAACAGTTTAACAAAGCATGGTATCACGGATTGCAGTCTATCTTATTAATCTCTCCATCTCCTGTGGTGGCTATGTAGGTATGGAGATCATACGAGGAAGGAAATGTTGCGCGGACAATTGATCGAACCATAATTGAAACGTGCGATGAGGGGCAAGCGTTGAGATGCATTCACGTTGGACTTTTGTGTACACAAGCCGAATCATCACTTCGTCCATCAATGTTTAACGTCATTTTGATGCTTTCAAGTGATTCGGCGGCGTTCTTACCAGATCCCACAAAACCTGCCTTTGTGAGTTCTCGTGATTCCCAAAACACCAAGTCCACCAGATCTGGCTCTGGGTTGTCACATGCCTCCGCAAACACACCTTCTTCAAGGGCACATTCTTCTGTGTCTTCCGCTCACATTGCTCGAGTTCCTGCATCTAACGCTGATGCTTCCATTACTGACTTGGTACCCAGATAAAGCTAAAACTGCTGCTGAAATGAAACAGATTTCAATTATAACTGTTATGTCAATTAATGTGTTTCAACGAACCCCTTAATGATAATGATTCTAGAAGTTTTTAGTGAGATAATGATACTAAGTAGTCTTTAATGAGACTTTTTAAAGATTTTTATGGTGGTTTTTTATGGTTTAATTTTTTTTAAAATTTGGTAAGAATTTATTGAAAATAAAAATTTGTTGGGTAATTTTATACAATCTTGTGTTTTAGACGTTTTTTAGAATGCTGAATTTATATATACTATCAAAAAACCAGTTTAAATAACAGAAATCAAGATTTTACTTCAAAATTTTCACTCAAATTCCCACACCTTAAATTCAAACAATTCCATAATAATATCAATAAAAATTTAAATATATGAAGCACGCAGTGACATAGAGAGCTAAATGTAAGTCGCGATTAGCATGAAATTTTGGGTTGTTTGAAATTTAACATTTTGGTTTTGAAATTTCCAAAGAGTTCCTTAACATTTAATGAGGTTGGTTCTTATACTTTTAAACAGTTATTTCAAGTAAAATAAGTTCAAATAATCTTAGATCTTACACTATTATATTTTGGAATTTTGTTTTTTATATTAAACTTTTCAATCAATTATATCTATAAGATTTGTGGTTTTGGTAGACTAAATTTTAATGATGGGATTAATCTTAATGATATCATGACTTACCAATTCAAATAAATTAAATATTTTATAAAAATATATATTTTTTATATCCAAAAATTATAGAAAATAAAAGTATTTGAATTTTTTAATAAAAATATTGATGGAAATAAGATATATAGATTGAAGGTTTATAAGAATAATGGTACTCGTCAATTCAAGGTCTATAAGAAGAATTTTATTTGGGTTTTTCTTTCCAAGAAGGAGAAGTTTTGGTCTTGGCTTGAAGAATCTAAATCTTGTGTCTCTTGTGTATTGATAATTGACTTGATGAAATCAGAATAAGATAATGAAGATAAGATCTAAGTAAAAGAAACATTACAAGTTCACAAGTAATTATCATAAAAGAGAAATTGAATTAATTGCCCTAATTTCTCAACATGGTATGAGAGCTAAGTGTTGAAAACTAGAAAGGGCTATTTGGCAAGAAGACACACAAGTTTCAAGAAATCAAGGATCAGTTTCTCTAGAAAGCATCAAAGCAAAAGTCAGATATCTACATTGAAGAATCAATCTTCAAATCTAAGAAGATCTTCATTCATTCAAAATCGGTAGTTTGCAGAAATTGGAAAGTCATCTCAAGAAGATCAAGGACCTTTCTCAAAGGACCTATACATCAAGACATAGTCAACATCATTGAGGACATCGAAGCATCACCATCAACAAATATTTGGTGTTGAAATCAAATCAACATTGTTGAAGTCATCATCAAGCCATCCTTGATCATCATCATCGTCATCATCAAGGATTCAAGGTGATAGAGCTCTCATACACCACTATTGAAGAAGTTAATCTAAGAGGGAGCTCTTGATGGTATCTAAATCATCATCAACAAGGAAGTTGATAGAAGAAGATAAACATCTACTCAAGTAAGTATATTTATGACTTCATCTGAATTTGTCAAAATGTATTTTTGCAAAGAAAGCAACAAACTAGTTGGGGTTTCAAACTTTCTTGCATAGAAGAAAAGGACAAATCTAAATATTATTGAGAATGAAGTCATGGACTATATCAAAGGGTCGGTAACTAAACCTTCAAAAGAAGATACTCAATGGAGACATAAGAGCCCAAAGTATTCTTATAGAATCTATAAAGTACTCTCTCATTCGCTATGTATCAAAACTAGAATCTTCAAAAGAAATATATGACAAATTGATGGATTTGTTCTCAATAAGTACTACAGGGGAGGAATATCATTGAGACAAGAACTATACAAGTTGAATATGTCAAGATAGCAGAGAATCACTTCATATTTTATGAAGATTTCTGAAAAACTATATCAACTCCATGAATTGGGAGAAGTAATGTTTGATAGAGAAATGACTGCAGAGGTGTTGAATGCTTTACCATAGGGATGGAGAAACTTCACTTGAAGTATCTATGGGAAGAAATAAGCAACACCATTCTAGGATATATGGTCTCTATGTAAGATAGAAGAGACAAGGTTAAAAGCTAAAATTGATATAGGATCAAATGAAGAGAATCAAGCCTATGCTGCCATGTCAAGAATAAAAGGAAGTATTAGTAAGTTTGGCCCTCAAAAGAAAAGAAGAAACAAGTATAAGATATGATGTTATGGATATAATGAACTTGGGAACTACAAGAAGGATTGTACCAAATCTAACGAGGACAAGAGGAAAAACGAATAAGCTCGTATCATCAGAGAAATTGAAGAACCATATTCAAAAGAAAGAAGAAGTGAAAGCTCTCTATTATGATTCATATTGTCTTCCTCTTTAAGAGGTATCTTTCGGTTGTAAAATAGTATTTTAGGAAGCATTGCATATTATTTAGATACATCACTCTAGAATTGGCATCATGATGCAAGCATTGAAAGAGGATCACTCGTCATAGGAGAATGTCTGAAAACATTTATGTGACATCTATGCTATGAGATAAAAGTGACTCCTCGGAACGTCAGTGAAAAAAAATTTTATGTAAGGCAGTCATCCAGATCAAGGGTTATCATTCAATAATCAATATGGAAACATGTGCTGACATTTTCTAATGGAATCCTCTTTGTATTCACTAGTTAGAAAAAAAGAAAAAGGTTTCTTCCAGAATTCTAACTTGCAGAATTCTTAGATTAGAATATGATGACATATTGTTGAAGCAACTCATAAGAATGAAACTCTTTCATTCTAAGGAAGCCTGCTACAGGATGATTTAAAAGGAAAAGAATGAGGTACATGTATATATATGGTGACACTAGATGCTATGAAGTCAAGTCATGTGGTTGCATGTAGTATTCTTCTATCTTTAGAAGTATGATCAAAATAGAAAGCATGAACTCTTCTGATGCACACATTTCCAAAAGGCATGATCTACACTAAATGAAATCAACATAATATGTCCTCATATGGAATATGAGGTGATTGTACATGATCAAGGAACTACACAGTGGAAATTCTTGGGAATGAAATCAAATTGTGTGGAGAAACAAAAAGGAAGATATCATAAGAAGTAAAACCATGGAAAGAAGCAATCAACATCCAACGAAGCCAAGAAGACTTGACTAGAAAATCTCCTCGGAAGATATGTAGACTCTGATAGAATTCTGGAAAATATTGAGACCCTTGACAATGAATATCTTTAGGAGATGTGTGAATCTGTAAACAAAGGATGTTGATGCCTACAAGAAGATGTCATGGTGACATCATTAAGGTAACTTTTGATTTAAAAGTTCATATTTATTTTTAATTAATATCTAATGAGCTTATGCAGGGCTGCCAAAGGGAAGTATATGTATTCCAAAAATTGATAACCATATGATAAGATGAAAGATCCTTGGGAGAAGTATGTTTGAAGAAAATAAACATGACATGAAGCTAGACCAGATAAGAAGATTTATGGATCACGTTCTGACAGAATACATGACTCTTAGATGAAAGTGAAGGATGATATGTGACCTAATGAAGAGATCCTAATGATGAAGGCTCCTCAACTATAAATAAATTCATAACATTGAAGGAAGGAGTTCTTCATGAGAAGTTGGGTATTTTCATCATTGTTGCTGCAGGTCCCTGATTAAGAGGGAGCCTGGTAATAAGTTTATTAATTGGAAGAAGCTTTGTAAGTCCTAAGCGGAGAGGGAGCTTAGGTACATTCCTTGTATAGTAATGAGTACATTCCTTTGTGGAATATTTCTAGCCTAGTTGAGAGGGAGAGATAGACATGTCATTTTGGTCTTCATTTAGGATTAAAAAAATTAGGATTGGGTAATCATTTGGCATCTGATACCCACCATTTCCATTATATGATGATTCATATCTTGAGAGTCTATGGTGTGGCCAAATTTTGTCATATGCATGTACTTTTCTTGATACCATCCATGACACTTTGAGGGAGCATGACCTATGTGACACATAATAGGTACATAAATACGTAACTTTTGACTCTTATAATCAAATTATACATTTAAGTGATTGGATAATTCCACACTTATTCATATTGTTGTTGAATATTTTTGGAATAGAACTGTGTGGTTTTTGTGATTTGTCCAACGTTTCAGATGGTAACTCCATCCTTCATCAGGGACATATCACAAAAGCCACACAGTTCTATTCCAGAAATATTCAACAACAAAAAATATACATTATTTACATTAATAAGTTCATATGAGTTTGCATTTATATTAGTAATTTCATGGTAATCATGCATACACAATCCAACTACATGGATGAGCTTCTAAGGTCATCCGACGCGGCAATTAATAAACTAGAGAAACCTCCTCCAGTGCATGTTTCCATGGCTCGGTCTCCTCCACCTCCACCTCATAACACTCATGTGGAGGAGAGTCACTATGTACAACCACTTGGACTAGCAGTTGAGGTAAAAAAAATTATTCCTAAGATTTCAACATTTTTTTAAAGTTACACGTATGTACACTAATTAATTCATAGACTAATTATAACTTTTCTTTGTCATTGTGTACACAAGCCTAGATGTAGAGTGGTGTCAATTTCACAATTATGTGGATGCATGAGTGGGATGTTTGGTATTGAGTAATTGCTGATGCAGGTCCATTAACGTATGCCCAAATATTTGAACCACGGGAAGGGGAGCACCCAACCTAGATTGATCAAACCCTCATCTTATCTAAATTCCATTTGGACTCGAGTGAGGTTAGTAGATTAATTTATGTAATTAAATGCATGGTTCAAAATCATTTATTTCCAAATTGTTTATTTTATACAAATAATGTTCTAATTAATTTGAATTTGAATGTGTTATATTGCAATACTGGATTAGGGAAGATTACTTTGTGCAACAGAACTCACATATGATTTATTGAAGTAATACTTTATAAAGTGGATGATAGATAGATTATCCTTCTGAGAAAATGTGTCAAGATCTAGATTTTAACAAAGAAATGAGGTTCCTTAACATATAATGAAAAAAATTATCACATCTACCACAATTTTACTACTATTTATGTGTTTCTATTTAAATCTATATTTTATTTTGTTCCTGCATAAATATGGATAAGTGGTATAAAAGTGGTATGCTATTTCTCTGTATTTTTGTGCATATCCCCAATGAGGTGGAGGTATAAAGATTTAGGACATGAACTAGTTGAGCCCTTGCAAGACCAACCTTTCTCACTTCGACAACCTCCTATGGCCAAAGAAAAGAAAGACGAGGGAGCAAGAGATTCAAAATGTTGCTCAAAGAAGCTCTCGAGCGATAAAGGAACGAGATGGTGGATAAATTTTCCCATATCCTTTAGTGAGTATCAATAGGCAAATCATCTTCATTCGAAAGCCATCTTGGAGGCACCACCCCCTTCAAGGTACAAGTTAAATTTGACATTCTTATATTTGAGGGCTAGATAGATGAAGATGTTGCATATAAATGGTTAAGTCTATTGGGATTTTTTTTTGTCCATAATCTTTCCAATATGTAGAAGATTACTTTTTCACTCCTCAACACTGCCCCCCAAGTCAAGGACTCCTGAGAAACCTCATATGAGTAGAGGAATGGGAAGGAACCCTCACTATTTTTAGTCGCACCCACTTAGAATTATTTCTGAGACATCGTCAAGGAATAATATTACCCTGTCGAGCGTTGTGAAGATAAGTACATAAAATCAACCACACTGCAATAGGGACGGGACCAAGATGTGTCAAAGTTCAAAAACATTTTTCATACCATTCGAATGAATTTGGGTATCAAGGATTTTGAGCAACATTTGTTACTCAAGTACCAGATCTGTCTACACAAATACATCCAGGATGAGATTGATTTCATGGACATCTCCTCGCTTAGGGCTACATACCGATATGTTGTCAAGATTGAGCAAAAATTTAAATAGAAGAAGCAAGACTTTGGATTTCCCACTTAAAAGCAAGGAAAAGGCACCCCAGCACTGTAGAACAAAGGACATAGCGAAGGTGGGGTGACCCAGGACAACCCATTGAAGTTGCAGGTAAAGAAAAACAACACGAAGAGAAAGAAGGACATAGGTAACTCATGTGAGTTCCACGAGAGCCCCACTCACAACAAAAATGAGTGGCGTGCCAAGTAGTCACTGGTGGCTGAGTTGAAGGCTTTAGAGTCATAAGAATGTTTTAACTCTAAGTTAGAACCAGTTAAAGGAAATGACAAAGGGAAGAAAATTATCGGTGCAAAGCCCAGTGCCACTATTTCCACCACCAAGGTCCATAATATTGAGCCCGAAGATCGAGAGGAAAGGGAGTTTTCTTCCACTCACGAATGTGCGTGAAGGGGTCTCTGGTATAGTTCATTATCGACAACGATAGCCAAAAGAACCTCATCTCAACATAGGTTGTTATGCAGTTGGTCCAACTGAACACACCACACTTGTAGCCATACACCATCGGGTGGCTCCACCAAGGACAGGATCTTTGTGTCAGGCAGTAGTGTTGTCTTCCCTACAACATCAAGCACTTCATGGATGAGGTATTGTGTGATGTTGTTCCACTTCAAGTTTGTGACTTTTTATTAAGCCAACCATACTTATGGAAGAAACATGTTATGTATGAGTCTAAGCCTCACACTATTATTATTACTTTGGGGAGTAAGTTATACAAGATACCAGAGGTAGCCTTGTCTATCACCATCTATTTGATATATACTAAGAAATTTAGTAAGATCATCTCCGAGTCTGGGAAATTTTTTTCCCTTCAAATTCACTCTCAAAGTTAGGGGAGTATTTTAGCCACATCCATAGCCCCTCGGAAGGGTTCCACCACACAACAAAAGCAGGTGGACAAGGTCGTGGAAGATTATAGGGACATCTTCTCCTCATCCACAGGGGTAGTTTTTCACTATCAGGTCAAGCATTTAATTGGTTTGACTCGTGGAGCACATCTACCCAATGACCTAATAAACCACTGCTATTTTCTCAAAAATGAAGAAATCAAGTGGAAGATCCAAGATTTGCTGCAAAAGGGGCGCATGCAACCAAGTTCCTCACGTTGTGGGATCTTGATTGTACTTTTACAAAAGAAGGATGGGACTTGGAGACTCTGCATTGATTATCGAACACTAAATAAAATAACTGTCAAGAATAAGTATCCAATCCATTAGATTGATGACCTTCTTGACTGGCTAAAGGGGGCCAACTACTTTAGGAAAATCGATTTAAATTCTGGTTCTCACGAGGTTCCAACAGAACACATAGATGTATGGAAGACCACCTTAAAATCCAATGGGGGTATTTTTGAGTGGTTGGTCATGCCTTTGAGGTTGAAAAATTCCCATAAAATTTTTACCAGGCTTATGGATAACATCTTGTGGCCCTTTACCAAGTCGTTTATGGTTTTGTATCTCGACGAGATCCTCATCTTCATCAAGAATTGGGAAGAGAAATTGGAACACATTCGCCAAGTTTGTAAAACCCTATAATGACAAGGCATGCATGTGGATCTAGCTAAGATCCAAGTCATTCGGGATTGCCATCCCCAACCACTCTAATAGAACTTCACAACTTTTTGGGCTTTGTTAAATTTTATCCGAGGTTCATGTTGGGATTCTCTCATATCACTTGGTATTTTACTTAAGTTACCAAGTAATCTAAATGGAAATTGGTGCCCACCCACCTATTCCACTTAGACCCCCACCATTGTTTCCTTTGGTTTCCTTAATTGTAGCACAATTTTTTATTTTTGGTAGTTTTTCTGGTCTTGAACTTCTAGAGTTGTTTTGAGGCCCTAAACAACATGTTTTTTAAACGCAAAAAACAATATAATGTAGGTGAGGTTTGCAGTCAAAAGGATAGATATTTCTAACAAGTTATAGTACTTGTCAAACAAAGTTGGTATGCCAAAGTTACCACCATGAGAAATTGATGTACCAATTTACCCCAACAGGGTCCACAAACGTTTGGTGCTTCATCTCTTAAGGCTTTGTTTTTGGATGTTTAGAGTTTACCATTGTTTCTAAATACTAAATAGGCCTTCGAACCTCATTGGAACATGGTTCAGAAGACATGTAGCCTCCACATCTCTTCTTAGAGATAAGCTACCATCGCCCAAAATAGTTGATTTCTATTCTGCATGTAACAATTTTCAGTACTTTGTTAGTAATGAATTAAAGTTTTGTTTTCATTGTAGCTTTGTGTTTCTCTTTATTTCTATATTTCATTTCATCCCTGCATAAATGCGGATCAATGGTATTAGAGTGGTCCTCTCTTTCTCTACTTTTATGTGCATGTCCCTAATGATGTTGGGGTATAAGGAGTTGGGACTTGAATTGGTTGAAACCTTGCAAGCAAATCCCCGTCAATATTGTTGGGTCCTTTATTTTTAAAGCTATTTTTGGAAATAAGTTTATAGAGCAGTCACAAAGAACAAAATGGACGGATTTGTCGAAAGAAAACCACCACAAAACAAAAAGTGGCAAGTAAGTTATTTTGGGACTTACGCAGCCGCAAAAAAAGGGAAACACAGGTTCAATTTTGAAAGGATCTTGTCAAAGTGGACCGGATCAAGGACGTGATCAACGAACCTGTGCAACGACCAAATCAAGTGAGCGAGTCTATAAAAGAAGCCACATATGGGTAAATCGGACAACTAGAGCTAAAATCAGAGTTAGTATTTCAATTTGTAGTTAATGGTTTGCATGTTGAAATTTTGTAAGTTACGCAGAGTTATGATCCTTCCTTTTATGAATTGTAATATTCTGGTGTAATGTATTTTATCTGAAGAGATGAGAACACATGAGTCTGTGTGGATATATGTTGTAATGACTACATGAATAATAAAGAAAGTGATGTGGGAATGAGCTGTGTTATATGATTGAAAAATGCATGACCCCTTTAAAATTTTAATTATCTATTAATCTATGAGTGATTGATTTATAATTAGACCTGGTTGCGATGAATGATTCAATGATTAAAATGAATACCTAATGTGATGACATAATAGGTTGGAGAACACAACCTATTTCATTTCCATCTAGTCTAGAGAGGAAGAAATCATTGACGTTATTTCTTCCCTGCACAGGAACCAAAGGAGAATAGTGGACCGCCTATACGATATCGAGGCACGCGTGGCGTAATTGGAATTCCATTTAGTTGGTAGAGATGGAACCCCAAAACCCCAAGACGAGGGCATGGATCACTCGCCATGATTTCTCTTGTCATTCATCTAGTTGTTAATAATTTTTGGTATGCATGTGGTATAGTTAGTATGAGGATTTTGCTAAAATTTTTGTGTCATCTATCTTTTGTAAATTAGAATTTCCTTCAATATAACCTCCCCCCAACAAATCTGGTCAAAGTGAAGGGGTAGAGGTGAAAATCCATGTGATATAAACAACTTCTCATTGAAAATATGATGAAAACATTTTGACTCATAATTTTTTTTTCAAAATTTATATCAAAATTTTAGTTGAAATAATTTTAATCTTTTCACATATTAAAAAAAAATAGCTCATGGAGTGTAACTCAATTGTCAATCACCTTGTTATGAAGTATTATGTAAAATCATGTGATTGAAAATTCAAATCCTAGTGAGTTAGGCTCACCAAAATATATTATTTTTTATCTATTTATTTTTTATATTTTTAGAATGTAGTATGTATATTGTAATTGTTTTGAAATAAAATTATTTTTAATTTATTATCTTTATACAATTTTTAATTTAATTTTCAAATAAATATACATTAAATTAAATACTTAAAAATTAATTATAATTATTTTAATTTTTCAAAATGTTTTATTTTAATTTTATAATTAATTAAAAAAAAATTTAATTACCTTATTCTAATTTTATATTTAATTAAAAAAATTAATGAGAAAAGAAAAATATAATATAAAATAAATAAATTGATATAGTTAAATTTCATCTGATTTGAATATTTATTTTAAAAAATTTAAAATATAATTATCCCCTATACTCGTGCAATCTAATCTACCTGCAAACTTCCACGAATAAAAAACAACGAATAATTCCCACATTGATTGTATCATACCAAAATGACTGGGCCATACGAGCCAGCCGACCAACGAAACCAAATTAGTTATAAATCCGTTGTACTTTAAGATTTTATCCTTCAAATTAACACTTTAAATGGTCAAGGCCAAGTACCCAATGCCTCTTTAGCGAATTGTCAAGTGAGTAAGTACGCTCACCGATACAAATGTTTCAACCAAGTTCCCCTTTTCAGATTTAATTGTCAATTTCCAACTAACCAGCTATTTTCAAAAATGTTTTTTTATGAACCTTTATTAAATTTCCGGGTAAGATATTACTTTGAAATGATCGATTATGAATTATTGCCCACGAATAAAATACATTGAAAATTATTGACTATGATATTGACATTGATAACTGCTATAATTAAGCTGTCAACCGAGCTAATCCTCGCGCATGAAGAATTTTAATTTATATTTACTGATAGATGTGAAAGATTTAATTGTCAATTTCCAACTAACCAGCTATTTTAAAAATATTTTTTCATGAACCTTTATTAAATTTCCTGGTAAGAAATTACTTTGAAAATGATCGATTATGAATTATTGCCTCGAATAAATTAGATTGAAAATGAGTGAGTATGAATTTTTTGGCAAGCAATCAATTAGCTTGACTTATAGATAAATTTATATTTATTTATTAATTATATTGAGAAATGATAATTGAATTATTTAGTAATTTATATTTATTTATTAATTATATTGAGAAATGATAATTGAATTATTTATTAAAGTGTATAAATTGTATGGTGGATAAATAATTAATAAATATTAATATATCAAAAAAATTATTTTATAATTATATTATTAAAGTTAAAATAATCATAAAAAATTATTGAAATAGAATTTTATTTAAATTTTTATTATTAATAATTATAAAAATAATTGACTTCGTTGGAGTGTCCAATCATTTGGACAAGTGGGTGGGAGGCAGTCAAGGTCTGCCCGACCCCAATCCACGCGCCCGCCGACTCACCATGCTCGCACGAGTGAGTGGTAAAGAGCTTCGGGGCAGGCAATTTCATTACATTGTGGTAATGTTAAGGCACATGGGGGACACATTTTGGTTCTGCAAGCGATGCTGAAGGTTGGAGCAACGGTCTGTGCGAACGATCATCTGTTGGCTCTCAACCCCTGGCTTGAGTTCCACTGACTTGGACAGAGTAGAGGAGGAGGCCTGTCGCGCAGTGGGGGTGAATGGTGGGAAGCGTGGAGGTATCCTGGCAACGGCTCTGAAACACGGGAGCTGCTCCAGGAGGAGGACGAGGGAGGTGGCACAGAAATTTAGATGGTGGATGTGTTTTTGTCTGAAATAATTAGGTTTGCTACATGGGTGCTAGCTCCAATTTCGCAGACTGCGCATCAGCAACCCACACTGTCATAGCTCCTGGGTGGTTCTGCCTCAGACTCGCAGGGAAATCTAGCCTCCTTGCATTTTTTATCTGTGGATGGTGGAGCCTCTACACCTCCCTCGACAATAGTGGAAAGACCGATGATGGTCGTGTGTCCCTCGTCTACGATACCTAGGAGACAAAGGTCGTAGTCAACGCTAATCTCAACCAAGGGCTTGGTGGTGGAGTGTGGGCTTCCTGTATGGGCGGAATTAAGGCGACTTGGAGCATTAGCGCAGCCAAGCGCGAGGCAGAGAAAGAAGCTTGCATGCCGAGAGAGCGCGGTCGGGCCCGTCGTGGTATTCTTGGCCGAATAATGGATCATCGAGCAGTTCGAGAAGTCCGAGTTCTCACTCAGAGTCTATGGAGAGGCCGCACTCAACAACGGCCATGGTTGTTTCCCTAGCCCAATCCCCTGGCGAAATTGAGGCTCCAGCCACCCTTGACGCCATCTCCACCCGGCTTCAGTAGATTCATCTCAACTTGGACACCTTGAGAGAGTAGAGGTACGAGGACCATAATGGAATAGTGGCTTACATTAATGTTGTTCAAAGTCTACAGAGAGAGACCCTTGAGCCTCTGGAGAATTTGCGTCGTATTTTGAGGCGCTCTCAATACCACCTGCGATCCCCAGAGAATCAAATGGATCACATCAGCTATCACCTGCACCATCAGGATCGTCTCTTCGTGGCTCCTCTGCTAAGTCCCCTGCATCCTCCTCCTTGATGATAGCTTTCGGTTTGTTTTTTGTAATTTTGCAGCAAATAACCAAGTGCTTTGAATGCCTTGGCAAGAACCCAAGCTCTATGGGCATAGTATGCCTTTGAGGGTGACTGAATGTAATCGAGCCATGGTGGCTCCTCTTATAAATTTCACTTTTGAGATGATAATATAATACCAGACTTTGACCGACAATATATATATATGTGTGTGTGTGTGTTAATTGGTTAAGTTATTGGTAGTTTTTGTGCTCTAGGTTTATGAGAACTTATGGTAGTCATGTGGAATATAGCCTATTTAAAGAGGAATTAAACCAACCTAGATTCATTTTAATTAGAGATCTACCAAGAGTTGAGAGAGATCAAATCTCTTGAGATACAAACCTTTTTTTAACATTGAAGGACGATTTGATCCTTCTCTGGGTTTGTTAGATGAGAAGTTAAATGGATCTAACTTAGTTTAAACAAATCAATTTATAAATCTCAACTTTCGACTTTTGTACAATATTATTGAAGAATATTGCATGGAGTTCAAATCTCTATCATTCACCTAATAATTATTAATAACTAAATAAAAATTATGAAAACCTTATTATTTTTTTTAAATCCAACCAAATTTTGTTATTGATAAAAAAAATGTAAATCCATATATTACAATTGATATGTCTTCAAATATATTATGGCCATATAAAAACTGTTAAACACTCTAAAACCAAAAATTGTTGTATGAAAGTGTTATTTCAAAATAAACATGGCTATCTTCCTATGTTAAATATAATTTTAAGAATATAAAATGATATATATCTTCCTATGTTAAATATAATTTTAAGAATATAAAATGATATGTTTATTACTTGTAGCTTTATCTTTCTCATTTGACATTGTTATTAGTTTATTTTAATTTGGTTTTTTTCCAAGGTATATATTTTCCACAAATTTTAAAATATGTGAGGGGTATTATTTTTCTTGTTATTTTTTCATTAAAATAATTTAATTATTTTATATATTTTTTAGATTTTTTAATTATAATTTTTTTAGATTTTTTTTAATTAATTTTATTTAAGTATTTATTAGAATAATAAGTTTTATGGATATAGTTTGTATGATTAGAATATTTTTCAATTATTTGAAGTGTTAAATTCATTTATAATTAAAATAGATTTCAAATAAGAATTATTTGGCAGCATGCCATTAATTAATTGTATACATAATTGTGTGCATATAGTTTTTAGTTTATTTAGTTAAAACATTATGTATAAATATAAAGCCATTATAAAAAAGGTTTTTAACACACATCAGCTATAGCTCAAGCTCACACACACAAGTTACAAAACTTTGTTTCAGCTATATCTTTGATGTTAAATAACATATAACTAAATTTAGTAAGAAATCAATCACAATAAATGAAAAGTTTAGGCCTAACTAATTCCTAAAAACAAAGATAAAATAAACCTAAATATTTTGAAACTGATTCCATTTTAATTTCTAATTTCAAAATAGTTAATTTTAATTTCTAAGTGTAATTTTATAGATTATTCTTAATTCAAGAAAAAAATCAGCTTTGGATAAATATCTTTTTTTCTCTAGGTTAGCCTACCTATTTTTATTGGTATTTATTACATGGGATGGAAAAACAAGTTTTTTTTTTTTGCAAAAATGAATTTTACCTAGCTTTTTCCAAAATGACAATTGTGTCTTTGTTTTTTTTAATTTAAATAGGAAAAAATATTGCACTACATTTACTGATATTGTGTCTTTGTTTAGTGATATTTACATTTATTATTTTAATAGAAATTTATTTCTTATAACAAATAAGAAAACAGTTGGAGACTTTTACATTTTGTCCACTTTACATCAAACCAAGGAATAAGAATAAATAGTATAAAATTCTGGTGATTATTAGTTTTCAGAATTTGACTAAAATTTATTATCTATGTGACAATCCCACTCAACTTTGTAATATGAAATACATCGTAAAAAGAATGTACATATGTTGCATGGATTTTAGAGCTAGAGATGGATAATTCCTGTTAGGGATGATACAATTATTCTAAAAATAAGAGACTTGAACTTGATGATAGGAATTAAAGGCTCATTGGTGCATGAAGTAAAGGGGCTTCTTTCTAAAATTAAATGGTCTGCAGAAACCCGTGCTTGCTTGAGATAATACAAAGAGCAAAAGAAGAGAGAATTTATGGAGGGATTGCAACAACAAGGATGCAACAGAAGTGGAAGGACATGAAGCTTGCCCCAAAATAAAGAGAGGCATTTGGAAAAGAGAACATGGATAGAGGGCATGGCTCAATTTCACGGCACAAAAAAATAAATATTGTATGATTACTATTTGCAATTAATGGGTTATTTTGCATTGTCATTGTAATATATATGGATAAAAAACAAATCCAATATGTGTTGTTGTGTATATATCTATGAGGAAATTGTGAACGAATATTTTCTTGATTTATATATTGGCCGTGACTCTTATTATGCAGGGGTGCATGCGTCTTATTCTTACATAAAAAATTAAATAAGTTAATATAGTAAACACTAGTAATCAAGAGTGTCTGAAGTTCAAAGTGGAGAAGAGTCCCATAAAAATGTTTCCTAAATGCTTAATGGTATCATAAATAACCCAATAAATGAATTTAAGGACCTCAATGATATATTCCAATTGAAAACCATGATGATTTAAAAGAACTGGGTTCTGAGACCCTTTGTATTAATGTACAAATTTATAATAGAGACCCTTTGTTCTCCAAAGTCGATCAATATGTACATTAGGATATTTGTTTACAAAGTGTTGTGCTCACAGGAGAACAATATGCAAAATATAAAGGGAATGTCCCCAGGCTTATCATGTCATGTTTTTGTACTTCCATAGGCTTTAGCCTTTGTTATGCACAAGCCTCCATTCCCACCATAGGGAATTTGGCAATGAGGGTCACGAGCCCATGCCAATAGCCAAATGCTCCAACTACCCATAAGAAGTCTCAAGGAGCTGCGGAGAGAGTTCGTGAGCATTCTGGAATAGTTGGCATGTGACAGGTGAGGTGGAAGCCTATTGTAAGGGAGCATTATGATTATGTTAGATAAGATATGGAGGAGCGCCTACACTGCCATGTGAGGAATTCCCTACCCGAAGGCAAAGAAGCATCGTGGGATAATAATCCCTCAATTTAGCTATCACGCAAGATCAAAAGGGGCAACTTCATGGAACATTTTAGTATGAATTTTACATAGTGGCGAGGTCCTCATTTCAATCTAGAAGGTGAATGGGTCCCTGAGAGAAAGTCATAATAGATAGGATTAACTCAAGGTAGTTCGTGCAGTAGCAGACCTATTCTTTGGGGAGAGAGAATAAATATCAAAGGAAGGCTCTACAGAGTGCAAAGCCAAAGATCGATGATGCAACCATTCTTGAATAATAAGGAAGGGTGTTTACTGTGGAGAAAAGGGGAGAAACATCGAATTTAAAGAAATAATTGGATAAGGCTTATCCTATTGCAGTCATGACTGTACGCGAGAAATATTTTGATTGGAGTAGTGGGATTCTCCTCTTGTACGATTGGACATTGGACGTGGATTATCTATGGGGACCAAACATGCAAGCATATAACCAAGAGGTCAGAGGATGGGGTAATACTTGGATAATAGCATAAGAAAATTGGTGTCGAAAGCGATTTATTTAGAGGTCGGGCTGTATGTGTAGTGGAAGGACGTGCGGGTGATATGCCGAACTAATTGATTTGAAGGTCAGGGGTCAGGTGGTCAGAGGGAGCGCAAGTTACAAGCTTTAGGATGAGCCGTCTACCACTAGGTCGGGAAGTTGGGAGTTGGGAGCAACATGGAATTGTGAAGGAACATATAGGTATGCCTCGACCATTCTCCTATCCGTTGTATTGGCATGCCCATGGTGTATCGCCATGTGGAAATATACAATTGGTGATCACCATTATTTGAGAGTGAGAAAGGTAAAGATCAAATTGAATTTTATGTATCAGAGAAGCTATAGACTGTGTTTGACTTTAAGGAAAATATAGACCAGGAGCCCCCTCGTCCAATGCTTCAGGATGCTGCCTAGAGTGTAAGCTATTTTTTTTAATTGAAATAGTGAAAAGGTCAAGATTACTATCGAGACTGTAAGATAGATTTTTTTAATTGGTTTAGAAAATAGCTGAAGAATAACCTCAGGTAATTTCTTGTTGTTATTACTGTTACATATTTAATGTATTTGAAACAAAGAGATATGTAGTTTAAGAAGGTTAAAAAAATTGATACTGAATTGATTCAATATAAAAAACAAACAAAAAAACTAGAGTTAGTTATGTCCAACAAGCTATAAAATTATTATATTGTGTGCACAATCACAATTATTTTCTTGAGTCTCAAGTAAATTATTGATATCATGAATGTATATGTTATGTGACACTATAAAGTCTTTCTAGAATTTTAGTAAATGATTCTCAAAGCCCACATTTCTTGTTTTTTTGTGTGTACATCCATACATAGCAATACATTTCTATATTTTTTTTCTTTGGTATCAATGCGGCTAAATAAGAAGATTTCTCTAGTTTTAGTTGTATTCAGAGCTAAAGACTTGACACAAATGGATACAAGAACATTTGTAAATGACAAAGAAGTTTTTAACAAAACGTGCAAATATTTCCTCTACTTCTTGTGCTAGTTTTGTGTATAATAACTCTTATGTTGGAACTTTGGGCAAACCTAGTGTCAAACTCAAGTTCAACATGAAATTAGGTGTCATGTTATGCTTCATATCATAGGCATAACTGTTTTCGTGGATATAATGACAAACATACATTAAAATAAACAATATTGCAACAAAAACTAATGGAATGTATCTTCTCGGGGAAACTTGTAGAACAATGTTGAAAAGAATAGTAACTCCATTGCATCATATACAATGATAAACATTATAACAAGAAATAAATGAGTCTATTATATTATAAGAATTACCATTGTGAACAAGGATCAAAGGACAATTATGATTGCAAGAATTGCTATGCTTGCATTCAATTTACATAAGGAATTGTTGATAGGTGGAAAAATTCCTGTTGGAAGAAGTGTGTATTTGGTTAATCAAAGTTCCATATATATATATATATATATGGTTTGGTATGGTCGTATACCCCCATGTAACAAAGCTCAGGTTGCCTATCTAAAAGTTAAATTACACTAAGAAAAACTATAATTAATTTAAGAAAATTTATGTAATATATTCTAATAATCTATAGGATAATAACACAATCTACTACAATGATTTAACCAATATAAATAGAAATCAATTAAAGCATTTAAATGAGCATAACACGACACATAATATCATGAGATATAAATTCCTAATTGGAATTGAATTTAGAAAATCAAACAGATAAGTTTTGGTTGAAGATTTAAATAGAAACTTCAAAATATTTCTGGGTTTTCATCCTATTCAAACAGAAGTTTTGGTTTTTTTCTGGAATATCTACACATGCATAATTTAAATGAAATAAACAAAAATTTATATCTCATAGAAGAGAGAAAATATGACTATATTTGAATACTCGATTGCAATAATTAACTAGTAATAAGAAAAGTCACAAGTTTTTAATTCCTGATCATAAAGATATGTAAATTGTAAAATTGTCATAAAGAATCTTAAACAAAATTATCAAATATTCATTCAGAATAAAACAACATAATTCATAGAGTAATATCATAGGCATTTATTAAGTAATTAAATTCATGTACTCACATAAATCCCATAGTTCAACACACATGAACACTGAAAATGGTTTTAAAAAAAGTTGGTACTTTAAAATTGATTAAAAACATTAAATACTGTTAGCCTCATAGTCACATAAACTATCAATAAGTCCAAGTGTTATCCTCCTGTATTCTACAATATCACTAGGTGACTATGGATTTTCTACAATCTGCTGAAGATAGCATTTCTTAACTATCATCTATCTTTAGAAATCTCGCTACCTTCATTAACTTCATAAAACCTTTTTCACTATATCTCATTTTTCCTTCTCTAAATTACCCTTCTGCCTTGAGAAATTGTGTTTGAACTTAACCCTCTCATTCTCACTTTTTTCCCCTACCCAAAGATCCACTTTCATTTCTAAAAACCCCATCATCCCACTCACCTTCATCATTCTTTCTTGTTCACACTAAAAACAATGTAAAAAGTTCTTTTTACATTGTTTTAAATAAAAAATGATAATATTCGAGACCCATCTTTTATATTAAAACTATGTTTTAATTAAATAAAGCCTGACCCTTTATATATTTTAGAGCCCCCTGCTTTAAAGTTTTTAACGCTCGCACTTTGTTAAAAACCCTCCATATAACCTCGGTGCTCCAAACAGATTAAGTGCCTCTGCTTAATGTTTAAACCTGACCCCCACCATATCTTTAAAACCCTACCACGAAACCCCTGGGCTCCACCCCTTTCAAATACCCTCTGCTTCATCGTTTCCCTGACCACCTTTGGA
Source organism: Pinus albicaulis (assembly GCA_034641835.2). Lineage (NCBI taxonomy): Eukaryota > Viridiplantae > Streptophyta > Pinopsida > Pinales > Pinaceae > Pinus > Pinus albicaulis. The sequence goes on from CM076579.1 coordinate 3,734,656, forward strand.
TCAATCCCTCGTCATCCAACGACCCACGTCGCATGTCACACATCTAAAAGTGCGGGGGTTAATCGCTCCAAACCTCACGAAATAAGTGGGTTTGACGTTTGTACCGTCCGCCACGCGGCACCTTCTCAATGAAATCACATCCATTGGTCCGAACCCGCTTACCACCTTTGCTCCATGTGAAAACTGCCTCCTTCGCAAGCGAAAAATGCCTTTCTGCCTCCCGCCATAAACCAAAACCACCGCTATGTTTAAACGCTCCAAAGGCTTGTGCCTTTGCGATAAGCCTTCATCTGCCATTAACGCCCCTGCAAGCATTTCTAACACCCGAAAATACCCAAATGGATGCATAAACCCCTCAAACGTGGGATTTTAAGTTGACTGTTTGTTGTATTGTGCATATAATCATAGCAGAGATGCATAAAAGCATTTCTGAGGTCCAAAAACATTCAAATAAACTCCCTGGGTGATGATCCAGCTAGTTTGTCCATCAAAAGGACCAGGAGCGTCAAGTCAAGCATAAACACCAATGGATCATGACCATTGGTGGTCATTTAAATGCACCAAACTAGCAAAAGATGCTCCACTGCACAGAAAATTGCAAACAAAGATACGGGCTAAGGAAGAAAACAGTCAAAAGACCATGACAGTGAAAGTTAATGAAAGGATTAAAAGGGTTAATCATAAATTAAAGGACAAAAAAACAGAGTTAAAGGGAGAGTTAAGGAGGAAATAGTAAGACAGATAGTGAAGGCAAATCCAAGTTTAAAATGGCCTAAACAGAGTTTAGAGGATAAATTCAAAGGTAGATTAGCACAGAGGAAGATCTGAATGACTAAACAAACAACATTTACTTCTTTAGGGACACATTTTTCCACCTACAACCTGTTTCATTTCAATAAAGACATCAATCGTTATTGAGATAGTCAGAGATATTTCTCAGCTACTCAGCAGTTATTGTAAAAGTTATTAAGAAGCCTTAGAAGTCAAACATTTCCTAAGAAGTTAGCTCATCAGTTAAGTTAGGAGTTATTGTTACAGTGAGCCAGTCCCAGATATTTTTCCTTGTGCCTTGCATGACCTCAAAGGTCAAAAATGCATTAAATCTGTAATAAATACAAATATGAAACCCTAGCTTAGGATCGCCTCCCAATTTTGCAGATAAACACTGCATGTATTATTCATTTTTAGTGTTGGTTGGTTGATGGATTAAGAGTTGCAGAGCTAGTTGATGAGCTGCTAGGCTGGATTTGATAAAACTTTGAGCTGCAAACATCTGTTGCACTGGAGTAATGTAACTATTTTTAACATCAGTAATACAAGCACATTCACAAGATTCTTGAGCTATGTTAATGGTGAAGTTATCCTTCTTTGTCAATGTTTTCCTTCTGTTTTCCATTCTGTCCATTATTTCTCTAATAAAAGAACATAAATTTTAGATTAGTATATGCTATCTTGGCACCCTGATTCTGTCTTCTTTCTTTATCTTAATGTTTTCTTCTGCACGGTCTGATTAGAGAATTATTAATTTCTCTCTGGTTCCACCTAGCTTGTTGTGTTGGAAATGATTTAGTACAGTCCAGCCAAAGAAGTCTATGGTATGCCCTGTCCTTTGGTGTAGCTTGAAATATTATTTGTAAGGCCTTTCTTTGAATTTTACTTAGTAGAGTCCAACCAAAAAAGTCTATGGTATGCCCTGTCCTTTGGTATGTCTCAAACTGTAGCTACAAAGGTATTTTTGGTTGATTAAATAATTCTTAATTACTCTTTAATTATATTGATTGTTAATATTAAATGTTTTCTTTGTTTGAAAGTAATTCAAGGATTGCTAGATTGTTGTCTTAAAAGTTTTCTTATTAGAGTCTGGTCAAAGAAGTCTATGGTTTGCCCTGTCCTTTGATTTGTCTCAAATAGTTACCTAAAAGGATTTTCTTGTTGAAGTAGAGTTAAAGGATTCTTAATTTCCCTTTAGTTTTACTGTTTTCACAACTTACTGTCATTTCATATTTCACCTAATTTAAGAGATTCACTTGATATAGTTAGCTTGCCCTATGAAAACCCTTGCAGAGTTTATGAACAATTAAATCCTTTTATGACTCCATAGCCCAATGGATTAATGTTTCTCATAGTCTATCTATTTAGCCGAAAGACTCCCTCAATTAATCACACCATTGATCTATCAACCAATTAAACAAAACAAACAAGTCCTAAGAACTTCATAACTAGCCTAAAATTAGAAAAAAAAACATAAAGATATATCATTTACAAAAACATACATCGAGAGAGACCTCTCTGAGTCTAGGAAGGCTCGGTCCTTGGACTCCAAAGTGGTTTGATGTAGTTCCCTACAGAGTTTTTCTTGCCAATATTGAAAATCACGGGGAGCCAACATGGTGGCGACCATACTGGGGAACTGAGTTACTAAAAAACTTAATATCATCTCAAGAACTCAGAAAACCTCATTTTAACTTAGATGAATCAAGTGTTAGCCAAGAATGGTACCTGGTTGCTTATGGTGGACAGCAGCCAACATCAAAACAATTAAAAATCCTCCACCTGGTGACTCCACTAGTTTTTAGTAGGCCTGCTGACTCCACTGGTTTTCTATAGACTCCACTGGGAAAATTATTTTATCATTAAACCTCAAAAGAACCCGATCAAGAATAATTTGTGGATTAAGTATCTCTTCTACAGATTGGTTTGTTTTTCAAAACTATTATAAACTATCAACCTTTATGAATCTTGGGTCCAAATTCTGGCTTCTAGAAGAGTCTGTACCAGATCTCATCCAGACCCAAATCCTCCTGCAATAGTTGATAATCCTGAAATCATCCTTAGGAAATATCCTAGATCTAAAAGTCTAACTGTTAACAGACCTATCCTTAAAGCAATTACCCTACCTAAAAACCTTAAAGACTTATAGAATATCCTCTCCGACACACCCCTAGAACAAAGCTTGTCTAGGACTAGATCTCAGAGTTGGATAACCCAGATAATTTTAGACACATCTACCTTACAACAAAATCTTGTGGTACTAACCTCATCCCCCACTATTCACCTTCCTTCATTTAACCCTGTACCTATTTTGTCAATCCTCCACTTTTTAACCCTCCTTTGTTTCCCCAACCACACATCATGTAACATGGTTGCTCCACTAGTTCTACCATTGCCTTTAGTTGTCCTACCATAGGATTACTAGTCCAAGATCCCCTTATATGATTCAAGTAGTTCTACTACTGCTCAACAACATGTGGACAACATGAATGACTACTTTGACAGACGATAAATAGATGATGAAATTGTTAAACTCAGAATGTTTTCTCAAAGCCTAGGGGGAGAAGAAAGAAAATGGTTCAAAGGCTAACCCCTAATAGTATAAATGACCTCCATGCTTTTCATCAAATATTCTTAAACAAATGGGAATTCAAGAAGAACCCTCTCCAAATCTTATCAGAGTATGAAAACATTAAGAGAAATGTTGGAGAAGGTGTCCAAGAATACTGCACTAGGTTCAATAGTGTATACAATGCCCTCCCTACATGAAACCTCCACAAGGTCTAGCTCTAATGAAATTTCCCGATGTTTTTGACTCAGAAATGGCTTATCAATTAAGAGAAATATAACCCCTTACATTAGAATACATGCAGAGGGGAGCAGTAAGTGTAGAAGCCAATCCGATTGCCAAAAGAGCTAGAATGAAAAATGAGAAAATAGTCACATATAGGGAAGAGGATGTACCCTCCACATCGGATACAAAGATTGATAACTTAGTTAAAACAATGGAAAGGATGATGGAGATTATGAATGTAAATGAGAGAGATTATCCAGAGAAAACCAAAAAGTTCCTCAAAATAGAAATCAAAATCACAACCAAAACCAAAACTTTAGAAGAACCCCCCCTAAATAAAACAAAGAGGTCCTGATTAGAAAATTAGGCCTCCTTTCCAAAAAAACTATGCTGATGAGGATGAGGGGTTGATTGAAGAAACAAAAGAAAGTCACATAAATCTAATGGGAGTAAATAATGAGGATATTGTTTTCCTCACTGAGGAAGAACAAGGCATGCTTGCCCCAACTAAATTTGAAGAAGAAATCCTAGAATCTAAAGACTACAAACAAGGCTTTGAAAATGCCATCGTGGAAGTACATAGACAGTATGGCCTCAGAAGCAAGAAAAACCAAGATAATCCTAAGAGAAATAGCTTTGAAATTTCTGCTAGGAAGATCCCTAGAAATATTCCTAAAAAGATAGCAGCAAATCCAAATACAGTGACTGAAAGTTCTTATAAAAATAGAAACAAAAACAAGCAACCTAGTGGCAAACAAAGTGGTGACCAAAGAAGCACTAGCAATGCATCTAGTGCCCCTAGAAAAACTTTTTTAACTGAGTTCCCTAATAAAAACCAGCAAGCTGAAATTGCCATGAAAACAATGTCTGAAAAAATTGATTTGAACCTTACAAAAACTCAAACACCCTTCAGTATAGAGAATGAAATTTCTAAGATTAAAATCTCCATTCCTCTCACTTAATTAGTCACTCAAGATGTATATAGATCCCAACTTTTGAAAGCTTTAAAGATAGGAGAAAATGTTGATTTTGTAAATTTAAATGATGACAAGCCTGAACTTCTGTTTGGACTAGAAGTGGAAGGAAAATTTCAAGAGGGAGGTGTTGCTCCATTTTATGTCAGTTTAAACATCCATGATAAAATTCTCCACAATGCCATGTTAGCCTCAGTAGCTTCACACAACCTCATGCCAAAGGTAGTAATGGAAATACTAGTCCTTGAGATAACCAAACCATACAAATATTTATACTCTTTTGACTCCAGTAGGGTTAAATGTCTAGGCTTAATCAAGGATCATTGTGTCAATCTAGCACAAATACCAGCCAAGAGCCTAGTAATGGATATTTTAGTGGCTGATATTCCTCCTAAATATGGCATGCTCCTTTCATGTTCATGGGGAGCTAAACTCAAAGGCACCCTCCAAATGGACATGACGTATGCTACCATACCTGTCTTCAGTAAAACAAGAAGACTATATAGGGAAACTCACATGAAATACATGGTAAGTAGTCAAGAAAAGCCATACAACTCCCCCCTTTATATTATTCACACAAACCTTGATTCATTTATCCTTTACAATGATGAAAACAAAAATGAACAGGTGACAGAAAATGAGCAACTAGCTGAACAAGAAGAGGGAAAGGAGGAGGAACAGTCAGAACAGTCAGCCCAAATAGGATATAACAAAAAACATAGTGAAGACCATAAAGAACAAAAAAATGACAAGGATAGTGGTAGACCCAAGGACCAACATAATGATACATCTAAAATTGAACCTATTTGGAGTATGAGCTTTGATGGTTCTTGTGGAAAAACTGGTTGAGGAGAAGGTGTATTAGTGCATAACACAGATAACAATCATGTAGAAGGTCACTCATACAAACTAAACTTTCAATGAACAAATAACATAGTTGAATATGAGGCACTCCTCCTAGGGCTACAACTACTAAGGAAATTAGGAATTCATGGAGATTCAAAGCTAGTCATTAGGTAGATCAAGGGAGAATACACAGCTAAGCATCCTAGATTAAAATCATATAGGGATGATGCCCTTGACCTCTTAAAAACTTTCGAAGAGTATGATCTTACCTTTGCTCCTAGAAATCAAAACATCCTTGCCAATGGTCTAGCATTTGCAGCTAGTACATGTCAAAAACCTTATCATAACAAACAATACACAATACAAGTCAAATATAGACCAACAGTCCCTGATAACATAAAATATTGGCAAGTTTTTGAAGGAGATAAACAGATATAAGATTTCCTGCAATCCTGAAATGGGTTTGAAATGCCAAATTCAGACTCAGATCATGAAGAAGACTTCTCCGCTGAGGAAAAAAATTACAAAGAAGAACCTCCTGATAATGTTGATATAGATCTGTTAGAAAAGGACCACCCACATGAAATAGAGTTGTGCACAGATTCAAAGAAAGAAGATTTTGAAGTATTTTAGTCCAAAGATGATAATTTTCCAAAAGGAATGGACCCTCTAGAAGAACTATTTGACTTTAATAATGTTGCTAGTAAGCCAAAGATGGAACCCACTGACGCTGAAATATAAGAATGCAATATAGGCAGTGAACAAAAATCCAAAATGACAAAACTATTCAAAACACTGCCAGCTCATATAAAACAGAAATACATTGAGCTTTTCAAAGAATTTACTGATGTGTTTTCTTGGAGATGTGAGTATTTAAAGTCATATGATACCGATATAATCTAGCATAAGATCCCTCTCAAAGAAAACGAGAAACCCTTTAAACAGCAATTGTGCAGAATAAACCCTGTGCAACTACCTCTGGTTGAAAAAGAAATAAGAAAAATGTATGATGCTGGAATAATAGTCCCTCTAAGATACTCAAAATGGGTTTCAAATCTTGTATCAGTGAGGAAGAAAACAAGAGAAATTAGGCTATGCATAGACTTCAAAAATTTAAGAAAAGCCTCCTTAAAAGACAACTAACCTTTGCCAAAAATGGATCACATCTTACAAAGGGTAGTATGTTATAAAAGAATATATTTGTTTGATGGCTTCTCAAGATACAATCAGGTGCTGGTACACCCAGATGATCAACACAAAATAACTTTCACCACACCTTGGGGCACTTTCATGTACGTTAAAATGCCTTTTGGGGTTGATGAATGCTGGGGCCACTTTTCAAAGAGAAATGGATATTTCTTTCTCAGAAGAAATAGGTTACTTCATTGTGATTTACCTTGATGACATCATAGTCTACTAAAAAAATGATGAAGAACACCTAGCTCACTTAATAAAAGTCTTTGAAAAGTGTAGAAAGTATGGTTTATCTTTGAATCCAAAGAAAACTTTGTTTGGCCTTCAAGAAGGAAAATTTTTAGGCCACATCATATCTGAAGAAGGGATCAAGATTGACCCAAAGAGGATTGAAGGAATATTGCAAATCAGCTATCCAAGAAACATCAAAGAGCTACAATCTTTCATTGGAAAGATAAAATTCTTAAGAAGGTTCATACTCAACCTTGCACAACTCCTAAGAAACATCACAAACATGGTGAAAAGAGAAATAGGAGTCAAATGGACCATAGAAGAAAAGAAATCTTTTGATCTGGTAAAACAAGATCTTACCCAAACACTAGTTCTAATCAGTCTTGACTTTACCAAAGATTTCTTCATATTTTCCTTTGCATCAGAGCATACAGTTGTTGTTGTCCTCCTGCAGAAAAATATAAAAGGACAGGAGTAGCCCATTGCATTTTTCAGCAAGGCACTAAGAGATGCACCTCTAAATTATAACATAATGGAAAAACAAGATTTTTCCTTAATCAAGGCATTGAAATATTTTAGAATATATATCCTCCATTCCCACATCATTGCATTTGTGCCTCACATAGTGGTAAAATACATACTCACACAAGATCCTGATGGAAAAAGAGGTAAGTTGATTCCTGTTATATTAGAATATGATCTAGAAATCAGGCCACTAAGCTAATCAAAGGGCAAGGACTGTCTAAACTCATGGCTGAAACAAACTTTCAAGCACTGGACATTAATATGATTAATGCATTAGATGAACAAGAGGAGCTGGCAACTCCTCATGTTACACCATTTTTTGGTCATCTAACCTATTATCATTAGATGGACCCAAGTACATCATGTAAGACCAATTTACTCCAAGTAAAATTGTTTTCACTATGAAAATAACTTAGTAAATCACCTTTATTAAGTTGTTTGTGGCCTAAACAGGAAACCACATAAGGAAATATTAAATAAATATATATTTGTTTGATTTTCCTCAAGAAATAATTAGTTAAACATTAGTTTAATTAATTTTTTTGGTTATATTTAACCCAAAACAAAGAAATTAATTAGATAAATCATGATTTATCTTATTATTTTCTAAAGAATAATTGTTTAAATCTTATTTAAATAATATTCTTTGTTAAATATGACTAATTCACCCTTAAATAATTAAGTAAATCATTATTTATTTGATTATTACTCAACCATATCCTTAAAACGATAAATAAATCATTTATTTATTTATTATTACTTAATCACATCCTTAAAATGATAAATAAATCATTTATTTATTTATTATTTACAAATAAGGGGATTTGATTTAAGACAAATTCCTTTTCCCTCCAACAAATATAATAAAATATTCCATAAAAGTTGAATCTAGATTTGGTTAATAATATTTTAATTATGCACCAATCTCTAGACTAACTCAATATTTTGTTATAAATAGAAGGTTTTCCCATTCATTTGTCACATTTTTTTGCCTAAAGATCACTCTGGATCTCAACTCTTGGTCTGGCTATTGATCCATTATCATAGCCATATTTTTCCATTTTTGTCTGGGTTTTCTACACCATCAAGAGAGAGGAATTATAAATCTGAAGTGCCGAGGACTTACAAGAACCCATCCCATTGAGGAGAATAGGGAACACCCTCTTGTGTTTTCCTCCCAGGTGCCATTAATAAAAATTTCATTGGATATATTCTTGTCTTGTCTATTGGATCTATGGAGTAAATCTTATTTTTCTACTGTTTAATGTCTTCTAATGCATAGATCTAGATTTTTGTAGAATTTTTCTTGATCATCTAATTGCAGATCTAAAGATATTAGCAGTCATTTCTGATGTTAGGGTTGTTAGTTATGCGCAGCTAAAGTGGTCTTTTTTCATACACTTCGAATCAAGATTCATACTAGCACCTCCTATTGAAGAATCATTTCTGAACTCATCTTGGTATGCTGATATATTATATGTGATTTTTAATCTTAATGTTCCTCCTGGTTTGTCCAAAACAAAGGCTAGATTCTTAAAATTAAAGGCTGTAAACCACTGCATTTTAGATAAAGTTCTATATTGGAAAAATGATAGTGATATATTGCTTAAATGTTTTTCCTGAGGATGATGCAGATAAGATCAAGCATGAGTTTCATGAAGGAGAATGTGGAGGCCACCTCTATTGGAAAACCATTGTCAACAAAATCCTTAGAGGTAGTTACTATTGGCCCACCCTCTTTCAAGACATCCATAAAATGGTAATTTCCTGTCATAAGTGCCAAATATTTGAGGGCAAAAGAAAACTGTTGAAATTACCTTTGCATGCAATTTTTGTTGAATCTCCTTTTCAACATTGGGGCCAATATTTTATTGGAGAAATCCATCCTGTCTCCTTTTCCCAACACAAGTGGATCCTTACTGCAACTGACTATTTTACAAAGTGGATAGAGGCCATTCCCTCCAGGACTGCAACAGACTAAGTCATTATCAAATTCCTTGAAAACCACATTCTATCTAGATTTGGCTGTCCTAGAAAGATTATTACCAACAATGCTATTGCCTTTAGATCCAAGAAAATGGTGGAGTTTTGCCACAAAAATCAGATTACATTGGGACATTCTACAACTTATTACCCTCAAGGTAATGGGTTGGTTGAATCCTCAAATAAAAGTTTGGTAAACATCATTAAAAAATTGTTGGAAGAAAACAAGAAGTCATGGCACAATAAACTAGTACATGCACTATGGGAAGATAGATTAACAAATAAAAAATCAATTGGAATGTCTCCCTATCAGCTAGTGTATGGAGCAGATGCAGTCTTCCCAACAAGTTTTGGAGTGCCAATGATGAAGTTCATTCAAGAAGTACAGTATGAAGAAAATGATATGCAAAGAAGAATAAACCATACTGTCCAGCTATAGCAAACCAGAGAAGAAGTATGCAACAGAACACAACAAGTGCAGGAAAATATCAAGAATATTTCTGGAAAAAGGACAAGGCAAATGATTTCAGCATTGGAGAAAAAGTGTTGAAGTGTGATTCAAGAAGAGAGGACAAAGGCCAACATGGAAAATTTGAAAATATATGGAAAGGTCCATACATCATCCATTCTGCAAGAGGTAACAATGCATTTTTTCTACAAGAAATGAATGGAGTAGAATTGTTTGGGGGTCCTGTCAATGGCAGGATGCTCAAGCATTATTTTAGTTGAAAATATCAGTTTAAAGCTTTATTCATTTTATATAGCATGGTATAAATAAAAATATTAGAAAAATAAAACACAAAAAGAAAGAAAAGAAGAAAAGAGGGTGGATGAAAGAAGAGGTAAACCCCCATACCAAAAAAGAATGTTTCTGAAAGTGTGCAAGTTCAAATGCCACTACTTTTAAGAAAGGAAGTCTTGTTCAGTCATACAACCTAATCATGTTTGAAGAAATTTTGAATTTCTACTGATAAATTAGGAAATGAGGATTTTACAAACTATTAAAACTTGGCTTATCAATAGATAGATAGGAAAAGATATTGGTTCCCAAGTTCAAATCTGAATCAAATAGAAAAGAGAGGGATGAATGACAAATTTTAGATTATAGCCCTCAGTTTTATTTTTACTCTTTGTAAAAATAAAATATGTGTGCAGCTTGTCCAAAATTCCACAGCTCATGACAAATCAAACTGCTTAATCTTGATTTGGTCACGCTTTAAATTTTCTGCTTATAGGTTCGAGAATGAAAATCTGTGAAATTGTTTAAACTTGATAGATAAGTAGATTAGGTAGAGAATAAAAGAGCTCATCAATTTAATCTGAGCCTTTGGATGATATAAGGGTAGAATTAGATAGTTTTGCTTTAAAAAAAAATGATATCAAGGGTTTGCCAGTTTAAATGCATCCAAATGAAGAAAAAATGCTAGAATATAATGATGGGTAGGTAGAATTGAGTTGCAGAAAAGAATGATTTTCATGTTTTAAAGGTGAAAATTACAAGGGATTGCAGCAAATCGGCAATTGCAAAATAAAAAATCTGCCAAGTACATTCAAGGCACTGATCTACAAATTCCAGAGATTTAAAATCTGAGGTTCTTGACACCTCCTGAAGGAGCTGACCTCCCTAGATGGAGCCACTATTATCCTCCTGTATTCTACAGTATCACTAGATGACTATGAATTTTCTACAATCTGCTGAAGATAGAATTTCTTGACTATCAGCTATCTTCAGAAATCTCGTTGCCTTCATTATATTCAAAAAACCTTTTTCACTATATCTCTTTTTGATTTCTCTAAATTACCCTTCTACCTTGAGAATTTGTGTTTGAACTTAACCCTCTCATTCTCACCTTTTTCCCCTACCCAAAGATCCACTTTCATTTCTAAAAACCCCATCAGCCCACTCACCTTCATCATTCTTTCTTGTTCGCACTAAAAACAATGTAAAAAATTATTTTTACATTGTTTTAAATAAAAAATGATAATATTCGGGGCCCATATTTTATATTAAAACTCTATTTTAATTAAATAAAGCCCGACCCTTTATACATTTTAGAGCCCCATGTTTTAAACTTTTTAACCCCCGAACTTTGTTAAATTCCCTCCATATAACCTCGACCCTCCAAAAAAATTAAGCGCCTCTTCTAATGTTTAAACATGGCCCCCACCATATCTCTAAAACCCCGCCACAAAACCCATGGGCTCCACCCTTTTCATATACCCACCGTTTCACTGTTTCCTCGACCACCGTTGGATCAATCCCTCGTGATCCAATGGCCCATGTCACATGTCGCACATCTAAAAAAGCACGATTTAATTGATCCAAACCTTGCGAAATAAGTGGTTTTGACGTTTGTACCCTATGCCATGCAACACCCATTCAATGGAATCGCATCCATTGGCTTGAACCCGCTTACCACCTTTTCTCTATGCGAAAACCGCCTCCGTCGCATGTGAAAATCGCCTTTCCTCCTCCCACCATAAACCAAAACCATCGCTCGTTCAAACGATCCAAAGGCTTGTGCCTTTGTGATAAGCCTTCATTCGCCATTAACACCCCTCCAAGCATTTATAACACCCGAAAATGCCCAAATGTACGCAGAAAGCCCTAAAAAGTAGGATTTTAAGTTGACAGATTGTTGTATTGTGTAGATAATCATAGCAGAGAGGCATAAATGCATTTGCGAGGTCTGAAAATTTCCAAATAAACTCCACGGGTGACGATCCAACTAGTTTTTCCATCAAAAGGACCAGGAGCGCCGAGTCAAGCATAAACACCAATGGATCATGACCATTGGTGGTAATTTAAACACACCAAACCAACAAAAGATGCTCCGTTGTGTAGCAAATTGCAAACAAAGATATTGGCTAAGGAAGAAAACAGTCAAAAGACCGTGACAGTGAAGGTTAATCAAAGTATTGAAAGGGTTAATCATAAATTAAAGGACAAAACATCAGAGTTAAAGGCAGAGTTAAAGAGGAAACAATAAGACAGACAATGAAGACAAATACAAGTTTAAAATGGCCTAAACATAGTTTAAAGGATAAATTCAAAGGCAAATTAGCACAGAGGCAGATCTGAATGACTAAACAAACAACATTTACTTCTTCAGCGACACATTTTTCCACCTACAACCTATTTCAATTCAATAAATACATCAACAACTATTGAAATAGTTAGACATATCTCTCACCTACTCAGTAGTTATTGTAAAAGTTATTAAGAAGCCTTAAAGTCAAAAAATTCCTAAAAAGTGAGCTCAACAGTTAAGTTAGGAGTTATTATTACAGTGAGTCAGTCCCAGATATTTTTTTCTTGGGCCTTACATGTCCTCAAAGGTAAAAAATGCATTAAATTTGTAATAAATACAATTCTGAAACCCTAGCTTAGGATCACCTCCTCATTTTGCAGATAAATACTGCATGTGTTATTCATTTTTAGTGTTGGTTGGTTTATGGATTAAGAGTTGTTGAGCTAGTTGATGAGCTGCTAGGCTGGATTTGATAAAACTCAGAGTTGCAGACATCTGTTGCACTGGGGTAATGTAACTATTTTGAACATTAGTAATACAAGCACGTTCACGGGATTCTTGAGCTATGATAATGGTGAAGTTATCCTTCTTTGTCAAAGTTTTCCTTCTATTTTCCATTTTGTCCATTATTTCTCTAATAAAAGAACATAAATTTTAGATTAGGATATGTTGTCTTGGCACCCTGATTATGTCTGCTTTCTTTATCTTAATGTTTTCTTCTGCAAGCTGTGATTGGAGAATTCTTAATTGCTCTCTGGTTCCACCTAGCTTGTTGTCTTGGAAATGATTCAGTAGAGTCCAGCCAAAGAAGTCTATGGTATGACATTTCCTTTGTTGTAGCTTGAAATATTATTTTTAAGGCCTTTCTTTGAAGTTTACTTAGTAGAGTCAAGCCAAAGAAGTCTATGGTATGCCCTGTCCTTTGGTATGTCTCAAATTGTAGATGCAAAATTCTTTTTGGTTGATTAAAGAATTCTTAATTGCTCTTTAAATATATTGACTGTTAATCTTAAATGTTTTCTTTTTTTCTGAAAGTAATTTGAGAATTATTGGATTTTTGTCTTAAAGGTTTTCTTATTAGAGTCCGGTCAAAGAAGTCTATGGTTTTCCCTGTCCTTTGGTTTGTCTCAAATAGTTACCTAAAAGGCTTTTCTTGTTGAAGTAGAGTTAAAGGATTCTTAATTGCCCTTTAGTTTTACTGTTTTCACAACTTACTGTCATTTCATATTTCATCTAATCTAAGAGATCCACTTGATATAGTTAGCTTGCCCTATGAAAACCCTTGTAGAGTTGATGAAAAATTAAATCTTTTTATGACTCCATAGCCCAATGGATTAATGTTTCTCATAGTCTATCTATTCAGCTGAAATACTCCCTCAATTAATTACACCATTGATCTATCAACCAATCAAACAAAACAAACAAGTCCTAATAACTTCATAACTAGCCTAAAATTAGAAAACAAAAACATATAGATATATCATTTACAAATACATACATAGAGAGATCCGTCTCTAAGTCCAGGAAGGCTAGGTCTTTAGACTCCAAAGTGGGTTGATGTGGTTCCTTGCAAAGTTTTTCTTGCCAATCTTGCAAATCATGGGGAGCCAACACCAAGTATTTAAAAAATAATAAAATTATGGAACTTGGAAAATATAATTCCTACTTGTCTTTGGTGTGCTCATCCATTCTAGAATGAGTATGTTCCTAATACTTGGGAGTTTATTAAGGTCTAGTTGGTTGAGAGTTTCTCTCTAACTAGTCAGCCTCCTAGATTTATGTGTGGTTGTGATATTCACTCAACTAAGAGATTGCATGTCCAAGATAGACTAAATATATTGAGACATCACTTGATGTATTTATATTGTATCATTATTCTTTGTGAATATACATTTAGGATTAAAAGACTTGTCTTCCACGTTTTTGGTCTCTCTGATATTATTTATTTTTATTAATTATCTTCAATTGGTATCAAAGCACATTATAGTTATGAGGGCCTGAGGGAATCTATGGTATTTTTCCATGGAATATTTCAAGATTCTGGTATGTGCTGATCAAATGTTAAATCCTAGATTTTGCATAGGGTTAGAACACTAGAACAGTAATTTGATCTACAAATATCTGTAGAAAATACCTTGACCTTAAGAAAAAGGAAGGGAGCCACCAACTCCCCAAATGTTTCCTACATGATCTGCCAATCTAATATTGAAATGAGCACTTTATCAAATCATTGCAACTTTAAAGTACATTTTTTGGTGTGTTAGTGTGTTAAAGATGTTGTTGGAGGGGAGAACCAATTGTTACTACAAGAGAGTAGATCATTGTTGGTCCTATATCACAAATATGGGGGTCGTTTCAAGGGACGTTTCTAAGCATGAAGCTTGATGTAATGGGAATTGACTACGTGGAGAAATGGGTTGTGTGTTCTATGAGTATGAAGTGTTGATGTGGTAAGTCAAATCCTGGTTTAATAGCTATGAACTATACATTAGAATTAACCGTTATCACTTCCAAATAAAAGACACATCATATCTAACGAATTATCAGATAAATTAGATCCATCTAATAAGCCATGTCCAGTAGCTAGAAGGTGATTTCAAACGCTATATATAAAAATAAAATTACATTTTTCCTGTTCAAAATTATGGGTTTGATTGATTAGTCAATGGAGAGATCATATGCAATGTTTCAATCAATCATTATCACCATTTTTTTTTCAATGAACTAGGTGTTATATTTTTCAATGACAGAGGCTTGAAGCACATAACATTGGAGGAACATATCTATATTAAAAATACATTCCATGACTCCTATGCTAGAACCCGGTCAAGATCCTTTTCTAGAATGAGAGCCATGGTGCTAGAACTTGGAATTGGAGCCAAATATTATCAATATTTTTGAGATACACTGGGGCCAAATATGCAGATCTATTCTATTTCATAGGTTCAATTTCTACTTTTAAGGTTGCAAGAATTTTTGAGTTATGAACATGCACTAATATTTGTGGTGACAATTTTTATTGTGGACGATGGAGTTTGTGGATGCGTTCATGTTGCATTCATGTGAATTATTGTTGGAGAGAACCTAAATGCTCATGAACTTCTGTGTAGCGTGGACCTATTTGTTTTGCATGGTGGGTGTGTTAAACAAATTGAAATGAGAATTTTTTGTTATATTCCAGTTCGAAATGGCTGTGTATTTTCTATACAAATTTTGTAGTGTGAAGCTCGTCTAGGGGTATCTATGGCAATTCTTTTAGCTTGATTTACACTCTTCTCTACTGTTAGCCTCTGTAAAGAACTCAACATTGTCATGGAGTTGTGCCTGTATGAAGCAATTGTGTAGATAGTTATAGCAACAATTTATTTTTTTTGAATATTGCTATATTTTCCCTTTAAGCTCGATATTTTGCATCAACTATGAGGTTAGAAAGGTAAACTTTCATTTTGATGTTTTGATCTCTTGGAGATTCTACGATAAGGAATGCTAATATTTCTTTACACATGCTTGATTACTGTGTTAAGCTGACTGGAGATCGATATGTGTGTGTTGGACCTATGTGTGAACCAACGTAAAGATGTTATGAAACCAGCTCCAAAAATTGAAGAAAAGAGAGATCAATGCCTTAGAAATCAACCACTTTGAGGGGGAAACCTCCAATACATTACATAAATGAAAAATTCTTGGACGATACAAATGAAAAAACCTCCTTTTATATTTAGGGGTCTATGGGGTCACAATATAATCCTAGCCAATCTAACAATAATAATGTAAGGGAATAATAATAACCAATATGGGGTTTACAGGTGTACAACAATAATAATACAGGGGCTACACTAATAACAATAAGGGACTACACTAGTAATATGGGGACCTAACATGCCCCTCTCCTTTAAAAAAGTGTTGTCCTCAACACTTGAGTAGCTCTGGATGCTTCTATATAAAATTCTCATCCTCCCATGTAGAATCTTCAGTGGGTAAGTTCTTCCACTTGATGAGATACTGTAAAATTGATCGATTTCATAACTTTCAAGTTCTTGTTTCTGTGAATGTTTCAAGTTCCAATATGATTTTTCCTTCCTCATCAAGTTCTGGAAATATTGTTTGAACTGGAAGTTTTTCACCTATAACCTTCTTTAAGCATGAAACATGGAAAACTGGATGCACTCGCGAAGAAACAGGAAGCTCCAATTTGTATTCCATAGTACCAATATTTTGCAACACCTTGTAAGGACCATAGTATTTTGGCAATAATTTATTATCCTTCTTAGATTTCTTGAGGGAAATTTGTTTGTATGGTTGTAGTCGTAAAAAAACCCAGTCTCCTACATCAAAACTTCTCTCGCTATGATGTTGATTTGCCTGTTGTTTCATTCGAGTTTGTGCCAAATTGAGTATATCCTTTAAGAGTTGGAGAACTTGTTTTTGATGCTCGATGTGATATTCCACTACTTGCACCTTAGAATTTTCTCTTAAATATGATGTGGTGGACGGTGGATGATATCCATAAAGTGCCATAAATGGGGTCATTTTTGCTGCAGTATGGAAGGAAGTGTTATACCACCATTCAGCCAGAGGTAACCACTTGACCCATTGTGTTTGTTTATCAAATACAAAAAAATGAAGATATCCTTCCAAAAATTTGTTCACTATCTCATTTTGACCATCAGATTAAGGATGATAAGATGAGTTATGAGCTAGTTGAGTACCCAAACAAGAAAATAATTTCGTCCAAAAAATTCCAGTAAAAATGGGATCTCTGTCGCTTACCATAATCTTTGGGTTTCCATGTAGCTTTTGAATTGTTTCCATAAATGAAATAGCAACTATACTTGATTTAAATGTATGAGATAATGCAAAAAAGTGTGCATACTTAGTAAATCTATCAACTACCACCATGATGACACTCTTTCCTTCGGACTAAGGTAAACCTATGATAAAATCCATTCAAAATCTCCTCCCAATGTTGACTTGGAAAGGATAAAGGTTGTACAAGACCCGGGGTCTTAATTGTATCAACTTTATTTTTCTGCCAAGCCAAAAAAAATTCCACAAACTTTTGAATATCAGATTTAAGGCCATCCCAAAAAAATTATTTCTTCACCCTGTGGTAAGTTTTTAAAAATCCTGAGTGTCCTCCTAAAGGAGAATTTTGCAATTCCAAAAGAATATTTTGTTTTAGTTGGGAATTCTTACAAAGATATAAGCGATCTTTGTACCATAAGGAATCATTTTTCCAACTAAAAGTATCATATGTACTAGGATCTTGCTTCAATTTTTGAATGAGTGTCCACACTTTTTCGTCCTTTTTCCATTGATCCCTTGCTTCAGTTATCCAATATGGTTGGATAACAGAAATTTCACAAAGACATGCTTCCACCTCTTCATCCTTTCTTGAGAGTGCATCTGCAACAACATTTATCTTCCCTTTTTTTGTAGATGATTTCAAAGTCATAACCCAACATCTTTGTGGCCCATTTTTTCTTCTCTTCTGAAGATAGTCTTTGTTCCAAAAAGTGTTTAAGACTATCATGATCAGTTTTTACCTTGAAATTCCTTCCGATTAGGTAAGGTCGCCATTTCTTTAGTGCATGTAGTATTGCCAACATTTCCTTCTCATAAATAGATTTCTGTAAATACTTTCCTTTGATTGGACAATTTTCAAAAGTAATGGGTCTTCCTTCTTGCATTAAAACAACACCAATTCCATTTCTTGAGGCATCACATTCCACAATAAAGGTTTTTGTGAAGTTTGGCATAGCTAAGACCGGTGCTAGGCACATTGCCTCTTTAAGATGTTTAAAGGCCTTAGTTGCTTCAGGAGTCCACAAAAATTCATCTTTCTTTAATAATTTTTTTAGAGGTGCTACTATTCTCCCATAATTCTTAACAAACTTGCAATAATACCCTATTAACCCGAGAAATCCTTGCAACTTCTTTATGGTTGTGGGAAATTTGCATTCCTTAATGGCTCTAATTTTGTTAGGGTCTACCTTAACACCCTCGTGAGATGTAATATGACCCAAATATTCCACCTCTTTTACTCCAAAGAAACATTTGGAAGTTTTTGCATATAATTTTTTCTCCTCCAATAGTTTGAGCACCCTGTCAACATGTTGAACATGATCCTTCCAAGGCCTGCTGTAGATTAGTATGTCATCAAAAAATAATAGCACAAATTTTCTACGGAAAGGGTTTGAAAATGGAATTTATCAACCCTTGAAATGTAGAAGGTGCATTGGTAAGGCCAAAAGGCATGACCAAAAATTCATAATGATCCTGATGAGTTAGAAATACTGTTTTCGGAATATCTTCGGTCTTCATTATATTTTTATGATATCTTGAACGAAGATCCAACTTGGTAAAATAAATAGCACCATGTAATTCATTCAATAATTCATCAATCATAGGAATGGGAAATTTATCTTTAGTATGTGCTTATTGAGCTCCCTATAATCTAGATACATGCGCCATGATCCATCCTTCTTGTGCACCAATACTACTGGAGCAGAGAAGGAACTTTGACTAGGATGAATTATACTAGCCTCTAACATTTCTAAAATCATACGTTCAATTTCACTCTTTTGGACATAAGGATATCTGTAAGGCCTGATGTTTGGAGGAACACTTCCTAGAATAAAATGAATAGCATTATCATGATCACAAATAGGTGGGAGTCCTTTTGGAGTATCAAACACCTTGGAATGATTGTCCAAGAATTTTTTGAGATCTGGAGAAATAGATGATTTCGATGTTGGAACTTCTAGTGAGCATAATTGTGCAATTACACCTCGTTTTTCTCTCTTCAGAATATTTTTCATGAAATTAGATCTTATTATCATTCCCAGCTTCCCTACGATTCCCTATAATTCGATTTCCTTTCCTTCTGAAATTTTTTTTCAAGAAAAGTTCTTGAAAATTAAAATCTATCGTCCCCAAAGATTGTAACCATTGTACTCCTAGTACAACATCAACACCTCCCATTGGAATGGAAAGCATTGGAATATTAAATGCATATTCCCCCATGGTTAGCTTGATATTATGGCATTTTCCAGAGCAATTTATAGTTCCTCCATTTGCAACCATCACTAGACATTCTGGTGCTGGGTATAGGAAACAATTCAATTCCTTGGATACCTTAAAATGAATAAAATTATGGGAACTACCCGAATCAATCAACACTATTACATTTTTCTTCTTGATATGTTCTTCTATCTTGAGAGTTTGAGGAGTGGTAATTCTTGCCAATGCATTACACGATATGGTCAGACTCATTCAGTCTTCTTCTAGGGTTGGTTCCTGGTGTATATACTCTTATTTTGAAGTTTCTTGTTCATTTAATTCCTCCTCTTCACAATATATGTAAAATAATTTATTATCAGCACACTTATGACCTTTAGTGTATTTTCTATCACAACTGTAGCAAAGCCCTTTTTCTCTTTTTTCTTCCAGTTTTTGTGGTGTCAACCTTGTAGGTAGTGGAAGTCTAGGAGTAGCAACACTTCCATCTTTATAGATGTGAGTGGTAGGCTTCCATGTCGCCATAATTTTACATTCAATTTTTCTTGCCAACCTGAATGCCTTCTCCAATGAATCAGGTTCCCAAATGCAAACTTCATGTTGGATGTTATCCTTTAAAGTCCCTATGAAGACATCAATCTTGTGTTCCTTTGGAATATCAATTACCCTTATATTCAATTTTTGGAAGTCCTCAATGTGCTTCACCACTAAATCATTTTGTTTGAGATTTATCAATTGGTTAAAGAATGTGTTGCTCTTTGTATCCTCATAATGTGCTATCATTTCCTCCGTAAAAATTGACCATTTGAAAATTTTTTTACAAGAGAAAATCCATCGATACCATACAAATGTATTTTGTTCTAAATGTAAAGTTGCAATGTGTACCTTTTGTGTGTTTTGCACATTATTGCTCGATCAAAATATCTCTCCATCTGTAGTATCCATGTTACAGGATCCTTGGCATCAAAATTCCTCATATCCATATTTGGAATATGGTGGTTCTTCCATCCAAAATTAGAGTTTATGAAATCATGATTAACATTTGTTTTGTTCTCATCATGAGTTTCCTCTACTATATTTTCGGCATTAGGAAACATTTCTTGTATCAACTTTGTCAAGCCTTCCATGTCTTCTTTTAGATATTTCTTCATGTTTTCCATGTTGTATTTCATGTCATCCATATTAGCTTCCACGCCTTTTTTCAGACCATCCATCTTAGCTTCCACGCCTTTCTTCAAAACTTCCATTTCATTTTTTGTTGCTCTTTGCGAGAGAGAAATTTGGTTCACTTGCTCTTGCAATTTTGATATGTCATGTTGCAATTCTTTGTCTTCATGAGTCATAGTAGAGCCTTCTAAAGGCTTAATGGGTGTTGAATTATTTTTAGGGGGAATTTTATAACCGAATACTGATATCTATTCTACAATATGCCCTTGGAATCAATTCAAATTGATTTTTCACACAAGACTTATGCAATTCGAAAAAAATACACACCTTTTTATTGATTTTGAGGAGATTGATATTGAAACTGAATTATCTCTGTGATTTCGGATCTTCAATATATGAAATTTGGCCCTGTAGTAGCCCTCTAACGTTTCTTTCAAATACCACAGGTATGACCTGATTTGGATTCTTCAAGACAAATTTATGTCCAATCTCCCACAATGCCCTAATTATGGACTGGTTCAGTAAAGTGAACTTGTACGGCATGCTACGTGTCACTATTTCCTCCTTTAGCTCTTACATTGATACATAGGAAACTAAAGTATGTGTACTTGTGGCCAATTTTTATAGAATTCTAATCCGATGCTCAGAGAGATATTTGACGATTTTCCCACGGTCACCTCTTTGAGATGAAATTTAGGATCCTGAAACATCCCTAACTTCCACAAATCATATCTCTGTAAATATTGTGAATCAAGATCTAAAATATTTCCACGACGTTCCTTAGGATTTCGGCTTTGCTCTGTCAAAATTTCAGCTTCTGTAAAAAACGTTATAGTGAAAATTCCATGATGGCCTGTTTAGGTTACATTCAGGACCTTGCTAAAAGCCTTAACTTACACAGATCATATCTCCGAAAATATTGCAACCCAATATCTGAAATTTTTCCACGACATTCCTTAGAATTTCAGGTTTATGTTGTAAACATTTCAACTTTTGAACATTCGTAGAAAAAAATTTATAGCGAAAATTCCACGATGACCTATTTGGGGCAGCAAAACCCTAGAATCCAAACCTCTGATACCAAATGTTATGAAACAAGCTCCAAATATAGAAGAAAAGAGATATCAACGCATTATAAATCAACCACTTCAAGGGGGAAACCTCCAATACATTACATAAATGAAAAATTCTTAGATGATACAAATGACAAAACCTTCTTCTATATATAGGGGTCCATGGGGTCACAATATAATACTAGGCGACCTAACAATAATAATGTAAGGGAAAAATAATAACAATATGGAGGTTATAGGGGCACAACAATAAAAATACAGGGGCTACACTAATAAAAATAAGGGACTACACTAGTAATATGGGGACCTAACACAAGAATATTCATATTGAAGTGTTGTGAGCCTGATCCTTGAAGAGTTGTGGATTGTTTATTTAGTTGTGTTTGTTGAATCCATGTGCGGTTGTTGCGTCAAAACTTGCTATAGTGTAGCGGATATATGGTGTCGCTATTATATCAATTCCAAGTTTCATGAAGTGTGTTAAGGAAACTCCTGATTCTGTTTGCGATGGCCATGAGAGTGAAGTTTTCCCACAAGAATGAAGTCAAATATAAAAGAGTGATCCATTCATCATGGCAAGAAAAATGTAAAACATTGAGTTATGCCCAGCCATCAAGTTTATGATAATAGTCACTAGTAAAATTAATGTTAAAGCACATCTGGACACACCTTGATTCATGGGCCCATTTCACGTGAACATTTCAAAACTTGGAAAGAATGATTTATAAATTTGAGTTTTTTCCTCCATAGTTCATTCAAATGAGATTGAAAAAGTCTAGGCATACAATTGGATGCACAAGTTCCTAAGTCACTTTTACAATGCATGAAAATTATATATTGTAAGTATATTTTTTAAGTATATGGTTTAAATCTTTGAGGTGGATCACTCCTTTAAAAACCATTACTTTATGTTCACAAAAAGGGAGACATAAGTGATTTTAAAAAGGTGTATTTTTAACTATATGTTATTTTTGGAGAGATAAGGTGTAATTTTTTTGTAAATTTGGAGTGATAATGTTGTAATTAGAAGTAATGTTTTTACTTCAAGGGGGTCTAAAAAGTCATTTTGTTAGTTGAGTCAAGTCTAAGCTATGAATAGATGAAGTTGAGTGAAGTCCATATTTTTTTTAAAATAAATATTAAAGTCCAAATTTGTGTCGAAGTCAAGTTGAGAATCATTAGTGAAGATGTGTTGAAAGTCCAAGAAAATTTTGTGTTGTAACAAAAAGGATGCATTCTTGGTTGAACCTGACACCCAACCCTTGAATATTTAAGTCAATGTCGATAGGAGGTTGATTTGTTTCAAGAGAATTCATTTGAACATGTCATCTAATCGTTGTAAAATCATTAACTTGGGTGCATTTTTAGTGGTAGCCAACACCCTAAACTTGCTAAAACTAAACCAGGTGAGAGTGAAATTGAAAGAAGGAAATTTCAAATCTAAGATCAAGCGAGCGTGAAAATAAAGCATGTATTAAAAGAAAGAGAGTTCAAATGGAGAAAAGGATTCAATTGTTAGAGTTTCTAAATAATCGAATACTATCCACTGTTGAGGACAGTGAAAATCAACAAAACCACTCTTGCCGATTTTAAAATGGATCCACATCAGGCACATGAGACAATTGAGTTTCTTCAACTGGAGTCACAACTAAAATGTGATGAGCTGCAACAAAAGATTCGTGTTTCCAAGGAAATCAACAACACAACTTCAAATGTTGATTCCAAGCCACTCAACAATATAATTTCAAGTGTAGAAGTTGTACATAAACAAGTTTAACCTTCTTATTCCAAGCCAATCATCAAACCATGGGAAGAAATTCAATGCAATGAAAATTTCCATGGTTTAGGTGATCGAGGTGGCTCTAGACACCCTTAGGAGACCAAGAGGGCTGATGATAGGTCAAAATTCAAAGTGGTTAGATTACTCTTGAACCAGGTTCAGGTTGAAGTACTCATCATCCTGATTCCAACGATGTGAACGGATCTCCAATCCGAACCCATATGGAGAAGTTAGAGCGAGTCAATGTTTTGGGAAAATATGGGCAATGGGCTAGGTTTAAGTGTCCCACAAATTCACCGTCAACCGGCAGGGAAACCAACACCCGAAAATGGACGAAATTATGGCCTTGTTAATTTTCCCAATGTCCCATATTTTCGTTAAGTTTAAAAACAACCAATTTTGTTATTATAAAATAATAATGAAAAAAAGGGTGGCAGGCCATGACCCCCACCACCCCTAGGGATCCGCATTACAAACATAACAATTATGGGGTAGTGGGACATGACCCCCACCGCACCCTTCGCCCACGACACCATAACATGGTGTAATATAGAAAAAAAAAACAATGAGGGTCGGGTTGGGGCCGCATGGAGCGGACCCCGCCCACCCAAAAATTTATAACCGTAATACCATATTCCGCTATCGGAGGAAAGGAAGTAGGGGATCGGTGAGTGTCGAACCTGCCCGGCCTACGTGGGCAGCCCCCAAGCAGGCGGCCCCAAATCAATGCATGCGCTACAACATTCAACACCATATACGGTTATGTTTTAAAAACAAAACACCAACAAATATTCAACCAATGAAATTTGTAACCATGTTTTAAAATTTTGCAGTTGTTATAATTTAAAAATGATTTTGGTTTAGAAATGGCACAGATGAGACTTGACCTCAGACATGGCGTGCCCAAGTGGGCCTTTTCACCAACATCCCAATGACTAATTTCCTATTAACTCCATCCACGATTTTACATTTAAACCTTGTCCTTTGTATTCGACTGCCAACGGAGGAGGAGCATGGAGTTCGAGGCAGAGTTTTTTTTTTATTGCAGGTGGAACCCTGAGCCATTCGGGGAGGCAGTGGAACCATGATTTGAGCCACATTTTCAGAGGGGCCAAAATTGTCTGGTGTCCAAATTGGACAAATTTTATATGGATTTTACACCTCTCGATGACGGGAATCTGATGACGATGTCAGTTTCTGCAACATAGGTCTCGATTTTTTGGCCATTTTCCATATTGGAATTTACGGTGTCAGATTCCAATGTGTGAAAAATCGATTTCATGCCATTCGACACCACAAATTCGATGGTGCATTCAGACTCGAAAACTGATCATTCTATTCTTCAGTCAAATTCAGAGTTGAGGTATATGAAGTGTGGTTTCCATGTACTTCATTGATTATTGTTGTGAGATGCTTTATGTCGTGTCGATTCCCGCTTGATGTATGATGCATAATCTTGATGTTTATGTCATGTGATAAGTATTCATCTTGGATGGTCATTTATGTTCTAAGTTCCCTTTTTTTCCTTGATGGTTGGATACTCTTTGTTACCATGTAGGAGGTTGTCATGTTGATAAGAGGTTTCTTATGAGTGAAAGTTCCTTGTAGAGGAATATCTCCTGGAGAGACTTTTCCACTCATGTTGAGGGGAAATTTCCTTGTATGACAAGTAAAGAGCGTCCATGTACATCATCACCATTTCCAACACCAAATGAAGCGACGAACACCATCAAGACACCAAGGCCCGGAGACGTAGTCCACACTAGACAAAATCTATTATTAAACGTCTTTCATTTTGTTGTGTGATTTGTTAGCCACCTATAAAATTTGTTATAGAAAAAGGTGGCTAAAACTTTTTGGAGCCTTCAAGGAAAAAATTTTATTGCTAAAAATTGTTTGCTCTTGAAGACTCTTAAAGGCCTCATGCCTCTGTCCAAATCTTCACTGTTGTTCCCTTTTTTACTCAGAAAGTCTATTGGTTTTATGAGAAAATACTGCTGCAAAATCATCATTTTTCCCCTCCTCCAGTCAAAACTAACCTTCATTTTCTCCCCTTTTTTCTCCATAAAATTCCTCTACTTTTCATGGTTTCCCTTCTCCCATTCGTGAAAATCCTCTTTACATAGTTTAAAACTCATTTTTAAACTATACCGAAACCCCCAAATCCATTGAAAACTATGAAAAATTTCATAAAAACAAGTTTTTATTACTATGGACTTAAGCCCCCTTGGGCTAAGTCCTAACCACTTCCCCACCATACGCTTTGGGGCTGGAACCAAGCGCTAACCCTTTTCAGCGCTTATTGCATCGGAAACATCCAAGTGCGCAAGTATTTTTTCCATTACAAAGACTCCGATGTGATTAAGACCCATATGTATAAACCCCGGTCCTTTGTTTTCTTTGTAAAACCAAATGAAAAGGCCGAAGCGCTTATCGCATCGGAAAATTTCAATGGGTTGATTGTAAAGACCTACATCAAAACTTTCCGATGTGATTGGGTCATATATATATATAAAAACTCCGCCCCCACCACTTCATTCATATAACCCATAGCCCCGCGAAACGGGCGCCAAAATTTATATTACCGCCCCTCCGATTGCGATGGCCCGATCGCATCGGAAACTTTTGTAAGGCTCCTCCGATTGATTTCATTTGAAACCTCCGATTGCGATGGCTCGATCGCACAATCGCATCAACCTTCCCTGATCACGCAATCGCATCACCCCACCTCCGATTACCGATCCCCGATCAGCCATCCCTCCGATTAATTACCCCCCGTTGATCTGATCCTCAGATCAATGGTCATCGCTCAATCGCATTGCGAGTTTTCAGCGCTGTGCCTTTTCTTTCCCCGCCGACTGAATGCCTCCGATTGCATCTGGACAATCCGTTCGATCTCATCTGACAGCTCGTGTTCCTCCTGAAACCCATTTCGATTTTGAATTGATTTTCCCTTCGCCTAAGGTTTTTTAACCTGTTTTCTTTATTTCCCTATTATACATCCTGGATCGCTCCCAACCGTCGATCTCTGTAGATTGATGAATCTAACTTATTACTTTTCTCTGCTCTCCTTTTTACCATCTCTCGGATAATCTCCATCATTGGAAGCTGACATCCAATGGCTACGCTCCTCCCCACACCCTCTGAAGCAGTTTTTCCCCAAATACGCAGGATTTTATAACATTTTCTGTATTTTGCAGGTGTTTGATGGGTTTTCCATTATATAGAGGCCGAAGGTCGGGAATGACGATTCCCGTGCCTTCAATTCATAAAAGAGAACCATTCACGGGGCTCTACTACATGTTTCGTCATTGTTTCATGAGGCATTGATGACATTTGAGCCCTGCGCGACCTGCACATCAACAAGACGCTGTGTTATTAAATCAAAATTAAAAGAATATTAGTGTTGAAGACAGAACGCAACAGAACAGAACATTGAAGACAGATTTGCGGGGATCATGGCTAAAATTGATTATCAAAAGCCTAATCCCCCAAATTAAAACACAATTAAAGGAAAATCATAAGTGTTTTATCAGACAAAAAGGCCTCCACCTCCACATCTGAGGAAAATTGATTTTTCTCAGCTACCACAGTGCCACCTGTAGCCACAAGCATTCAAACAGAGGCCGAAGTTATTGAGAAAAATCAGATATTCGCCTCAACGCAGCCAGAGAGTTAATTCTGCCAGAGAATTTAATGCAAAATAATGACGGAAGTTGTTTCATATAAAAATAGAACATAAATTAAAAAAAAATCTCCCCCATAGAACTTAGTCATAATATAAATCAGATAGTACGATATGCCTTTATAAAACTCTCAAATGATCCTGAAAAGTAGAAGTCATTAATGCGCATTAATAAATTTGTCCCTGAGAGATCTTTTATCAGATCTAACCTCCTCATTCTTCTATAAATACTGCTGTAGAAAATGAGAAATCATTGGTTGATCACTAGTTGTAATACTGAAAATCTCTGAAATAATACATAGTTAGTTGAAGTTGAAGAAGAAATTGAAGTCTTGAAGCCCTGATGATGTTGTTGCATGCTTGTTTCTGTGAAGGCTCTATCATTGGATCCATGAGCTTGGCTATTGGTGAAGTATTCTGAATTTTTTAATGTGTTCCCCTATTTTCATTTTATTGCATGATTTCTTACTACAGTAGGTTGAAAGTTTTAGGCTAAGAAATGACTCCTGGAAGCACCTTAAACCTGTTCATCCTTCACTGTTTCATGTTTTCTTCTGCTGAAGTATTTTAGAGTCTTTAACCTCTCTCTTGAGTATTCATGCTTGTTTATTTCCTTAATAGTTCGAACAGTTGGTTTCAGCATGATTTATGGTTCTCCCTACTTGTCCGTTTCCACTCAAAGGCTGTTATTGAAGTCTCCCTTCGAAGTTCTTTTGCTTATAGTAAGTCAAGGAGGTCTGTTCTGATCTTGCCCCTCATCCTTGCTTGAACAATTCGATTAAAGGTCTTTATAGCTGTGATCATAGATGTATTTAGGTGTTCCCTCTTCTATGACTGCAATTATCTATGAATATTTTATGTTTTCTAAGTCATTTGAAATAAAATCTTTGAGGAAATAGGGTGTTCCCCGAATCTTAGATTTCATTTTGAAAGTTGTCTTGAAGTCATTATTTACTTAAAGAATGTTTGTAGAATTTATGGTTAGCCCTGTCTATCAAATATTTCTTTATTGTTCAAGTTATGTTTTCAAGTTCCCTTCGTTGAAAATCAAATTTCTCTTTCCAAATCATTGATGTCCATCTCATTCCAAAACCAAAGGATCCTGCGGCCAAGCTAGATTTTCCCTCTGATATCCCATATCCATTGATTAGTATGTTATGACCTCTTCTTGAATCCATTTCCCAATGAACCAGATGTTTCTCCATTCTGTGTATCTTTCCTAGACCTTTCATATTTTGCTGTATCAATCCAACCAAACAAACAAACAAACACCTGCACTTAATAACTAGTCTAAAATCAACACTCTAAGCACACAAGAAAAACCTTTACAAAACAAATCATTTGAGATATCCCTCTCTGAGAACAGGAGGACTAGATCCTGGAACTCTAAAGATTGGTTCTGATGTTGCCTTGTCTTTTGATTTTCCAAACTATCAAAACACGGGACACCAACATAATGGCGATCACGGTGGGACGACTGAGTTCATAGTTGCCTAGCAAGCTCTTATAAACTCATTAGTCTTTCAAACAACCATAGAAACTCAGAAAAACCCAAAATATTTAGTTTGGCTTCATAAAAAACATGGTGGTGGAAGCATAAAACATTTTACCTTTACAAAAGCTAAAAATTTTCCACCTGGTGACTCCACGGGCCTCCAAAAAGGCCTATTACCCTTCCAGTCCCTGTAGACTCCCTTGGGAATGCATTGAGCAAGCCCAATCATGCTGTTGGTGGACAACAAATTTCAAAATCTTCCACCTGGCGACTCCACAATCCCAAAATACCTAATAACTCCACTGGTAAAGGACTCTGAACTGGTTAGAAAGATACAGTGACCTCTTATTACAAACATGGATCCAAGTATGGACAGAGAAGCTAAAATAAACACATTATTAGACCTAATTGGAAAAATAATGTACATACTTGATAAAATATTGGATAGGCATGAGGTTGATATAGATGTTGATTATCCACAGCAACCTATGTTTTTCCCAGATCAAACACAAACTCAACCATTACAAGATCTAGACAATGAGCAGTATGTAGATGATGATCAAGGCTTTATAGAAGAAGGTGAGCAAGATTATAGCGAAAAAAATAAAGAAAAATTACTGGTCATGATGGAGAAAATGGTGTACATGCTTGGGAAAATATTTGAAAGGTATGAGGCCAATTTAAATATTGATGATCTAGAGCAGCCCATGCTCCTTTCAAATCAAGAAAAAACCAAAAAACTACAAGATCGGTACGATGAAAAAGATTACAAAGAAAGCAATGAAGAAGGTTGTCAGGAAATTCCTGATTACCTACCTATATGTTGTACAAGGATATTAAGAGAACTTCATGATCAAATTACAAATACTTATAGTGAGCAGTGCCCTGAGGAAAACATAAGCCATCTTGGACTCACAAAATCTGAAATGGGACAAGAGACAACACAACCAGAGTCTTTGCCTCTATTTTATGACTCATTTCAAATTATCAAAGAAGAATGGCATCCTGACAATATACTTGAAACAACTCATGAACCTTACAGTCAAAGTGACTGCCATGAAAATCATGAGGTGTTGTTTTAAATTGAGATAGATCAGGAAAAGGAGGAGAATCCTCAAAATTATCCTACAAACACAAGTAATCATTCCCTAGAAGAGGCTCAAGAAGACATCCAACCTCAAAACTAGTTAACACAAGAGGGAGAGGACTGTTGTTCTTCTGTCCAAAGCAAAGAGAAAATTCCTTCTCTTTTTACAGAGGAAGAAATTGATCAGATATTAAATAAACAACCAACCCTCAATTCTTTATTAGAAAAAAACACTTCTGCTCATTTACCTACTAAATCTTGTTGTCTTGAAACAAAAAATAAACTAGTAGATCAGCTAAAAGAAAAAACTGATAACCCAATATGCTTGATTCGTGAAATTGTTTATACTAATGATTTTTCAACTTATGATCAATCTGATGATGATGATGAGCTCCAAACAGAAACTAATCATGCAGGGCAACCAACAGTCGATTGGTGTCATGAAGTTCATTATAATCAGCTTGAAAGCAGCAATCAGCCAGTCCAATTCATCAGAAACAACTTTCACATAATTGGGAGTCAGCAATCTACTAGTTGTATTGTTGAGGGTGAGAAGAAAGAGAAATTTCTTGAGTAGAATGAAGATAAGGAGCTTCCTCTAAAGGTTGAGGTAATAACAGATACCCCTGCTCAAGAACATGATGATCTCTTCACAAAGCACAGTCCACTGAATCAGAGCATACTAGGACTACAAGAGGACAACACTGCAATATATGATGAATCCTCTAGTTCAGATAATAATGAAGATGAGGAATTTTTCTTTCTCATAAGAATCTTTGCCTTAATCCAATGGAGAAAGAAGAGATGATCCTGGTTGAAACATATCTTCCAAATACTCTTAACCAGGCACTATTTCAAGATCCCTATGCTCACTTCTTGAAGGCATTTGAAGAGGGGATCAAGGTCATTAGGAGCAGTGTATTACCAAAATCAAGAAGATTATTTAGCAATGCTGCTAAAAAAAAAAAGGAATGGGAGTGGCCCTGTTTGTCCAGCCTGCCCAAGGGGATGAAAAAGGACCAATCGTGGAATCATTTACTGGATTGGTTGTACTGGAAAAGAGAGTTCATCAGCTAAACATGTAAATACTCCAATATTAGATTAGGTTAGATAGGAATGTCAATAAAGCTCAGCTCTGAGCATTTAGTTAGCTTTTTATTTTTCGTCTTTGAAAGAAAAATAAAAATACAAAAACAGAGAAAGAAAGAAAAGAGGGCAGATTGTGAAAACAAGAAAGGTATATCCCCATACCAAAAATGAGAAACAAATCTGAAAGTGTGCAAGCTCAAATGCCACTCCTAAAAAACACACTTCTAGTTAGTCAAACAATTTAATCTTGACTAATTAGCTTTAAATTTTCTACTGATAGGATAGTGAATTCGATTTGCCAAACTGTTTAATCTTGGCTTATCAGTAGATAGTTTAGGATAGAAATTAAAGGTTCAAACATGCTCAAAATATGAACCTAAAATCTCAAAGAAAGGATGACTCAAATCTGTTTCAAATTATGAGTCAAAGAATAGGTAAATCTGGTTCTAATTAGCTCGAAATCTGAACCAGAAAACAAGCAAAGAACAGCTCAGACAGAAGTAAAAACAGAGCTGAAAAAATATGAAGGAAGTGCTTTAACTTTCAAATCTTATGCCTTCCATTTTGATTTAATTTTCTGCAAAATAATGTCTATGTGCAGCTTGTTTTTCATGCCATAGAATCAACAGCAAGTCAAACAGATTAATCTTGACTTGACTGTTTTTTAAATTTCTATTTTAGAAATTAGAGAACAAAACTCTGTTAGAATGTTTAATCCTAACAGATTGGTAGATTAGGTAGATAATCATATGGGCTCAACTGTTTAATCTGAGTCCATGGAGAAATAAGGAGTAGAAATAAATTAGATTTCCTGCATTCAAAAAGAATAAAATGTTGTAAAAGAGTTTGGCAATCCAAGTGCACTCTAAATGAAGAAAAAATGTTAGATTTGTAGGATTGAGTAGGTAGAAAGCTTCTTGATAAAAGATCCATTGTTTTTATGGCTGCTAAATATGTTTTCAAAGAAGATCATCCCAGCAAAGGAAGGGAAGCCCAATGGATGAGGCACAGGTCAGCCTCCCAGAGAATGCAAGTCTGAAGTTCTTGATGCCTTCAAGAAGGCACCATCCCCAAGTGGAGCCACTGTTAGCCACTTATAAAATTTGTTATAGAAAAAGGTCGTCAAAACTTTTTTGAGCCTTCAAGGAAAAAATTTTATTGCTAAAAATTGTTGGCTCTTGAAGACCCCTGAAGGCCTTATGCCTTTGTCCAAATCTTCACTACTGTTCCCTTTTTTACTCAGAAAGTCTGCTGGTTTCATGAGAAAATACTGCTGCAAAATCATCATTTTTCCCCTCCTCCACTCAAAACTAACCTTCATTTGCGCCCCTTTTTTCTCCACAAAATTCCTCTACGTTTCATGGTTTCCCTTCTCCCATTCGTGAAAATCCTCTTTACATAGTTTAAAACTCATTTTTAAACTATACCGAAACCCCCAAATCCATTGAAAACTCTGAAAAATTTCATAAAAACAAGTTTTTATTACTATGGAATTAAGCCCCCTTGGGCTAAGTCCTAACCACTTCCCCACCATACGCTTTGGGACTGGAACCAAGCGCTAACCCTTTTCAGTGCTTATCGCATTGCAAACATCCAAGTGCACAAGTCTTTTTGTCATTACAAAGACTCCGATGCGATTAAGACCCATATGTATAAACTCCGATCCTTTGTTTTCTTTGTAAAACCAAACACAAAGGCCGAAGCGCTTATCACATCAGAAAAGTTCAATGGGTTGATTGTAACGACCTGCATCAAAAATTTCTGATGCGATTGGGTCATATATATATATATATATAAAAACTCTGCCCCCCTCCACTTCATTCATATAACCCATAGCCCCGCGAAACAGGTGCCAAAATTTATATTACTGCCCCTCTGATTGCGATGGCTCGATCGCACAATCGCATCAACCTTCCCTGATGGCGCAATCGCATCACCCCACCTCCGATTACCGATCCCCAATCAGCCATCCCTCCGATTAATTACCCACCGTTAATCTGATCCTCAGATCAACGATCATCGCTCAATCGCATTGCGAGTTTTAAGCGCTGTGCATTTTCTTTCCC
Source organism: Pinus albicaulis (assembly GCA_034641835.2). Taxonomy (NCBI): domain Eukaryota; kingdom Viridiplantae; phylum Streptophyta; class Pinopsida; order Pinales; family Pinaceae; genus Pinus; species Pinus albicaulis. The sequence goes on from CM076579.1 coordinate 3,767,468, forward strand.
CGCTGACTGAATGCCTCCGATTACATCTGTACCATCCATTCTATCTCATCTGACGGCTCGTGTTCCTCCCGAAACCCATTTCAATTTTTAATTGATTTTCCCTCCAACTAAGGTTTTTTAACCTGTTTTCTTTGTTTCTCTATTATACATCCCGGATCGCTCCCAATCGTTGATATATGCAGATTGATGGATCTAACTTATTACTTCCCTCTGCTCTCCTTTTTACCATCTCTCGGCAAATCTCCATTGTTGGAAGTTGCCATCCAACGGCTACACTCCTCCCCACACCCTCTGAAGCAGTTTTTCCCCAAATACATAGGATTTTATAATATTTTCTGTATTTTGCAGGTGTTTGATGGGTTTTCCATTATATAAAGGCCGAAGGCCGGGAATGACGATTCCCATGCCTTCAATTCATAAAAGAGAACCATTCACGGGGCTCTACTCTGCGTTTCGTCATTGTTTCATGAGGCATTGATGCCATTTGAGCCCTGCGCGGCCTGCACATCAACAAGACACTATGTTATTAAATCACAATTAAAAGAATATCAGTGTTGAAGACAGAATGCAGCAGAACAGAGGATTGAAGACAAATTTGCGGGGATCATGGCTAAGATTGATTATCAAAAGCCTACTCCCCCAAATTAAAACACAATTAAAGGAAAACCATAAGTGTTTTATCAGACAGAAAGGCCTCCACCGCCACATCTGAGGCAAATTGATTCTTCTCAGCTACCACAGTGCCACCTGTAGCCACAAGCATTCAAACAGAGGCTGAAGTTATTGAGAAAAATCAGATATTTGCCTCAACGCAGCCAGAGAGTTAATTCTGCCAGATAATTTAATGCACAAAATAGCAGCAGAGTTACTTTAATATAAAATAGAGCCTCAAAGGTCAAAAAAATCTCCCACCAAGCTTGATTCATAAATATAAATCAATTAATACAGTAACACACCTGTAAACTTCTCCATCGAGCCCCTCAAAGGCCAAGAAGTCATTAATATTTATTAATTGTCCTGAGAGATTTTTGATCAGATCTAACCTCCTCATTATTCTATAAATACTGCTATAGAAAATGAGAAGTCGTTGGTTGATCACTATTTGTAATACTGAAACTCTATGAAATAATACATAGTCAGTTGAAGTTGAAGAAGAAATTGAAGTCTTGAAGCCCTGATGATGTTGTTGCATGCTTGTTTCTGTGAAGGCTCTACCATTGGATCCATGAGCTTGACTGTTGGTGAAGTATTCTGAACTGTTTAATTTTTTCCCCTATTTTCATTCTGTTCCATTATTTCTTACTACAGTAGGTTGAAAGTTTTAGGCTAAGAAATGACTCCTGGAAGCACCTTAGACCTGTTTATCCTTCACTGTTTCATGTTTTCTTCTGTTGAAGTATTTTAGTCTTTAACCTCTCTTGAGTTTTCATGCTTGTTTATTTCCTTAATAGTTCGAACAGTTGGTTTCAGCATGATTTATGGTTCTCCCTGCTTGTCTGTTGCCACTTAAAGACTATTATTGAAGTCTCCCTTCGAAGTTATTTTGCTTATAGTAAGTGAAGGAGGTCTGTTCTGATCTTTCCCCTTGTCCTTGCTTGGCTGTTGACAGAATCTTTATGTTTGATCATAGATATGGTGGGTGTTCTCATATGTTGCAATTATCTATAGATATTTATGTTTTCTAAGTCATTTGAAATAAAATCTTTGAAAACAGGGGTTTCTGAATCTTATCTTCAAGTTTAAGGTACTTGAAGTCATTATTGTAAAGAATGTTTGTAAATTTATGGTTATGCAATATAAATATTTATTTATTGTTTTCAAGTTATGTTTTCAAGTTCCCTTCGTTGAGAATCAAATTTCTCTTTCCAAATCATTGATGTCCATCTCATTCCAAAACCAAAGGATCCTGCGGCCAAGCTAGATTTTCCCTCTGATATCCCATATCCATTGATGAGTATATTATGACCTCTTCTTGACTCCATTGCCCAATGAACCAGATGTTTCTCCATTCTGTGTATCTTTCCTAGACCTTTCATATTCTGTTGTATCAATCCAACCAACCAAACAAACAAACACCTGCACTTAATAACTAGTCTAAAATCAACACTCTAAGCACATAAGACAAACCTTTACAAAAAAAATAATTTGAGAGATCCCTCTCTGAGAACAGGAGGACTAGATCCTGGAACTCTAAAGATTGGTTCTGATGTTGCCTTGTATTTTGATTTTCCAAACTATCAAAACACGGGACACCGACATGATTGTTGACATGTTTTCCTCTTAATTATGTATCCATATGTGTTCATTAATAATTTTAAAATAAAATTATAACAACATCACAAATGTAAAATATCATGAGTAAATCCGATAGTTGACGGACTCAAAACAAGTGGTATAAGAGCAACCTTCTCGCTAATGTGAATTGTGAGCGTGAACAATGATCGAATGTGCAGCAATGGAGGATGAAAAAGACATGTACTAATCCATGCTTAGGATGTCCAAAATGGTGGAAATGATGTATGAAGATTATGAAGTACGGGAGAAATAAGAAGAAGAAAGCGATGCTTCATCCACATATTCATCACTCTCTTCTAATCAGTCGAATGAAGAGATAAACTATAGCTTCAAGCAGATAACACTAAATTGAAAGTGATTCTACAAGAAGAGAAATAGGATAAGAATAAATTGAAGCTTCAGTTGTAAGCCACAAAGGCAGCCTTAGAAGTACTGAAGCCCAATGATTAGAGCCTTTAAGAAAAGGATTCCAAATTAAGGATACTTCTCCAAGAAGAGAAAGCAAAGAGGCAGAGACTGCAACTTCAACTATGAGTCATGAAATAGGCCTTGAAGGATTTAAAGTGCAACCAAGGTTTGAAGAAGCCATCATCAATTGTTTCTACATCGACATCTAAAGTAAACATTGTTGATGTTACTTTATTTTCATCTTCACATGCTATCATTTCTATGGGAAATGTGGAGATACCCATTTAAACAGGAACTTGCATGAGAATCCTCACCAAGATGGGATACAAAGGAGGATGACTTGGTGTAAATTACCAAGGCATAACTCAGCCATTGGAGGTTGTGCATAGAACTCGATACGCAAGTTTGGGATACACTGAAGGAGGATTATCGAAGGTGTCGGAAGCTTCCACAACATCGTTGAACTCGTCAGGGAAAAATATTGATGGGAGCACTTCACCATCATCCCATGGAAGTGCATGTTGTAGTAGAAGAGCTGAGACAAGCCCTCATCACCATGATTGTACCAGAGGCTGCTAATAAAGGTGTAAAAATTCTCGATATTCTCAAGTTCATTTTGATTATAAGCATGTTGATAATCATGGACAAAATTCATGGGAACTTGTCATTTTTGTGGTTTACATAACCATGTCATTGTTGAGTGCTGGAAGAGAATGGAAGTGTGAAATATTATGACGCGTGAAAGGCCTTATCCATAGCAGGGAAAAAAATTGGTTAAACAGGTATGGAGCAAGAAGACTCATTGCAGTTATTGCTACATAAGTGGCCATCAAAGAGCCATGTGTTGGAGACTCGATCCAGAGCAACATCTGAAGGACAAAGCATCCGTGCAGAAACCAGTCAGTGAAAATGTTCAACAAGAAAATCCACCACATTCATCATGGTTAACTCTATTGAGTAAGAAATGGTTTTTATATATATATTGGCCATAGTTGTAAATCATGTGTTTCAATTTAAAATGTAAAAGTGATGATGTATTTTCCTTCACTTATTAAGCAACAATGATATTTTGGCCTTGTATTAATAGCTAGAGTATTGATTCCATTTCAATGTAAACTTGACCATAAAGTATGGTTATAAACTCATGGAAAGTGTGGGGAATGCTTGGGTCATAGATTGGTCACTTAGTTAAGAATGTAATTTTCAAAATGCTGTACTACAGGTTTGCAGAGGATGCAGGTGTCGACTCATCACTTATGGCTCTGAAGGACAAAGGTGAAGGAGAATGAAGGGTGACATTTCATGACATTTGTGGTGTACACAAGATACAAAGAAGTTGCAGATTATGTTCATGCTTTTGGTGGACCAAAATATCCTCAGTGGGGAGGATTGATCCAGGTAGCTCTAGACACCCTCAGGAGACCAAGAGGGCTGATGATAGGTCAAAATTCAAAGTGGCTGAATTACTCTCGAACCAAGTTTAGGTTGAAGTAATCGTCGTCCTGATTCCAACGATGTGAACATATCTCCAATACAAGCCCGTATGGAGAAATTAAAGTGAGTCAAATTTTTGGTCAAAGATGGGCAGTGGGCTAGGTTTAAGTGTCCCACAAATTCATCGTCAACTGGCAAGGAACCCAATAACTGAAAATGGGCAAAATTGTGGCCTCGTTAATTTGCCCAATGACCCTTATTTTTGTTAAGTTTAAAAACGACCAATTTTGTTATTATAACAAAAAATAATAAAAACAGTGTGGCAGGCCATGACCCCTGCCACCCCCACGAATCTGAATTACAAACATAAACATTATGGGGCGGCGGGCCATGACCTCCTCACCCTCTTCCCACTACACCATAACATGGTGTAATATATAACAAAAAATAATGAGGGTCTGGTCGGGGCTGCATGGAAAAATTTAGACAACCCATAAATCTTTAGACAAAATTCGTGTTTTAAGCAAACTTCGAGCCATATTCGTAATTGTCTAATTCTTTCTTTCCGTGACTCCATTTTGCTGTGGGGTATAACAGGTTGTCATTTTTTTTTAATACCATGTTTGCAAAAATAAATGAGTTCGTTAGATTCATACACACCTCATTTATTAGACCTCATAACTTTAATAAAATTTCCACTCAGTTTTTCAACCTCGGCTTTGAACTCCTTAAACTTGGAAAATGTTTCAAATTTGTATTTGATGAAATACACCCAAATTTTCCTGCTAAAATCATCAATAAAATTAAGAAGAAAGAGACTGCTAGCAATTGATTTTTCTTGCATTGGACCGCATAAATTTGTATGCACTAACTCTATTTGTTCTTTGGCTCTATTAGAGGTTGAAGAAAAACTATCTCGCTTATGTTTACCTGTTATACAACTTGTACAAGAAGATATATGATCAGACAAAGTAGGCAAACCTTTCACCATAGACTGTCTTTGCAACAAACTCATACTTTTGATAGATAAATGACCATATCGTAAATGCCACAGGTCAGAGTCAGTTGGCGTTGAAACATTATGTGCATACAACTTCTCACTTTTTAATTGTAATTGATACAACCTGTTCATTTTCATAGGAATATTTGCAACAAGAGACTTATGTTTATCAGAAATCGTGCAAGTACTGTTGTGAAAGCTAACATCATAACCATGTGCATCTATCTGACCAACACTTAACAAATTATGCTTGAAATTGGGTACATAATAAACATCACAGATACTCTTCACAAAATTTTGTTTGGTTAAGACAGGTACAACACCCTTTCCTGAGGCTTTAACCTAGAGATCATCACCCAAAGCAATAGAGGAATTGAAAGATGTATCAAGATGAGAAAACAAATCACTATGACCAGTCATATGATTACTACATCCACTATCTACCAAGAAAACATCTTTATTAGGTACTTGCACAGTCACTCGACATGCCAAAAATAAAGCATCTCATGTTTCAAATTCAATTTTTGTGACATTGGCCTTGTTTTTACTTAAAACATACTGTAATTTTAGACATTCAGACTTATAATGGCCATATTTTTTGCATTAGTGACATTGAATTTTTTATTTATCTATCCACCTACAGCGATGATCAATTTGAGACTGCTCTGAATGTGTTTGAGTTAAATGTGATCTATCATCAAACTGAGACTATCCTCTACCTTTTCCTCTCCTACCATGAAAACATTTGCCTATACCTCTATCCATAGAAGCTTTAGATTTGAAAGCATGCTCTAAAGTACTCTAAATTAATTATTGCTTCATGAGCCAACAAAGAACCAGTTAATTCTTCCATAGATAATTTTGTTAATTCTATCGATTCAAAAACAGTAACAATCATGTAAAAAATTTTAGGCAAACATTTAAGAACCTTTTAAAGAATTAGTTGATATTCTAGTTCTTCACCATTCATCCGAAGCTGATTAACAACACCCATAACTTTATTCATAAACTGATCAACGATTTCTGATTTAGTCATTTTAAGTGTTTCAAATTGTGTTCTAAGAATCTGTAATACCAATTTTACTTTATCATTTCCTTGATAAGAAACCTTAAGTATATCCCAAATTGATTTATAAGTTTTAGTAGTAGTGATTTTAGGAAAAATAGAGTCATCTAAGGAATTTAAAATGCATGACTTCGGTCTACCTTCTTTCTATTTAAGTTCATCAAATTATTTTCTTTGAGTAGCACTCATTCCAGCAACTGTATTTGCGTCAGGTTATGTGAACCCCAATTCTATTGATTCCCAACAACCTAAACCTTGTAATCTTGCTTGCATTTTAAGGCTTGAAAAATCATAATTTTTCCCACTAAATAGAGGCACGGGAATTGGAAACTAACTTGTCAAAGCCATGTTTAAAGAAATAATAAATTTGACACCTTTTAAATAACTTGCACTCTATTTTCCCCTTTACAGAAATAGAAAACAAGTCTTTTCCACTTTACAGAAGCAGAAAACAAGTCTTTTCCCCTTTATTGAAGAAAAAAATAAGAGCCTCTACACTGATATTATATCATAACTTGATATTTTTATGGTAGAATTATCATAAAAAAATACTCCCTTCCAGCAAATCAATATTGTGGAGAATATATTTAACGATGTCCTTTTACACTCAGCAAATATACTAGGTATGATAATCCTCAACTCAGATTTCATTTTTTTAAATTTTAAATTGATACTGTTGAATATCACTAGATATTTTAAAAATATATATACATTTATGGCAACAAAAGTCTAGAAAAAAGTTTTCTCTGTCAACAGCAAAACTCTTTGCATGGAATTCAATATTTAACCCATCCACTCGCAGTTTAAAACTGGAGAAAAAATGTAGTGTTTTTTGCACATACCTAATCTGAGAATGGAATCCCAACCTTGAGGTAAGATCTGCAATCGGCGGCCAGGGTTATTTCTCTCAAACGCAGTAGCAGCAACGTCCCTTTCTCTCTGACAGAGGAATAGAGTCACATTCCTTTGAATTACTGCTTTCTCTCTGGTGGCTTCGTCCTCTTCACACAGGCAGCGGAAAATAACTCCAATAAGTGGCTCAATGGTTGAATGTAGTCTCTGGACTGCTACTCTTTCAACAACAAACAGTCACACTCTAATGCCTCCTCACTGTCTTCACAACAAACAAAACGCCTCCTCACCGGCTTCACAACTAACAAACAAGATCGACTCTTAGCTCTGATACCATGACAAAGTTAAATAAAAAATAAAAGAATATGATTTGTTGAAAGTGCAGACTCTGAAGGTTTTATTATGAGATTTATATATGCATAGAATTCAGTTAAAAATAGTTAAACTAATAGAACTAACCGTAAATTAACCGAAATGTTAGATAATTAATCTTTAGTTAGCAATCTGTTGCTGTAGGATTAGTTAGCAGAACCATTTCTTGATTATAACTGTTTCTTAGTTGTATATATATCTCTCTCCTTCAATAAAACGTATGCTATTCTCTCTACAATTTGTTCTCTATTGTTTTCTGTTGTCTCCTTTTGTCATTTTGTCATTTGAACGGTATAATATATTGGGAAAGTTTTGAATGATTATATAATAATATATATTGTAATTTCATTATGTAATATATTATCGAAAGGAATATAACTCATTATTATTACAAATATTTCTCTTTAATATGATAAATTATAATGTTTATAGGAATAATTGAGAAACATATATAATAGATCCCTCGTGAATTTTAAATTTTTTAAAATGATGAGTTTTTTTTTAAAGTTATTTGGTCAAACTTGTTTGAAGGTTGTCAAGAGAAGAATGGTAAGTAAAATTTCATAATTAAGTCAAACTAATAGTGTCACTTTAATAATTTTGATTTGGTAATTCATGATTGAGCTCTGCAACTCCATGCAATGATGACCTAGGATTTCGGTGCCTCAAGTCAGCGGCCGCCCTGCTCGCTCTACTTTGCACTCTGCATATCGACATCACAGCAAGGACACAACTGAAAGACCCATGGCATATACACAAGGGGGGACAACAGATCCCCCCCATATCTGATCAACCCAACCCCAACACGGCTACGGATTTTGACATAACAAAACAGCATACAGGCCCCTTTGGGGCCCTTCCAATGAAGAATGATCAAAATGAGAAGGAAACCTCTAAATCTACTGTCAAGTCATCCATTAGCATCCCCAAATATGAAAATCGTCTGAATATCGAACTACTGACATATCAGATCAATTGAAGGATTCAATTCATGAGGGATCATGCCCTCATCGTCAATTTTATGGGGTTTTGGCCTACTGAAAAATCCCTCTGGGGCTAGCTCGCAGCCAATTGGAAACCGAAAGGTCATGCTGACCTTCAGCTTTGCTCAAAGGGATTTTTCAATATAATTTTTACATGCATTGATGATAAGAACATAATCATGGATGAAGGACCATATTTCTTCAATTCAGCAGGCCTCTATCTCTGCAATTGGGTGGAGCGCTTCAATCAAGACAAGGAGGAATTTAGCTGGGCTCCGGTATGGGTACAGATTTACTCTCTACCCAAAGATTACTGGGATGTTGAAACCCTAAGAGAAATAGGTAATACACTGGGTGAATTCATCAAAATTGCTGATGAGACACAAATGAACAAATACACAGCTTATGCGAGGATCTGTGTCTACATGCACATAGCCAAATATCTCCCAGATGAGGTAAGTCTCCTACATGAAGAATATGAATGGATACAGACTGTTGATTATGAACACATACCATTCAGATGTAGAAAATTCCACATTCATGGGCATTTATTCCAGGATTTCCCTCTCAATCCAAGTGCAGCCATAAACAAAGAACCAACAGTGAAATACCTTGAAGGTTTCACCAAGGTCACCAATAGGAAAAGGCACACTAGAAGAACTCAAAATACAACCTCAACCAAGAAACCCACAACAAGAAATATCTTTGAAATGTTAGCATATCTGAATGCCAACACTAAATCCATTCCTAGCTCTTCCGACATACCCATGCAGGAGAATCTGAGCCACCAAGAGCAACTAGAGGCATAGCCTCCACAATATCACTCTAAGATGAAACAAATTCAACCCTCCTCTCAATTAAAGGAGGGTAAAGGTAAAATTAAAGCCCCAGAACAACCGAACGCGATGGGGGAAGAACCAGAAAGCAGAGACTTCAGAGATCTAGACATATTGGGACTTGAAGATGTCTACAAGAGGAAATAATATCAATCCATCATGTTCCATCATATCTAGAAACTGGAGGTAGTCCTCAGTTGAGTGCAAAATATCCCCACTTTGGGTATACAAGGGAGAACATTACTTAATACCCATCTCATTCTAAGAGAATCAAAGAAAAGAGGACAAAGAATGGATCTGCAAAGATTGGTAATCCTGGGAGAAGAACTAGTAGGATTTGGTCGGTACCCAAAGCTTACGAGATTTTATCCTCTACTGACTCCACGTTCTTAATGAAGCTCACATACTAGAATATAAGAGGGCTAAACAACCCCTCAAAGCAACGAATAATAAAAAAGAGAATAATAGAAGAAAAAACTACAATGCTCTTTTTGTAGGAAACAAAATTTCTGGGACCCAATCTAGACAAGATGTTCACCAAGCTCTGGCAAGGTTGCCAAACTATTGCTATAGATGCTGAAGGAGCTTCAGGAGGGTTAGCCATAATCTAGAACCCACAGCAAATCACTCTAGAATACGTCATTGCCACCCACAATACAATCCATGCATCTTTCCATCTCATAGGCACTAAAATCCATGGTAGACTCACAAATGTCTACTTTCCCCAAGAAATTACAGACAAGATAGATATACGAGATAATATTGAATCCCTCAACCTTCAATGCACCTCTCCTCGATGGTTTCTAGGGGGAGATTTCAACATGATCACTAACATGCAAGAAAGGAAAGGGGGATGGATAAATATAGCCTCTGACAACCTCAGATTCGAGGAATTTATCAACAACAATCAACTTATCGATATTCACACTTCCAACGGAGTCTACACATGGAACAATAAAAGGGGAGGCTCGCAACAAATCGCCTCATGCCTGGATCGTTTCTTGATCACCAAAAATTTCGTACAGTTGGGTGGCAAGCTGAAAGTCACCATTTCCCCTACCGCAGGCTTAGATCACTAGCCAATTCAGTTGCAATGGGACTAACCAGGTATGTCACGTCGCAAACCTTTCTGATTTGAAAATTTCGTGTTTACTCACAAAGGATTCAAAGAAATTTTCATGGAATGGTGGACCTCCCTCATGCCTCTGAACGGATCCAAGATCTATCTATTTCAGCAGAAACTTAAAATTCTCAAGGGAAAATTAAAACATTGGAACCATCACATCTTTGGAAACCTCTTCAACAAGCAAAATGAAAAGGAACAGAAAATGGAAAAAATACAACAAGAAATTATTCTGATAGGGAGAACAGAGGAAACCAATGCTCTGGAATCCCAAATAGTCGCACAACGAGAGGAAGGATGGATCTAAGAAGAAATACTTTGGAAATAGAAATTGATGATCAGATGGTTAAAGGAAGGGGAATGAAACACTAATTTCTTCCATCGCTCAACCATTCAACACAGAATGCACAACAATATTGTGGTTCCGGAAGCCCAAAATGGAGAATGCTTGGAGAAGCATGCATAAATCAAAGAAAAGCTCCTAGAATACTTCAAAAATAATCAAAGAACCCAACAATCATTGAAAGGAGGCCATTAACAGCATAACACAAAACATTCCTAGAATTGTAACAGAAGAGCATAGTCAGATGTTCCTCAAACAAGAAACTCTACAGTAAGTAGAAATGGAAATCTTCTAGCTGAAAGAAGGCAAAGCCCCTAGTCCAGATGGATTTACTACTACCTTCTTCCACTATTTCTGGGATATCATAAAAATAGAAGTCTAGGACATAGTTGAAGAATCACAAAACATGCATTGGATCCTCCCGACCTTCAATGCAACTTTAATTTCCCTCATTCCAAAGGAGGATAAAGCCACAACTCTAGGTAAATAAAGATCTATTTCCCTTTGCAATGTCATTTACAAAATTATTTATAAAGTTATTGAAGATAGGTTGAAACCTCTCCTCCCACTACTCATCTCCCCGAAGCAAACAAGTTACGTGGAAGGTAGGGAAATCCTTGATGGAATAATCCTTACCCATGAGGTCATGCACTCCCTCAAATCTCTAAAGAAGCCCAGAATTCTTCTAAAAATCTACCTATCCAAAGCCTTCGACAAGCTCAGTTTGGCTTACATCAATTGCACCCTCCTAGCCACACTTGGGTACGATGGATTATGAGCCTAATCACTTCCCACTTTTTCTCCATTCTCGTCAATGGGATTCCTTCTGCCACCTTCTCCCCCTTTAGAGGCATCAGACAGGGAGATCCGATATAATTATTTATTTTTTTCTTGATGGCTGAAGGCCTTGGCCATCTCATCCAGAAATTTGTCCAAAATCAACACCTTGAGGGCATTGCCATCCACAATCATGCTCCAATCTCCCATCAAAAATTTGTCAATGAAAACATAGTCATGGGTCACCCTTCTATGCAGGAATCCTGTTCGCTCAAGCATCTCTTGGATCGCTTCTATGAAGCCTCTGGAACTACTATAAACTCTGGAAAATCCCAAATCCTCTTCAATTCTCGGTGGCCTCTTTACGCTCTAAGTATTTGGGAGACCCTTTAAGTATCTTAGCCATGAATCACTCTTCTTGGAAATATCTCTTAGTTAAACTAGAAGCCATACTCTCCTCTTAGACATACCTATCCTTGAACATTGATGGACGCCTTGTCCTCAGAAAGTCATTCTTGCAATCCCTTCCCCTCTACCTTTTTTTGGTACTGGCTGCTCCAAAATGGGTCCTCAAGATCATTCGAAATCTTCAAAGAACCTTCTCGTGGGGCAACAATAAGGAAAAAATAAAATGGGCTTTGTTCAAATGGAAAGAAGTCTGCACCCCAAAATATCAAGGAGGTCTTGGACTACCAGATCCATAACAAAGAAACACCATCATGGGAGCAAGAATATGGTGGAAATGGGTTTCCAATACTCAAGGTCCATGGGCCGAGCTATGGAAAGCCAAGTACTCTACGATGTGGACACAGGAAATTCTAATCAGATTGAACCACGAGATAAAAGGCTCCTTTATATGGAATGCATCATGCCACCATAAAGACTTGATACAAACCCACAACTTTTGGGAAATACTATCAGGTCAGCATGTTCACTTTTGGGAAGACTCATGGCAGAAAATTCCAAGTCTTTCAACCACTTATCAACGTCTGCTATGGCAAGCAGTCCTGCAGGACAAGAAGCACAACAAGGTATGGAATTTCTGGACCTAGGAGGACACCAATGGATATAGAAACTAGACTCCAACAATCGAATGGTAGGCTGGCTAGCATGGAGAGCAGCGTCAAGACATCATGGAGGATTTAGTCAAGAGGAAAATCTGTGTGCAAGCTGGCCCAAATATTCTCAGATGGGGATATTCTCACGTGGCACATTCATAACAAAGGAAGCATATAGAATACCCCATTCTTCGGATCTAGGTCAACCAAACAATCTCTAGAAGAAAATCTGGAAAATAAAACAATGGCCCAAGGTAGCTACCTTCTTATGGTTACTAAGAAAAAAGAGAATTCCAACATTGGGCAATATTCTGGAGAGAGGCTTTTGTGGACCTTCAAGGTGCCCTCTATGTAACCTAAGCGGAGAAACCATGGATCATCTACTAGAGCTTTGCAACATGTCTAATATATTTTGGGACAAAATAGCAACACTATGCAGAAGAAAAAATCAAGCACATGGAAACATTATGCAAACTATTAACCAATGGCAAGAGATGCCCTTCTCCAGCAATATTCTCAATCGCCTTTGGCAGCTCATTCCTAGGCTACTAACATGGAATCTTTGGAAGGAGAGGAACAACCGCATTTTTAAAGATAGTAAAACCTCCTAGGAAGGGACATGGGCTAAATTTAGCAGTTTCCTAAAAGATATGATAGCCTTGACCCCATGGGCCGACTCGTATCTCCCCACATCAACAAACGAACAAGAAATCTGGAACAGCTAGGGACTACACCTCACTCAACTAAGCATCTCCCCTGCCACCCCAAAGGTTCAATTTGCTACTCTGAACAATTGTATAGCACCCCCTCCAGGATTTTTCAAATTCAATTTTGATGGAACCTCCAAAGGCAATCCAAGGGAAGCATGGTTTGAAGGAATTTTCAAAGACTGCAACGGCAACCCTCTGCATCTCCTCTAAGGAAACATTGGGTGGGACATAAACAACTTAGAAAAGCTTGAGGGTCTCATTCAGGGCATTAAAATGGCCACTCAACTCAATATCTTTCCACTGGAAGTGGAAGGGGACTCCTAGGTCATCATTCATATGGCAACTCGCCTCGCTTTATGATCCTCAGCCACAAAACTCTCCAAGAGTTGGCGACTAACACATCGCTTACAACAATTGGAATTTTGGCTTCAACAACACAAAGAAATCACATTCCCGCATGTAATAAGGAAGGCCAATGCAGTGACAGACTATCTCGAAAATCATGGAGTCAGCCAAAATTTCCAGCTCTTAGCCTCCAACTTCCATTCCATAAGAGAGGAAACTCTAAGAGCCAACTGCATGACAATGTTGTACAAAGACAATGGCATCCCGGATCCGAGTGATGTGCAGGCCAACCCACCCCACAAGGTGTGATTACACACCACATGAAGAACCGACGACACCACAGCAAGCCTGTCGCACCTAGTTGCGGCAGTAATCAGTACTTAATGAAATTAATGGGGCCTCGATCAGAGAGGCACTTCCTTAAAATACTGATGCCAATCTCTCCTCTACATTCATTTTTTGAATTTTCATCGAAGCGCTGCCGAAGTCCTCCCTCGCCATGTGGCGCGTTCTCTGCAGCACCGTTCTATCACTACCATGGCACCCAGGCAGAGACAGATGCCTCGCAGAGGTAGCACCAGAGGTGCCCTGCCAGCCAGACTAACCAGAGCCTCTGCACACCATTAATCTCAGTCCATTTCTGAACATGACACTATTCTCGAGCCTCAACTTGCGGCCTTCGCCATTGAAAGATCCTCGACTCTCTCTGCAACCTCGGCCACCACTGACAACACCTTCGCTTTACAGATCGTGGACACTTCTCCTATACCTTCTACTCCTCCCTGCAGTTGAGCCATCCCAATCCACTTTCATGGCTTACCTCTTCCCAACAGCTGAGCCATCCGCGCCACCTCTGCTGAGAATCAAGAGGAAGTTGTTGATCAGCGGTTGTCATTGATGTCAACCCAAGCAGCACCAGGGGCTAACCCAATATTGCATGGGAATTTTGACCTAGAAAATTAATATACTCTGGGTCAATAATGCTTTTGATGGTTTCTACTTTTCGAGATTTTTCCGTTGATATATCGCACGACATGTAATTCTTCACGGTTTGAGAGATATTCATGTTTGAAGTTTGTACCCCCAGTTAGTGGGCTAAAACCCCATGGGGTTGGGGCATGGGTCATTGAAAAGTCATAATTAATATTTTTTATGCTCCTAAAATCCCTCCCACGTTCACTTGTTGAAGCCCCTCTCAACTTAAGCATTCATATAAATTGTGATCTTCATTTCCTCCTTATGCAAAGGATTCGGCCATTTGAAACCGGTCATAGTGTAATTTTCACTCTAAATTTTTTTCTACGAAGGATCAGAAGCTGAGATGTTTGTGAGGCAAAGCCGAAATCCTGAGGAATCTACAGTAAAAATTTCAGATCAAGTTGCGCAATAGTTTTGGAGATATGATCTGTGGAAGTAAGGGTTTTTGCAGGCTCCTGAAATCCATCTCAAAGAAGTGACCTTGGTAAAATCGTCATAACTCTCTCTCTGAGTATTGGATTAGAATTCCATAAAAAGTGGTAGATAGTGCACAGAATTTAATTGTTTCTCTATCAATTTCAGAGGAAAATGAAGAAACAGTGACACGTGGCATGCCGTACAAGTGCGCTCTGCTGAAACAGTCCATAATTAGGGTAGTATGAGAAATTGGGTATAACTCTCTCTTGAAGAATCCAAATTGGGTCAGACCTATGGAATTGGAAATAAGACTGAGAGGACTAATACAAGACCAAAAATCAGATATTTAGGATCTGAAATAACAGAGATACACCAGATTCAATATCGAGCTCCTAGAAGGTAAGAAAAAGCTAGATCATGTGTTGTCAAGGATTGCAAAGGACTAGACTTTCTACGGCAGAAAAGTAAAAAAAGGTGCAGCAGAGGGTAGCATGAAAAGAGCAGCAACCAAGGTGCATAATAGCAACAATAATTTCATCATATGACGTCTTCAAGTGGGCAGCACTGCATACAATCATTGTAAAGGTATTATTGTACTTAGTCATTGTAAATACATTATTTTACAAATTGCACTAGTGTCTATGTGCCAAGGGTTGAAGAGGCAGTGTTGGGAGGTCTAGGATCATCATTAGGTGGTTGTGTCAAAGTTGGGGTTATGGTCTAGTATATCTTCTTCTTCTACATCATTTTATATCATTGTAAAGTGGACCATTTTCCCTGGTACGAGAGTCCATTCTTCTTTTATTCTTCTATAGGGTGGTAGGGTGGTGCTAGGGTGAGTTGTAGCTCATTGGGTGTTGGGGAATCCGTTCAGTGACTACTGAAGAATCTCGGGCATTGGAGCGTCCATCTAGTGGGAGCTGGAGAAGAATGCTTTTCTATATTCTAGGAAGTTGGAGCTTTATTTTCAATTGGAGTTGAAAATAATTATTAGAAAAGCATTAGGTGGTTTTTGTCCCGAAGTGGGTTTCCACCTTAAAAACTGTGTGCATTTGTGTTCCTATTGTTTGTTGCTATCATTGTACAAACAATGATAATAATTTAAGATTAACTAATGCTCTAATTGAAAGAAATATTGATTCATCCCCCCTCTCAGTATTTCCAACAATTGGTTTCAGAGCTTGGTTCCTTCAATAGCAGTTTAACAACTGGAAGGAGGTCATGGAGTATACCAAGAATGGTGTACCTCTATTCAATGAAAATAATTATGCACTTTGGAAAGGAATAATGGAGGTCTATCTCTTGGCGCAAGGTTACGAAGTATGGGACACTGTTCAAAATGGATTTACATCAACTGTGGATGAACAAGGTAAGAAGAATTTGGTAAATGATGCAAAAGCAAAGAATATTATTATCAGTGGACTTATTGAATCTGCTTATCATAAGGTGTTGGGTTGTAAAACCACCAAAAATGTATGGGACAAGCTTGAGAATATATATGCAGGTGACTCAAATTTCAAAGAAGCAAAGCTTCAAATCTATAGAGAAAAATTTGAGCAACTCAGAATGAAAGAAGATTGCAACATTGTTGCATACTTTCAATACGTTGATGAAATAACCAATACTATGGAAGGATTGGGAGAGCTAGTTGATGAGAAGACTATTATACGGAAGATTCTTAGAACTTTACCAAGGAGATTCAACCCAAAGGTATCGATCTTAGAATATAGTGCAAATCTGGACAAACTCAACAAAGAGGAATTACATGGAGTTATCATAGCATATGAAATGAGACTTGATGAAGAAGAGGGTACTTCGCATCTAGAAACTGCGTTCGTTGCATCTAAAAAACCAATAAGGATAAACAACCTTCAATTAAAAAGACATGCACCTGCAAGTGTGAAGAAAAGGGAGATGATGAAGAAGGTCTTTCAGATGAAGAATATGCTTACTTCACGAGAAAACTACAAATTGGTAAGGGACAATTCAAAGGTAAACTTCCATTGATATGTTTCAGCTGTAATGAGGTTGGGCATTTTGCAACAAAATTTCCAAACAAAAGTAATGGCAACTCAAAAAGAAAGAAAGGCTTTAAGAAATTCAACAAGCAAGGATCCAAAAGGAACTTTCTCTCTAAAGAAGATAGCTCATCATCCGATGAAGACAATGATAGTGAAAAAGAAGCCAATGAGAGAGTATTGTTTATGGCCAAGCACAATAAACCCAAGCACAATAAGCAAGATGTATAAAACAACGAAGAAGAAGGATGGACCGTAGATGAATTTTATGAGGAAGCAATCAAGCTTATAAAATATCTCAAGGCAGAGAAGATCCGTTCCAAAACTCTTGAAGAACAATTTCAAGGTCTCAAAATTGAAGTTGAAGAACAAAAATGCATTGAAGAGTCACTTCAAAAGAAGTTGGAAGAAAGCAACCAAGAAAGGGAAGAATTAGAAGCCGAAATAGTCTCGCTGTGTGAGGAAGTGAAGAAAGGAAAAACTATCCAAAACTATGCCAACAGCTCAAGGGCATTGGAAGAAATCATGAACAATTAATGATCTTACAACGACAAAACTGACGTCGGTTACAAAGAAGAAGAAGCAGGACCTTCTACAACAAAATACAATGAACCTATGAGATCTGACATGCATGTAGACTTCATTGGATAGGATTCGCAAGAACAACCTTGGAAGGCAATTCCTCGACGAAAATTTCCATCCAGGTACCAACATATTTTTTATGGCTACTGTTATTCATGTGGAAAATTTGGTCTTAAAGCTATAGAATGTCACACGTACCCTAGGAACAAATACAATTACAGGAGATCTGTCAAATATGAACCTCCCAGGGCTCAACGAAATATCAATAGATTTGAACATTTAAGAAATAATATTGAATGTTACAAATGTCGAAACTTTGGACACATAGGCAAAGACTGCAGAGTTGAAAATCCTCCAGAAGATTCTTCGAAGCCACAGAATGAATGAACATGGAAGAAGAAGAAGAATGATAATTGTGCTCTTGCTCTCAAGGCTCAAAAGAACAAAGATGTGTGGTATGTTGATAGCGGTTGCTCAACGCGTATGACTGGAGATAGAAATAAATTTGTATCTCTGAAAGAGAAGAAGGATGGAACCGTGTCCTTTGGAAATGATGGATCTTCAAATGTTATAGGATTAGGTATTGTCACTCTCGAAAGCAAAGATGTTCTAGCCAAAAATGTTCTATTGGTTGAAAACATGAATCACAATCTGCTCAGTGTTGGACAAATGTGTGATCAAGGACACACAATACTATTCAACTCCACGAAATGTGAAATCAGGAAAGGCGTGTATGGTGAAATTGTGGCTACAGCAAGTCGAGCTCCAAACGACATATATGTTCTAGATGAAGAAACTAAAGCATGTCTAATAGCTAAAGAGGATGATACAATAATTGGTAGCAATGATGATCGACTAAGTAAGAATTTTGCTACAAAGGTGCAAAGTGATTTAGAGATGTCTTTACTTGGTTGCAAATTGAGCATTGACGACTCATCTAAGGATGTGGATCAAAGGTTGTACAAATCTATGATTAGTAGTCTTCTATATGTAACAGCCTCCCGACCAAATGTTATGCAAGCAATTGGACAAGTAGCAAGATTCCAAGCAGCATCAAAAGAATCACATATTAAATATTCGCCAGCATTGGGATATCTTTTCCAGAAGCTTGGGATTCTCCCAAGTTCTAATTAAATTTTCCTTTTTTCAGAATATAAAGGGGGAGTGGAAGTGTGTACAGGTCTGCAGGATGGTTGTGGGTCAGCGTGAGTGGAAGTGTGTACAGGTCTGCAGGATGGTTGTGTTTCAGGGGGATTTACCCTTTTCCATTGATGTCAAAGGGGGAGAGAATGTTGTAGGAAGAGGTTTCATGATCGCAGGGGGAGTACTTGTGTTGCCATCAATTCCAAAGGGGGAGATTGTTGATCAACGATTGTCATTGATGTCAACCCATGCAGCACCAGGGGCTAACCCAATATTGCATGGGAATTTTGACCTACCAAATTAATATATTCTTGGTCAATAATTCTTTTGATGGTTTCTACTTGTCGAGATGTTTCCGTTGATATATGTCACGCCATGTGATTCTTCACAGTTTGAGAGATATTCATGTTTGAAGTTTGTACCCCTAGTTAGTGGGCTAAAACCCCATGGGGTTGGGGCATGTGTCATTGAAGAGTCATAATTAATATTTTTTATGCTCCTAAAATCCCTCCCACTTTCACTTGTTGAAGCCCTTCTCAGCTTAAGCATTCATATAAATTTTGATCTTCATTTCCTCCTTATGCAAAGGATTCGGCCATCTGAAATAGGTCATCGTGGAATTTTCACTCTAAATTTTTTCTACGAAGGCTCAGAAGCTGAAATTTTTATGAGGCGAAGCCGAAATCCTGAGGAAGCTGCAGTAAACATTTTAGATCAAGTTGCGCAAAATTTTTGGAGATATGATCTGTGGAAGTAAGGGTTTTTGCAGGCTCCTAAAATTCATCTCAAATAAGTGACCTTGGTAAAATCAGCATAACTCTCTCTCTGAGTATCGGATTGGAATTCCATAAAACGTGGTAGATATTTCACAGTATGTAATTTTCTCTCTATCAATTTCAGAGGAAAATGAAGAAACAATGACACGTGGCATGCCGTACAAGTGCGCTCTGCTGAAACAGTCCATAATTAGGGCAGTGTGAGAAATTGGGTATAACTCTCTCTTGAAGAATCCACATTGGGTCAGACTTGTGGCATTGGAAAGAAGACTTAGAGGAATAATACAAGACCGAAAACAAGATATTGAGGATCTGAAATAACAGAGATACACCAGATTCAATATCGAGCTCCTAGAAGGAAAGAAAAAGCTAGATCATGTGTTGTCAAGGATTGCAAAGGACCAGACTTTCTACGGCAGAAAAGCAAAAAAATGTGCAACAGAGGGTAGCATGACAAGAGCAGCAACCAAGGTGCATAACAGTAGCAAGAAGTTCATCATATGAAGTCTTCAAGTGGGCAGCACTGCATACAATCATTGTAAAGGTATCATTGTACTTAGTCATTGTAAATACATTATTGCACAAATTGCACTAGTGTCTATCTGCCAAGGGTTGAAGAGGTAGTGTTGGGAGGTCTAGGATCATCATTAGGTGGTTGTGTCAACGTTGGGGTTATGGTCTTGTATATATTCTTCTTCTACATCATTCTATATCATTGTAGAGTGGACCATTTTCCCTGGTACGGGAGTCCATTCTTCTTTTATTCGTCTATAGGGTGGTAGGGTGGTGCTAGGGTGAGTTGTAGCTCATTGGGTGTTGGGGCATTCGTTCAGTGACTACTGAAGAATCTCGGGCATTGGAGCATCCATCCAGTGGGAGCTGGAGAAGAATTGTTTTCTAGATTTTAGGAGGTTGGATCTTTATTTTCAATTGGAATTGAAAATAATTATTAGAAAAGCATTAGGTGGTTTTTGTCTCGGAGTGGGTTTCCACCTTAAAAACTGTGTGCATTTGTGTTCCTCTTGTTTGCTGCTATCATTGTACAAAAACTGATAATAATTGAAGATTAACTAATGCTCTAATTGAGATAAATACTAATTCACCCCCCCCCCTCTCAGTATTTCCAATAGAAGTATCATAAATCGACAATTCCCCTCACAGTCACTCCCCCACCCAAAAAACGCGTGCGTCTTCCCATAAAAAGTTCTTCCATATCCTTGCCTAATCTATGGTGCTACATTCCAGGGGGCTGGCACAAATGTGATGAACATGGAGAGCCGATGGATCCAAAGCCATGGGTCTTCATGGAGGAACAAGAGGAAATTTCCTGCATCGACGAGTGTCCAGTCACTAAGGAGGAACTGCCGACACCTGATGAAGAACAACATGATGACGCAGGAAAAAAATGAAGGTTTTTGCACCTTAGTCCATCTTTGGACAAACCTGCCATCTATCATTTTCATAGTTATTTTCAGTACTTTTGATAATGTATTAGAGAATGTAAATGACTCAAGTTTTCAGAGACAAGTAAAGGGTTGGTTTTCCTACTATGGGCAACCCTTCATTTTGAATTTTTGGACACAACTGAGAGCAGAAATTTGATAAGTTCCTCTGCTTAGAACAATGGACTATAATATATTTTGTTAATTAATAGAATTAGACTAGCTTACAAAAAAAAATAGTGTCACTTTAAGATTATATATGTTCAACTTTATGTTAAAATAATGTGAATACGTTGTTGTTCTATTTATCTCTAACTTCAATGGCATGATAATTAATATACATGGATCAATACATAGAGACTTGCTATGAACATTAAATATGAAGTAATACAGTGGATTAATAATATGCTACATTGGCCAAGGTAACATTTCCAAACAAGGAGTGGAAAATCCTAAGTTAGCAATTGAGAGAAGAGTGGCACATGTTCCTAAAATTATACATTAAATGAAGTTCAATATTGAAGAAATATACTATAAGATAGTATGTGAGAGGCAGTAAGTATTAGAATGTGGTGATGGAAAATAATTATAGATATCCAACAACTATAAGAAAGGGAAGGAAAACGTATAAATTTGATTTCCAATATTAACAAAATATGTTTGATAAAATACCTTATGAAGGAATAACATAGGAAGAACTTAAAACATATAAATTTTTATTTCTAGGAGACAAGATGAGAATTAATATAAGGTCTAATAGAATATGACACGTATCGAGAAGAAAATTATTTCAATCAACCAATGAAGTTAAAAGGATTATATAATGGTGATGATCATTTTGAAGGAAGCTATAGGAATTATGGTAATACTAGATTACAGTGGAAATAAAACCATGAATTTTAGTAGGATGGAATAAAGAAGAGAAAAAGAAAATATTTGGGAAGACTTTGCAAGGGGAAACAAAGGGAAATAATGACTTAGCATAAGCGTAGTATTTCATGGTAAGTCTAAGGTTATTGATATTCAAGTAGGTTTTCAATGTTAATAATAACAATATGAAAATTTAGGGTTGGAGTAGCTAATTATGTTCATGCAGCTCTTTAAAGTGTATTAAAAAAAAGTGGGAAGGAAAATGTGGCAAAGTACTATTTTCTAAGGATAATTTATGAGGCCTACATTAAGTGGCACGTTCTCTTAATGGTATTAATGAGTGGACTGAACAACAATATTGGCAAGGTTTGTAGTGATGACCTACAAAATTTAAAAGTGTCAGGATTGGAATTTGTGAATACTTGTAATTGGTGAGAAATGACAAGTGTTAAATTGGGAAAACAATTCAAGGATAATGATGGTTTAATTGTTGGAAAAGGATATAAACTATGTATACTAAGGAGAAAACACGGAGCATGAAGTGTAGGAAGAGGTATTGTTGGAAATTTTATAATGAGACCTTGATAAGGACTACACAAAAATTGAAAAAAAAAGAGAGAGGTGAAAATAAACTAATATAAGTTGTACTTGAATAAATTTTACTCATTGTTTCATGTCTAGATTGATGATATACTGAGGCTTTTGTAGAAGAAATTTATCAAGTTTATACCATGGAAAATGGTAGAATTTACTAAGCACTAAAACATATGAAATGTTTTGGTGGATGATAAGTGTATCAGTGGCTCAATGCTTCACATTTTAAATCAATAGCAATGTTGAATAGCTAAAAGCGGAATGTAAATATTAAAGATAATAATTTTGTACCATTGGTAAAGGAGATAAGTTGAGGCTTAAGAACTAATGAAAAAACAAAATAAATCTGAAGGGTAATAAGTTGTTATGTCATTGTTGAGTTATGTATTTGGATTAAATGAGTCAATGTATTGGAAACGAAACAATGATTCAAGGAATGATGGTAAGACCAGTAATAGCTTAACTGGAGATTACGACTCTCGATGGTGAAACTTGCAAGTAAAGAGACTGTATCAAAACTAGAACACACTGATAGTGTGTCTATGGATATCTAATCAATTTTGAACTTTCTTATTGAAAGATGAGAAAATGATTATTGGAGGAAATTCCCATCTTGTTTAGAACACAACACTAACATTGTTGATGAGGTACTTAGATCCTACAGGGATGTTGAATAATCCTAATTCATAGTTATTATTCATTGTTTATATAAGTAAATGAAATTAATTCATGATAAGAAGGTTTCTAGTGTATTTTGTTCTATATTTGATAAGTAGATGATTTTTGTATTAATGATATTTCATGACGTGATGGTATGTTGTAAATGAATATATATTTTTGATGAGGATAATGATGCACATGTGGTTCCTATTTAGTTGTTATGGTAATGATGTTTTATGCTCATGATGAATATGATATGCATAGGGATTACGATGTTATGATTTGAGGTTATATTGACATGTGGTTAGTTTCTTATGTGATGTCATGATATTACTTGATGCTGATATGTTGATGTTATAAATTATGAGGGTATTTTATCTGGTAATCACATATAGATTTTGTGGCATGCATGAGCATGCGGTTCTTTACTATTCAGAATGTGCTGATTAACAATGATGTTATGTTTTCACAATGACATGCAAGAGTTAGCATGCAGATTATTTATATAATACTATGATTACAACTAATGCATTGGTTGCATGTTGAGATGTGATGACTGACAAGAAATTTATAAATGGGCCAAGAGGGTTGGCTTATTTGATGATCTCATGGGGGCCCATACCTATGAGGGAGAATATTTAACACCATATGGGCTGGGGACAAACTCAATCAACACTACATATTCCAAAGTGGTTCCTTTTTCTTGTATAGCTCTTGAAAGGCTATAGGGCCATGTTGAGGAGGCCAAGGGCCTAATATTGTAGGCCAAGTGCCTTGAGCTAAAGCTCAAGTTTTAGCTAAAAATTGAAAGTGTTAGAAATTTCTTCAAACCTGAATCGGATACAGTTTGTCGCCAGGATTCTAGCGCAACTTGTTTCATCAAAATCCGAGTTTGTATGGCTGAGTTATTGCTTGTTGTTCATTTTCCAAAATAGGAAAAAAATGAGAAAAAAAGGTATAGTGTTGATGTGGCAGGTACACTCAGCAGTTGCAGGAATATCCTCCAAAAAAAACCAATGAAACTATGTCAAGTGGCACCACCTGATTCGCCAATGATGACTAGGAAGTGAATTTTTTTTTATTCCTAGTTTAAGTGGAATTTTATTTAAGTTGGCATTTCATTATATGGCAGCCAATGGGGATGGGCCACGTGGCATGCCACGTACCCCCCCTTATGTCAGGTTGGTTGGAAGTTCGAATTGTGGGTCATAGAAATGATTGGACAATATATATATATATATATATATATATATATATATATATATATATATGATATAGTTTTTAACCCACAACCTTCATGGCGGATCTAACCAAATCTGGAAGTTTATCCAACTAAATTGGTGAAGGTTCCAAACCTGGAAGCGTTGATAAGTTTACCAAAGGAGTCTTAAATTAGGTAGAGTAAAAATTATGAGGTGGAGCGAGGGTCGAACCCCTGACCTCCCACCTGCAATCTGAGCACCTCACCATCTTTGTTGTGGGGTGTTACTTATCCTATCTACTCTCCGCGTATAATTGAATTGTGACTACCTGACTGTTGGGGGTTAGAGGGGGCCAACCCCTCGGGCCAGGCCCCTCCCCATGTGGCCACTCTGCAAAGAACGAGATGCTAAAAACTTCAAACCAACGAGATATTTTTTAAGCATGTTTAATTAATTTAAGTCATGGTTTAATAACGTTTAAACATTATTAACACTAAAACTGCGCTTAACATTAAAACAAGCTTATCCACCCACTAATCTTGAATTATGTTAATTAATCCCAGAATTAAAGTTGGCAGGTTTTTTGGAGGCACGACAGTCTTGGCGGTATCTCTAAATTTAGAAATCTAGCTGGCAGTCTCTCTAGTTTTGGAGGAGAAATTGGGGAAAAGTTAGTTTTGGTCATAACTAACTCAATTTTCGACCAAATTGAGCTTAGTAAAAGTCATTATTGGCTAATTTTTCATTCTAGGAACTCAATGGAGTAGGTTGCAGAGGTAGAAAAGGTGATCTACAGGTGTTTTAGTACATTTGAATATTTTTTAAGGTCAAGGCCAATAGGTGTTGGGGTCATTGCCACAACATCCAGAGTCCAAATATAGCAAAAAAATAGTCATTTTTGGGAGATTATGATGTTATAAACTCATTGGAGCATATCCCAAGAGGTTCTGAAGCTTGTAACAACAATTTGAGCACACTTTAAGCTAATACAAAGGTCACACTATGAAGCTGGACCAAAGAGATGTAGCCCAGGAGGGGTGAACTCTTTTATCAAAATTCTTTGTGTTAAGCTCTGTTATATGTGTTTACTCTGTTTACTTTTGCTTCTATTTTGTCATTTAAAATTATGTTGTTTAAGCTTATGACAAACTCATAATTTCACTAAGTACATTCTTTGCCAATAACATGCTCTTAAACAAACTCATGAAGGATAAGTGAAACAATGCCAAGAAATGTTTATATCTGAAATGAAACTAACACAGCATTAAATAGCAAGTAATTTTAGATCAAGTTGGTATCACAACACAAGGTTGCTTGCTTGTTTTACTTGAAGAGTTTTTAATAGTGAAAAATTATTGATGCTTACAAGATTGAGATTGCGGAGAGGAGAAGGGAAGCTTTGTAAGAAGCTTTCCGGATTATCCACAGTATTGAGGAACATGTGTCAACGTTTTGAATCCCAACTGGGATCCATCCTTACCCAAAGTATCACTCAAGGCAACACTTGAAGCACAAGAGGAATTAATTTCACAAGAGGTTGAAGTGGTTGAAGAGATACAAGCTGCAAAGATAGAGCTTGAATCAACAGCCAAAATGTCAGGCCATGAAGGAGCTCATGAACATTCTCAGGAAGAGGATGTCAAGAAGGATTTAAAAGAAATGCAAAGGATGGTGAAACTTATGTATGAAGCTTTTATGGCAAAGAAATCTGGATAAGGTTCAAAACACCCTCATAAATAAGAATATTCAAACAATAAAAAGGAGGAAGAGAGGAGATCAAAAGCCAGTAGTGGAAAACCACCTCCTTATCCACCATCAACATCATTATCATCCTCATCTACATCTTCATATGCCAAATCCACTACAAAAACTCATACCTGTACTCCTTCCAAGATCCCAAAAGGTACTACTCTGTTACTCAAGTTGGACACAAATTTAAACTTCCTACATATAATGGAGAAGTTAATGCTGAAAAACTAGATAATTGGATTCACCAATTAGAAGTTTACTGTAGAATTCAAAATATGCAAGAAGACGATATTAAAATGCAATTGGCTTCATTAAGGCTAGAAGGAGCAACATTAGTTCGGTGGGAGGCAAAGGCACAAGAGGAAATGTGCATCCATGGTAATATTTCCATTACTTGGGTTGAATTCATTTCTTCCATTAAAAGGAAGTTCCGTCCATTAGCCTATGTGCATAAAGCAATAATGAGTTGGAAAAAATTTAGACAACTAAAAGGTCAAAGTGTCCAAGAGTATACACAAGAGTTTAGGAAAAGGGCTTTATTACATGGAGGTCTACATTCCTACTTAAAACATACTATTCTCATGTTTAACCCAAATAACTTAGATGAAGTATGTGTGCAAGCCACGCATATTGAAGCAAGGGATAAAAACATTTCTGAAGAGGGTAGTACAAAGAATCCATTCAAGGGTAAGGGAAAAAAGAAAGGAGGAAAATGGAAGGGAAAGAAGAATGCAAGTGTGAAGTAAGAAGGGGAGAAAATAACATGCAAACATTGTTCCAAAGAGGGGCATGATGAAGCTCACTGTTGGAAACTACATCCCGAAGTAAGACCAAAGAAACCAAATAACAGAGGGAAACAAAAGACGATTGCCACCACACAAAAAGATCTTGGATCTAGTTGAGGAGATGAAACCAAGATAGTTTCCATGGTTAACAAAGGAAAGGAAGCAATTACATGTTCTAGTACCTCAAATAGTCACAATAACACTTCAAATGAGGACACAAGGATAGAATTATTCTATGTTAGAGTAATTTCTAATCATACAAAGACTAATGCCTTATTTGATACAAGGTCACAATAAAACTTGATTTTAGAAGACTTAGTTAAAAAAATGAACCTTTAAACTATACCTCATCATAAGCCATACCCTTTGGGTTGGATAGTTAACAACGAAAATTTACAGGAGACAAGGAAATGTATTTTCAAATTTTCTATTACTGCAAACTTTGTTGATGAAGTTGAGTTAGATGTTGTACTCCTTGATATTTCAGGGATTATCTTGGGTATTCCATATTTGTATGACAGAAAAGTGGTATTCTACTGTAATGAGAAAAAATATCATTCGATCAAATATGGAGTGGAGTATATTGTGAGAGCTCATCGCAAGACACTCTATATCTCTTTAGTTAGTGCAGGGAAAATGAAGAGGCTAGTAAATGCAAGTAAAAATTGTGTGCTTCTTATGATCAAGAAAAAGGAAGATGTTAACTATGAATATTTTGAAGGATGTGAGGACAAATTGAAATCTGATTTGTTTGATGTGGTAAGTCAGCATGGCGAGATGTTTCAAGAACCAAAAGGGTTTCCACCCAAGAGGGGAATTCAGCATGAGATTTAGCTGCAGCAGGATGTTCCACTTTCGAATATTGGTATGTATCACATTTCAATCATGGAAACTTTGGAAATCAAGAAGAAAATCAAAGATTTTCTGAATAAAGGTATCATACGCCCATCTACTTCACCATGTGGTTCTCCAATATTTTTGGTTCCAAAAAAGAATAGGACTTGGCGCATGTGTATCGATTTCCGTGCACTAAAAAAAATCATGGTAAAGAATCGCTACCCACTTCCACACATTGATGATTTTCTTGATCAGTTAAAACATGAAAATTATTTCACTAAGTTAGATTTTAGAAGTGGTTATCATCAAGTTAGGATAGCTTAAGAAGACATTTGGAAAATTGCTTTCAAGACTAGACAAGGATTGTATGAGTGGTTAGTTATGCCATTTGGCTTAACAAATGTACCAACTACTTTTATGAGAGTGATGAATGATGTACTTAGACCATTTATAGATGACTTTTTCATTCTTTACTTAGATGACATACTCATATTCAACAAATCAAGAGAAGAACATGTCATGCATGTGAACAAGGTACTTGATGTTTTGAGAAAAGAGCAATTGTTTCTTAAGATGTCAAAGTGTGAGTTTGGTAAGACTTCATGGGTAT
Organism: Pinus albicaulis; assembly: GCA_034641835.2. Classification (NCBI taxonomy): domain Eukaryota; kingdom Viridiplantae; phylum Streptophyta; class Pinopsida; order Pinales; family Pinaceae; genus Pinus; species Pinus albicaulis. The sequence goes on from CM076579.1 coordinate 3,795,733, forward strand.
AATTGGGACACATAGTTGGAGGAGGTGAATTTAAGATTGATAATTCCAAAGTTGAGGTCATTTTGAATTGTCCCAAGCCCAATACATTTACTGAGGTAAGAATATTTTAGGGGCAGCATAGTATTGGAGGAAATTTATTGCTAATTTTTCTTCCATTGCAGCACCGTTACATGCATTGAAAATCATAAAGAAAGTCTTACATTGGGGATATTTGGAGTGACGCAAGCCTGGAGCTTGCAATACCCAGGAACTTTCTTCCTTTAGCATATAAAGCATGCACCTCAAATAATTTCCCAATTCTACTTTAACACGCGGCAATTTTCTCCCATTCAGATGTGCAGAAGCTTGTAATTTCACATTCCTGGCAAATTCACAACTATGCCATTTATGCGGAATCTTTTCTTCACATTTAACTTCAACCATAAATATCAACATGCTCTACATTCTCAATCTAATTTAGAGACTTCATTTCAATCCCAATGTCAAATCTTGTACATGCTAAACATGACCAAGATTCAATAAAGCAATGGATCATGTTTTAATATTTATTTGACATTATTTTAAGCAATGAAATGCTTAGAATAAACCTTACTCAAATGCCCCTTTTCAAAACATTCAGTCATTCAGATTTTGAAAATCTGTCTTCAATCTCTATTTAATACAACAGAAGACATTCTTGCCACTTGCCAAGCTGTAGTCAAATTCATCAATTTCTTTTCTGATTACTTGGATGCCTTTCACCTTGATATGCCCTTACTACCATACTGTTCTGCGTTTCTGTATCAAATTGCCAGTGCCCTTACTGCGCCTTTCACATATTTGCAAATGAATCTTCAATTCATTGTCAAAACAACTTCAAATATACAGTACTGCGTTTCATTCAGCAATTCATTTACATATCTACAAAACGCAATGATGCCCTACCATAATGTTAACACATGTTTGTAAATGCGCTTACCTTCCATTCAGAATGCGCCTCACCTACTTTATCCATCAGAAAATGTTCAACACAGCAATTTATGCTGCAATACCACAGATCGACTTCAAAATTCACTACAAGTTAATTTCCACCATAATTTCTTCAACATCGCATTTCAATAGATCATTGTTTCATTGCCAATGGACGGATTGTCCGGTCATTTGATAGAACTCTACGTTTAATGCCAGAACTCTGCGTTTTTATTAATTTCGATTCCCAATTACCAGATTCAATTCTGGTTCCACACTTCAACAAATCGATTGTGCTATGATTTACAGCAATTGGTTATTGTGTTAACACGTTCCGCATACCCTTTACCTCTGAATTTATACAACGTGCAACCCTTCTTCTAATTGCATTCGAGCCACCATCAAAACAACGTTCAGTTCAACAATTTAAACAGTGCATTCATTCCGGAATTAATGACAGCGTTCAGTTAATAATTCAACCAACACATTCATTTCGGAATTGTGAATATCGTATCTTCTAATGACAGCGTTCAGGAATGACAATACAAACTTATGGATTCAATTTCAATTTGGAATAATCATTACAGCGAATAGGTTACCCTCTGCACCATTCGAAAGTCTGAAATGCATTTACCTTTTAATCGATTTCACAACAACGCCATATCATCTTCAGTTGTTTTCAAGAAATATTAGAATTTATTTCAGCTAACACCGTTCCAACAAATGATGTGTTCGATATATAGACCGTGATGCTATTCATTGGTTCTTTTAACGCAAACAAATCTTAAATTCTGAAGCGCTTTCCAATAATTAAACCTCCTCACAAGTTAGCATCACAATTAATCGATTAAAACTCCTGAATCGATTTTCATACACATTGTCAAGCCATTAAAATTAAATGAAAACAGTGTTCATCATACCCTACGCTTTCACGGCTTCAATATACATCTGTTCACTACTACAGATATTCATATATATATATAATCTGCCAATGTGCTGTACAAACAGTAAAATCGACTTTTCCAAACTGGCATTAAAATCTTAAACTACACCGAACTTCGGTTTCATTCCAATCACTGAAAATAAACACAAATCCACCAATAAAGCTCTAAACACATTTATCATAAAAAAATACTTACAATTCTTGTTCTTCCTGGCCAGATATGCAAATCGATGGCCCTTTTTACATAAGCCCTAAGGCTTCTAAGTAGAAAACCTTACACTGTACTCACACTCTCTCACAAATCTCAATGTATTTTTCTCTAAAACCCCTTCCTATTTATACAATTTTAAAAAAACATTTAATTAAATGCTCAATCCCTTCAATTCCTCAAGAAACCCCTAAATCTCTCAACTTCCCTAAAGGATAGATCTTTATCCCTAAAATCCTTCAACTAATTAAATTCCCTCATATCCTTTTATTAAATAAAAAGATATTTACAAAAATCCTCACCTTCTCCCATTTTATTCAAATTAATTAATAAAATATTAAAAATTATCACACCCCCTTTTAACATATTTACAAAATAAAAAACGCCTTTGATGCTCCTGCATCAGACTCCCCATGTAAGAAAATTCATGACCACCTGGTCATAAGTCTGGATATTTCCTCCTGGATCCCAAATTTTATTTTGTAATCTTTCCGTGCTTGTCGATTGCTTTACTACTGTGGTTATCTGCTGTTGTCTTCCAGGTTTCCATATTTTGTGCTGTAATGCTCCACTTTCTCTACTCTTGCAATCTTTCATTGTCATTCTCTTGTTGTCGCTCCTTTTCTTTCTTTCGGCTGTCTTTCTCTGGGATGTTTTTATCATTAACCTCCTTATCAACTCAATTTCTCTGTCCAGTATGTCCTCTGTCTGCTGATTGTTTCCATCTCTTGATTGCTGAACTCTCATTCTTGCTTGTTCTTCACTTGTTTTGATTGCTTCCTTTTCACCTTTACTGCTATTTTGCACCTTTTCTGCTGCTGCTACTATAAATGTTGCGGCCTCCCAAACTTCCTTTCCCTCTGCAACATTCCTTTGCTCACCATCTGCAATTTCTTTTTGATTATTATTTATGACAACCGCTTTGTCATCCTTCTTCAGCAATCTATCCCGGACATTCATCCTCTGTTCTTCCAATTTCCTCCTTTGAAAGTCTAATTCTTTATATAACTCAATGATTTTACTTGGAGTAGACTTTGGAAACTTTACACGATCTTCCATTTCCTCATTTGTTATTGTCTCATTATCACATGGTCTTTCTTCTGCTAAATCTTCCTTAACATCCTTCAGTAGATGTTCTTCCTCTTCTTCCAAACCTGCAATCACACACAAATCATTAGTTTTAAAATCACAAGACCTTACGGTCTTATTTGATGCTTCAGTCATCAAATCTTCGGGCTGCTTCGAATCATTCATATGATTCAACTCCTCTAGCTCCAAAAAGTAATGGTCCACTCTCTGGGTAACATATCGAAACTTCAACATCTTCTTCAGCATCTTCATTTTGCTGTAGCTCAACTCTTTCGAGCTTCTCTATCCTCTGTCTGGCATCAATAACCTATTCAAGTTCCCTTAGTTCCTTTATCAACTGCATATTCATCTGATGATTCCACTTCTCTTGTAGCCTCTGCCACTTCAGCTTCTTTCTCATGACATAACCATGCTTCTGGTCTTCCTCATTTCTTTGCAACATCTCCATTAACACCTCCAGCTGAACTACTATCTCAGCCTTCTCCCTCTCATATTCCTCTTTGCTTAACTGTCTCTGTATGCCAATTGCCTTGGCATCCTTCTTCTTTTGTCCTCTGCCGTGGTTTATTTCAGAACCTCTGTTACGACTGTCACTAGTCATCATCCTTTCCATTTCTATGAGTTCCTCACTCACTTTACTATGAGTTGCACTAAAGCCTCTTCAGCAGCAAGTCCTGTCCTGCCACCACTTACCTCACCAAGCTCTCCTCACTCAGTCTTTTGGCAAGCAATTGGTTCTCTATCTACGGAACCTCCTTTGAGCACTTCTCTTTGCTCTTCCTGGCTTCAACTCATCTGCATGTTCTAAGAACACAACTGTCCTCCTTTTCCAATCTCTATTGGAATTCTTCAAGGTTCTGCCACCTCTATGTTTTCACTTAGAAACTTTCACCAGCTTCCTTTATCTGTTAGCAATTCTAATCACATTGCCTTTTGGGAGTTGCAATAATACTTCAATGCAAAGACTACAATATTCTATTCTTCAAATCCAAATAAAACCATATCATCTTACCTCCAAGATCTCGTCTGATCTTGTCCTTCCATTCACCTGCACTTCAATTATCTTCAGAATCTCATCATTCCTGCAAATTTGTTTCAGCAAATCTTTATGCTTCCTCTGTCAACTTCTCGATATTCAACCACTGCCAATCAGATTTTAGAATCTGATCCTCTCTTCCAATCTTCTGACTTTATCTTGCAAACTTCAGCGGTCAGCAATAATTCCTTCTTTGCTGAGTTTCTTCATTGCTGCAACCATCAATTCTCATTCCATTTCTTTGTCAGTAAAACTCAAATCAAAATTAACCAAACACAATACCTGCACGATCCAAGTGAATTTCCATTCCCCAACATCGCTGTGGATTCTTTCTGTCTCTGCAATCTCTGCTTAATTCTGCTTTACCTGCCTCCAAGAACTTAATTGTTCTTCTCCATTCTCCCAGCTGTACTCTGGTTGCTTGACTGTCAGATTAGAATCTGATCTCCTTTACCTGCATTCTGTTCACTTGCGATTGTATATGCTGCATATCAGATTTAAAATCTGATCTTCATCATTCATCATACAGTAAAAATACATTTCAATTCAACAAAACCTTCTTGTCATCATTCAGAAAATAAACATTTCAACAGAGCATTCCGGCTCTGATACCAAAAATGATGCAAGCCTGGAGCTTGCAATACCCAGGAACTTTCTTCCTTTAGCATATAAAGCATGCACCTCAAATAATTGCCCAATTCTACTTTAACACGCGGCAATTTTCTCCCATTCAGATGTGCAGAAGCTTGTATTTCACATTCCTGGAAAATTCACAACTATGCCATTTATGCGGAATCTTTTCTTCACATTTAACTTCAACCATAAATATCAACATGCTCTACATTCTCAATCTAATTTAGAGACTTCATTTCAATCCCAATGTCAAATCTTGTACATGCTAAACATGACCAAGATTCAATGAAGCAATGGATCATGTTTTAAAATTTATTTGACATTATTTTAAGCAATGAAATGCTTAGACTAAACCTTACTCAAATGCCCCTTTTCAAAACATTCAGTCTTTCAGATTTTGAAAATCTGTCTTCAATCTCTATTTAATACAACAGAAGACATTCTGCCTATGAGCTGCCGTAGTCGACCATCAAATGCTTTCTCTGATGGGCTTGGTAAAAGTTTCTGTCTTTTGATATTACTCATCTATGACACTCGTTCACAGATTAAAATTCTACTACTTGTATCATGTGCCTTTTCACATCTTTGCAAATGAATCACAATTCATTGTCAAAACAACTTCAATATACAAGATCGCGTTTATCATAAATTAATTTACATATCTACAAACGCAATGATGCCTACCATAATGTTAACACAAGTTTGTAAATGCGCTTTACCTTCCATTCGACGTTTCACCGCTTTATCCATCATAAATGTTCAACACAAGAATTTATGCCGCAATTAATAGATCGATTTCAAAATTCACCTAGTTAATTTTTTTACCATAATTTCTTCAACATCGATTTCATAATAGATCATCGCTTCATTAAATAATGATTAACCGTCATTGACTATAATCATACTAACTGCATTTTTATTAATTTCGATTCCCAATTACCAGATTCAATTCTAGTTCCACACTTCAACAAATCGATTGTGCTATGATTTACAACAATTGGTTATTGTGTTAACACGTTCCGCATACCCTTTACCTCTGAATTTATACAACGTGCAACCCTTATTCTAATTGCATTCGAGCCACCATCAAAACAACGTTCGGTTCAACAATTTAAACAATGCATTCATTCCGGAATTAATGACAACGTTCAGTTAATAATTCAACCAACACAT